>KN805396.1:51604-87576 GCA_000818945.1 Schizochytrium sp. CCTCC M209059
CCCCCCCAAAAAAAAAGAAGAAAAAGATAGAGAGGATTAACAAAAACCAAAAACATGACAAGTGGCGGCGGCAGTGGTCCTTGCCCGCGGGCGGGTGTGCATTCGGCGATGTCCACGACAGGGGGCAACTTCATCTTCATGCTCGGCATGGCCGGCATGGGCCTTGCCATGGCCATGTTTATCGACGCGCGCGCGCCCATCAAGGTCAAAGAGGCCCGCGATCAACTTCTCGCAGGACAAGAGGAGAAGGCGAGGGAGGAAGAGGAAGACCAAGGTCTGGAGCAAGGTCCGGTGCAGAAGCTGGCGGTAGAAGAAGCAGAGGATGATGATGATTACGGCAATGATGATTTCGACACCGCGAGTCTCTCGAGCAGGTCCTCTTCTTCTTCTTCTTCTTCTTCGAGCAACAGCAGCAGCAGCAGCAGCAGCAGCAGCAGCAGCAGTGATGAAGATGACGATGACATGGGGCTCGAGATCGTCGACGTCTCTCCCGGCGCCCCGGACCTCGAAGAAGTGCTCATCTACCCGCCGAGCCGGAAGGAGCTCAAGAAGATGCATCGAAAGCGGAAGAAATGGAACAAGCGCAAGCTCACGTGCAAGGGCGTGCCTCTCGGCAGCAGCAACAGCAGCACACCGCAGGAGGCGAAGAGCGAGCGCATGGAGGGTGAGGCCGACGAGGCGTTCTACCGCCGCATGTACCTTGCCTCGCGCAAGAACTACACCGAGGCCTACAACGCCGCGCAGCCGGACCACTCCTACACCGGCGACGGCTCCGAGTGGTCCAAGCGCCTGTACTTTATCAAGGAGGCCTACCGCCGCGCACGGGAGGCAGTCCCCATCGACCCCATGATCATGACCCGCGCCCGCGCTTTTCCCGCCTCATACGCGTCCTCCGTCAGCAGCCTCTACAGCCTCGACAGCAAGTCGAAAGTAAAAGTAAAAACACCATTCATGATGATGATGATGACGACGACGACGACGGAGAAAAGGGCGCGGCAGACCAAGCCTTCGCGGCACTCGAAGCGCCGCTCTTGCTGTCGCTCTTGCTGATGCTGCTGCTGCTAGTGCCGCTGCCGCTGCTGCGCGGGAAAGAAGGCAACAACGAGCGCCAGGACTTCCTCTTCTTTAAGACAGGAGGAGAAGCAGAAGTAGAAGCAGAAGCAGCGGCGGCTTCCTCTTCTAGCGCCGCGGCGGTCTCCAGCGTCTGGTTGAAGAGGACGAAGAGCAACGCCGTCTCCTGCTCGAAATCGGCCGGGTCCTCGCTCTCCCGCGACATCTCGAAATCAATGAACTTCGCGCCCCGGTCCGGGTGGATGACAATGTTCCGCATGTCGATGTCGCCGTGCAGCACGCCGCAGCCGTGCAGGGCCTGCAGCGCGTCCAGCGCGGAGAGAAAGTGCGCGTCGAAGAGGGGCTGGAGCACCTCGTACTCGTCGACCTCCTCCTCCCCTGCCGCCTCTGCCGCCTCCGTCAGACGCACCTCGATGAGGACCCGCAGAGAGTCGCCCTCGTCCGAGACGGCCAGGACGTAGGGCTGGAAGGCCCAGGCGCCCGCGTAGATCAAGAGCGGGATCGACAGGCCCTGCAGCGGGCTCAGGGGGCCCTCGTACATGTCCCGCTCCCGCGTGAAGGAGGCCTCCGCGGCCTCGTTTTCGTCCGGCCAACGGGGCGTGAGGCTGTAGGTCCAGCGCTTGTAGATCATGGGGATGCCGACCGTGTCACAGCGGTCCACGATCGTCCGCTGCGAGAAGACGAGGTTCTCGCAGGTCTCGAAGGACATCGGGGCCTGGAAGTCGGCCGCCGCGAGCGGCAGACGCGCGCGCAGCTGGGCCAGGGACGCCAGGAGCGCCGCGTTTTCGGTCCTGTTTTCGGTCTTGCCCTGGCTCGGGGGCGGGTTGATGAAGTCCCTGCAGACCTTCGCGAAGTCCTTCTGCAGACTCTCGCTGGCCGAAAGCGCGTCCTTGATGCTGGGGTTCACGCCGGCGAGCCCGTCGGCGAACTTGGCCACACCCGGCTGCGTGTCGACCTTCATGTTCTTGTGCAGCTCCGAGTCCCGCAGGATGCCGTAGCCCACCGCCTCCAGGTCATTCTGCGCGCGCCCGACCACCCGGAAGTACGCGTTCCGCACAGAATCGGGCCCCTGGGCCGCCACGTCGAAGGGGCCGGCGATAAAGAGGGTGCCCACCTGGTCCCGGCGCAAGAACCACGTGCTCTCCATCGTGCTCAGCACCGCGTACTTGAGCGCGGAGTGGATCATATACGTATACACCTGGATGATCGGCGCCACGAACTTGAAGAGGTACGGGTGGGAGCCCGTGCCCTTGAAGGTCTTCCAGAGCGCGGGGAGGTCCAGCTGCTGGTCAAAGCGGATCCGGTTCAGGTCGGTGCCGCCGGCGCCCGACTTCTCGTCGTCCTCCCCGTCCTCCTCGTCCCTGTCGCCGTCGCCATCCGAGTCCCCACCCCCCTTCCGCCGCTTTCCCTTCTTGCTCTTCTTGCTCTTCTTGCTCTTCTGCTCCTTGCGCTGCTTGCGCTGCTTGCGCAGGCGCCGCTCGTGCTCCCCGTTGGCCTTCTCCGCCTTCTCCACCTCCTCGAAGTCGATCCCCTGCGAGGCCAGGCTCGCCCTCCGCTCGTCGCGCTCCCTGTTCCGCTCGCTGCGGGCCCCGGCGGCCTCGTCCATCAATTCGATGTAGTTCCCGGGCGGGGCGTAAGGGAAGGCCCACTGCGCCTTGTGCTCGTGCACGAGGAAGACCATGCGCTTGTCGGAGCCGACCATTCTGAAGGTGGACAGCGCGGCGAGGCCGCGCTTGTCGTCCTTGCGGTGGGCGCGCGTCCACGTCGCGTCGACGCGCCCGGCCATCCAGGTCGTCTCCGCCAGGACGACGCGGATGGTCGGGTCGACCGCCTTCGCGCCCTGCGCGCGCGGCCGCCTCGAGCCGACCTCGGCGTAGGTCTTCTTGATGCCCAGGAAGACGCCCTCCGAGAAGTCGGACAGCGCCGACGCCTCCGAGACGCCGCAGTCGTACTTGGCGATCTGGCTCCAGTACCCGCGCGAGATGCCGACCTGAAAGCAGGGCGCCAGCGGCTCGCCGAGGAACACGTCGGTGTCGAAGGACGACCACACCTCGACCTTCACCGGCTGCACGTAATGCATCTTGGTTTTACCCCCCGAGGCGCTCGCGCTCGAGACCTGGACCACCCGGGTGTACAGCGAGTGCTTGAGCGTGCGCGCGATCTCGACCGCGAGGGGCTCGTCCAGCAATACCGAGAGCTCGGGCGCGTGCTTGGCGTCCGATTCCGCCTTGCCCTCGGCCCGGCCCTCGGCCATGCCCCTGGCCTCGCCCTTGGCCAAGCTTTGCTCCGCGACCCGCGCCTTCAAGATTCTCGTACTGATCTCGTGGAGCGCTTCCACGATAGGGCCAGCATCGGCATGAAATTCGTCCCTTCTCCCGACGTTCTTCTGCTTCCTGATCGCTTTAATTGTCGCCAGCATGGCCTCGGCGTGCTCGAGGTCTTCGGTCTCGTCCACCCTTTGCAGTAATTCATCCGTCGCGTACGCGAGAAACCCGATCTTGGAAGAAGGAATCAGGTCCTTGTTGAGACGCATGCGGTCGTCATGCTTGCTATCGCGCTTGACCTCCTCCTCCTCCTCCTCGTCCTCGTCCTCGTCCTCGTCGTCGAAGCTCTCGGCGTCGAGCTCATCGGTGCCGGTGCCGGTGCCGGCCATGTTCATCCAGTCCTTGGCGCCGAGCCCCGCGCGCCCGCCCTTGCCCCTGCCCTTGCCCCCGCCCCTGGCCACTGTCACCCGCCCCCTTCCCTCCCTCCCCCTTCCTCCCCCTTCCCCCTTCCCGCTCGCGCGCGCGCATGTCGCTCGTTCGCTCGTTCGCGCGCTCCTTCGTTCGTTCGGGGACTGCCCAAAACTTCGCCTCTCAGTCCTCATTTCCCCTCGTTCCCCTCGTTCCCCGTGTTCTTCCCTCGCCTGGACCCTCAGGTCTCACCAGACCTGAGGGCGCGTGCGTCGTCCGTGTGCACACGCCGGCCGACGGGGAAAAGAGGGGAAAAGAGGGAAAAAGGGGGAGGGGAGGGGGGGGAGGCGCCTTTTTTTTCACGCGTCGTCGTCGTCGTCGGAGGACACTCTACGATTTACGGCCGTGTAAATGCCACGCACCCTTGCCCTATTTGCCTTCTTCTCTGCCCGCTTCTCGTCTTTCCTTTGTTTCTCTTGGACTTTCCTTTTTATCGCCTCGTGTTCTTCATGCATTCTATCTACAAAGGTCTTCCAATCTTCAGCTCCCTCCGTGTGTCTCTTGATTTCGCCGATGTGCTCAGAAAGGCTAGCCTCCAGCTTCTTCAAATTCTTCCTATATTCAGCTAGTACACCCTTATTGAAGTCGTCCCCAAATTTTTCCAAATCCCCCAGAAACTGCCTCGTGGCGTTCAGCTTTTCTTGAAACATTTTCAGCGTCAGCTCGGTTTCACCGTCCAATCCTTCTTGCAATTTTTCCCATCTGGAATCGAGGAGCGCAGCCGTGGTTTCGCGCATCCTCTTGGCTTGCTCACTCTCCTTCTTCTGTTTTCCTCGCCGCCGAACCCAACGCCGAGGCTGCGGCCGTCGCTCACCATCGTCGTCGTCATCACTATCCCATTCGTCCCATAAATTCCGCCGCGACATCCTCGTCCTCCTTCTTCAGCTATATCCCACCAGATAAAAAAGGAAATAAGTCGGGGCTGTATATTTTGATCATTTATCCTACCTAGCGCTAGCGGTCGTCATCTTCATGTTCCTCGTCTTCCGGGTCAACGAAATTCACATTTGCTTGTGTTTCTGCGGCTTCTGTCTTTGCGGCTTCTTCTTTCTTGACCGAACTCATCAATCTCTTGATCTGTCTTTCCATGTCTGCTATTTGCGTTCTCGAAAATTCGATGTCGTCTCGTAATCCTTTCGCTACACTTCGAGCAGGTTTTTTTTCCAACATCCGCTCCACTTGTTCGATGTGTTTCTTCAATGCGTCGATTGCCATCCGCAATGTGCCGGGTGTAAGTTGCTCTCCGTCTCTGGGTGTCACGAGATTTGTGAAATTTTTCCACGATTTGCGCCTTTCTACATCGTCACGGGCTTTTTCGGCCTTCTGGGAAGCTCTGCGTTCCTGGAACCGTGCTACCAAACTCGGACGCCGACTTCGCCTCCTGTCGTCCCCGCCTTCTCCTCCCTCATCACCTCCGCGCTCCTGATCCCTACTTCTCAGCAGATCCTTGAAGGTGCTCATCTCTTCTTCGCTTTTTATTCTCCCTGCTCGAGTGCCCTCTTCTCTCCTCTTTTACCTCGTACAATAGAAAAAAAAATACGGATAGGAGTAAAAACCTAAGCTAAGCTAAGCTAACCTAAGCTAAAACCTATCGTAAAAACCTAAGCTAACCTAAGCAGGTGGGTTCTTGCTCGGGATGAGGAGGACGCGCGACAAGTTGTTGCCGCGGACCCACGAGGTGGCATTAGCGTTGGTCACCTTGATGCCGATGCGTATGGTTGAGTCGTCGACGTACACGACGGCGGAGGCTGTGTCCAGGCCCATGCTGCCGTTGATCTCCTGCTGCGCCAGGATATAGTTGCCGTACGAGCGATGACTGTCCGGGTTGATGATCTTGAGCATGCTCCAGCCGTCGGGGCTCGCGTAGCTGATGGCGGCAATGATGGTCCAGTTGGTGTTCGTGGGCAGGACGAGGTACTTGCCCTCGCTGGTGGTGATCCCGCCCGTGCCCTCTCCGCCGTCGATGACGAGGTCGAGGAAGGTCCCGGCCGCGTGGTACTCGTTGCCGGGGATGGTGACGGTCACGGCCTGGGTGGCCGAGCCCCCCCTGGCGTTCACGACGCTCTCGAAGCTCGTGACGAGCGGGTCGAAGGCCGGCGGGACCGCGTCTGTGATCTGGGGGCCCATGCGCTCGCGCACGTAGGCCATGGCGTTCAGCGCCGCGGAGTCGATGGCGGCGATGGAGGTCTCGGCGCCGGCCCTGAGCTCGGCCGCGCGGGCGTCGATCTCGGCCTGCGGCTGGCCCAGGGCCCGCTCGACCGAGCCGAGGGCCTCCTGCATGGCGGTGATGGCCGAGTTCAGTTCCACCTGCAGCGCCGCGAGGTTCTCCTCGTTGGACTTGGCGGCCTGTACGGCGTCGGCGAGCCTGTCCTCCTGGGCTGTGTCTTCGTCGGTCCCTGTGCCCGTGGTCCCTGTGCTTAGGCTGGTGGGGGGCCCTGTGGTGCTGGTGCTGGTGCTGGTGGTGGTTAGGTCTTTCCAGGCGACGGCGGCGGCCCAGGCCAGTGCCAGGGCGAGGCCGGCGCACCCTTGCGCGTCATGGCGTCAGCGGTGACATCCGTCGTTTTGTTCGCGTGCGTGGGTTAGTTAGAATGAATGATATCCATGGCGGATAGAGAAAGAAAAAATCGCTCCATTGATTCAATTCTTTCTCCTTTTCTTCTTTCTTCCTCCTCCTCCTCGTTCACCTTGTTCGGTAGAGGGAGATGCGCGAGTATTCGCCGGCTCGCAGGAACGAGGAGCTGGCGCCGCTGACCAAGTCGGCCCTGATGCCGACGAGCAGGAAGTCGGTGGTGGACGGGTTATTGAGGACGGCGACCATCGTCTTGAGGCCGATGCCCGTGCTGGTGTTCTGCTGGATCCTGATCCTGTGTCCGAACTGGGTGGCGCCGTCCGGGGTCCTGAACGCGAGGTAGATGTAGCCGTACGGGACCACGTAGTTGAGCGTGGCCACGGCCGCCCACGTGGTGCGCGGCGGGATCTTGATAAACATATCGCTTTCGATCGTGAGCGAGCCCGGGTTGACGTCCTCGGTCACGAGCTTAAGGAACTCGCTGGTGTTGTAGTGGACATCGGTGCCGATGAACTTGAGCTGGGCCGGCAGCCAGTCCCCGAGGTGTGCCTGGATGCCGGCGTCGACCGCGCCGGCCTGGGCGGCGATCTCGGCGTCCACGGCCGCGTTCGCGCTCGCGAGCGTCGGCGCGGTGATGCCGGCCACCTTGTCGCTCGAGGCGGCGAGGCCGGCGCTCACCTCGGCCTCGGCGCTGGTGAAGGACGCGTCCGCCCTGCCCTTCGTGCCGGCCACGGCCTCGTCTATGTCCTCGGTGAGCGCGAGGACGTTATGCTGCAGGGTCGAGATCTGTGCCGGCATGGCGTCCTGGAGGGCGAGGATGTTGTCCTCGTTGGACCTGGCGCTGCTGGTGACCTCGGCGATCTTGATGTCCTGGATGCGGCCGAGCTTGCCGTGCTGCTGGTCGGCGGTCTTCCAGGCGACGATGGCGCCCCAGGCCAGGGCGAGGGCCAGGCCCAGTGCACCCTCGGCGTCGTGACGATGGTGAGGCATTGGACGGGACACGGGACACGGGACGGGGAAAATGGAGAGAGAAGGAGATAGAGTGAAGGAGAAGGTGGTTTTGCCTTGTCTTGGGAGCGAGGGGAGAGAAAAAACCACGACCACAAAAACAACCACGAACCAAAAACACGAACCAAAAACACGAACCAAAACCCTCGCTCTCGCTCTCGCTCTCGCTCTCGCTCTCGCTCTCGCGCGCATTACCCGGTCCGGATGAGCAACAAGCCCGAGTTCGCGCCGTCGTGCATGTACCAGTTGCTGGCACTCTCATTGACGTAGACGACCTTGACGCCCCAGACGAGCCGTTCGCTGCTGGAGTCGTTGACGAGGGTCGCGACGTTCGTGTTCAGGCCAATGCTGCTGTCGAGGCTGATGACCTCGAGGATCTGGTTCCCGAACACCCTCGAGTTGCCGGACGACCTGAGCTCGATGCCGACCCACCCGCTCCCGCTCGGGACCACGCAGTAGAGGGCGACGACCACGGCCCAGGTGGAATTGGGCGGGAGCGAGATGTAGCTGCTACTATACATGACGTCGCTGTTGCTGGTCTCTCCCACGGGCGTCAGGGGCAGCCAGGAACCGGCGCTGTAGTACTGCCCGGATTGGGCGCCGAAGTGGAACAGCATGGGCAGCCACGCGGCGTCGAAGCTGTCGATGCTCGCATTGAGGTCGGTCGCGCGCTTGCCGGCCCCTGCACGTTGTGCGGTAGGGTCGGTGACGATGGTAGCATCTGCATCGGGACAAGTGTTATAGGTTTTTAGGTTAGGTTAGGTTAGGTTAGGTTAGGTTAGCTGTCTCTTTTTTTTTCTGGGAGAAAAAGAGAAAGAAAGACAACAAAAAAAAACGTCAAGCTTGACTCTCAGTGACGAATGGCAATGGCGCAGGAGCGGCCACTGCAGCCACCACTAGTCACGACAGCTAAACTGCAGCCACCACTTGTCACGACAGCTAAAAGAGCCAAGCGCTCAAACTCCCTTCAGACATCGCCAAAGGTCGGCGCGCAGCTGGCTGAGACGCAGAACCTGTCATCCTTCCTGCGCCATGGCGACAACAGTCCCAGCCGCAGAGCCAAAGATCACGAAAGACAACCTTGGAGAGGCCCACATCGTGGCCCTCGCCAAGTGCGGCGACTGCGCGGAACGACGACCCCTTCAAGAAGAAGGTGTACCCGCAGACGGCACGACTGTCGCGCTGGCGCTTGCAACATACGAGCTCGACAAAACCACAAACAAACGGAAAGGACAGATTGTGCCTTGTACGGTAGCTATTGCCCAAGACAGCGCGTGCGATCAAAGTCCCTCATACAAACTTTGTCCGCAGACCGACGTCGCGGATCTCGCCGGAGTCTTTGACATCAAATGGAGCGCCGACGGAAACCTGCTCGCATCCGCGCACGCAGATGGAACCTGCCAGGTTCGCACAGTAGCAGATTTGCACGAGGCCACACCCCTCGCTGCTGCTCAGCTACAGACGGAAGACGATGAGGAGGAGGTTGAGGCAAGCGAATCTTGCTTTTGCCTTTCGCTTGACTGGAACGACCGCGCAGGCTGCGCACCAGGCGAAGCCAAGTTGGCCGTCAGCCGCTCGGATGGCAAGTTGTCGGTACTGGCAATGCGCTCTGATGGCCTAGACGTTGTGCACACGTGGGACGCCCATGCCTACCCTGGTCCAGCGCCAGCCGAGGTGTGGATTACTGCTTTCGACTGCTTCGATCCCCAGGTTCTCATAAGTGGCGCCGACGAGGCCAAACTCAAATTGTGGGACCAACGCGTCGGCACCGACAGGCCTCTCGGGGTTTGCAACGTGCACGACGCTGGGGTGTGCAGTGCTCAATTCCATCCACGCAAACCGAACATTTTCGCCACCGGCTCCTACGATAGCCATGTTCGCATTTGGGACAAGCGCAATCTCAAAGAACCGACCCTGGAACCCCTTGACACGAGTGGCGGCGTCTGGCGCGTTAAGTGGCACCCAAGCGATGATGATAGGCTGCTGGTTGCAGCCATGCGGTCAGGTTTTATTGAAACGAAAATCTCGACGTCAAACGCGAAACTTGAGCCGCTTCGATTTTACCGAGACAACTTCGAACCCGGCCGCTGGGAGGCTCTGGGCTACGGTGTAGACTGGCTGCGGGTCAGCGGCCAATCAGCTGATCTTGTTGTGGGAGCCTCCTTCTACGATCGCAAGGGATACCTATTTTCTCCAACTCAATGCACAGCTGTTCAATAACTATGCTACTTAGCGTTGGTGAGGATTAGGACGAAAATTCTCTCCATATTGTATCATCATGATTATGCGTACAAGTCATCATTTTCACAAAGTATATCATACATTTTATTTTACCCATCTGAACCTGGACCTATCCTATACCAAGGCTGGGCCTAATTGGCTGGTCTAGCTTAGTACTCGTCGAGCTCATCAAGCAAACGTCGGAGCTTGGCATGCTGACGGACTTCAAGTTGCTCCTTCTTCACCCGTTCCGACTGAGCCGGCCCAGGTCGACCAGGGCGATGCTGCTTGTTAATGTCGCACTTACGACGCAAAATATGCTCGATTTGCTGCAAACGCCGCTGCAGCTCATGGTTGTCCACGATATAGTTGATGGCTCGGCTCGAGTCAGAGCAAAAGTAGTCGAGGAGAGCGAGCGCCTTGGCGAAAATGCGAACCTGGTCGCGAAACATTTGCATCAGGTCTAGAATGGAGCTGGCGCTCGCCTCCTTGTTCACAAAGAGGCGCTCGTAGTTGCGGGGGCGGTCCTGTTTTGCGACTTGCAACAGAATCTGCAAGGCGATCTCCAGCAGCTTCATATGCGGCAGACTCCGGTTGCATGAGTGAACCAGTGCAAAGAGCACGTCGCTCGCACTTGAGTCGAGGAAGGCCTCGGCCATGGTCGGGTACCGTGTAGATACCTGGAGCGTTTCGCACGCATTACGGATAGCACCCAGATTCTTGCTTTCAAGAAGCCACGCGAGCGCTGACTTGGTGCGAGCCCCAAGAGTCATCTCGTCCGTGGCCTTTGCACGTGCCGCGGCGAGACGGCGCTGGATCCGTGCCAATTCCTTGGAGCATGCCGCGCGTACCTTCCAGCCGCGGTAAATTGCTTGCAGCTTGCAAAAGCCGCGCATCTGCGCAAGGTGAGCCAGGCAGTACTTTTGCGCAAAGTCTTGAATCTTGCATGCCGCTTCGCGCTTGGAGACAAACCTGCGACGCGCTTGACGCATGCGCACCCAGCTCTGGGCGAGAGTAATGTCTCGCGCAAAGCCTCGCAGGCTCTCTCGCACCAGCCAACCCCTGCATATCGCTTGCGTTTTGACCACAGCTCGCTGTCGCGCCATGGCCACGCGCCTCGCCAAGACCATACGGCCAAGCGACTGCATCACAACAACTGCGCGACGCGTTGCCGCTACTTGACGACGGGCCGCAGCTCCTCGTGACAGCGCCTGAAGACATACCACGGCACGATGCTCTACCGCCAAGCGTTGCAAAACAATGGACCGTCGCCAGATGGACTGAATGCGGACCACAGCCTGACGCCGCTTGCAGGACACCACACGCGCCTGCAGTCTGCGCACCGCAGCTTGTGCCACAATAATCTGTCGCAGCGAGCGCTGGAACTCCATACGGGCAACGACCATGCGACCACACGAAGAAATCTTGGTTGCAGCTGCATGCTGCAGCCGCAAATCGTTGCGTGCAGAAGCGCCGCGGAAGGCTGCCTGGATGAGCGTCGCCTTGTCCACAGTTGCACGAAAAGCATTTGTGGCCTCTACGGCCCTTGCCCAAGCCTGCAGACGCGTGGCGCACGCATGCAGAAGCGCAATGTGCTTCCGTGCTGCGCGTCCACGCCATGCCGCCTGCACTTGCAACGCACCCTGGCGCTGCATCTTGTAGCGACTTTGCTCGGCCCACATGCGAGCACACGACTGCACTGTCACCGTCGACCTGCGAACGACAAGCCAAATTTCGCGCATTTCGAACGCGCGGAAGAACGCCTGGATCTTGACAGTGCTGGCGCGGATCCGAGAAAAGTGCTGTTGAGCTGCGTGTCTGCGCCAGGCCGTCTGAACCTTGTTACAAGCCTGCCGTTGCTCGGCAAGCTCACGTTGGCAGATCCACATGCGGGCCATGGCTTGAATGACAGTGCTAGCATGGCGGGAAATAGCAAGCTGGCTGCGGGCTTGCGAAGCTCGAAATGCAGTCTGCACTGCCACAGCCGCAAGCTTGGCATTTTGAAGCTCTTCCTCGGCTCGCACGCGACGTACAAGCGCTTGTAGCTTGAGGATGGCGGCGCGGCGCGAGTTTGCAGCTGCACGAGCGCAAATGCCACGAGCCAGGCTCTGAATCGTGACGATGGCATGGCGGTGCTGTTCGGCCAAACGTAGTGCCTGCTGGGTCCGGGCAATGCTCTGCAGCTTGATTGCCGCGGTCCGAAAGCGCAAAAGTTGCATGCGTGCAAGCGCTGTGCGCGCAAACGCTTGCACTTCGAGAATGGCGACGCGTCGCGATTTTGCAGCTGTACGAGCGCAAATGCCACGAGCGAAGCTCTGGATTGTGACAATAGCACAGCGGTGCTGCTGAGCCAAGCGTGTTGCCTGCTGGGAGCGAGCGACACTCTGCAGCTTGATTACCGCAGCGCGAGTGCGCAGGAAGCGTACTCGCGCAAGCCATGTGCGGGCAAACGCTTGCACCTCGACAACGGCGGCGCGACGTGCATCCGCAGCTGACCGAGCGCAGATGCCACGAGCCAGGCTCTGGATCGTAAGGACAGCGCAGCGGTGCTGTTCGGCCAAACGCGTCGCTTGCTGAGTGCGTGCGATACTCTGCAACTTGACCACAGCGGCCCGTGTGCGCAGATACTGCATGCGTTGAAGTGCTGCTCGCGCAAATGCCTGCGTCTTTGTGACGCAAGCCATCTTGGCAGAGAATTCACGCTGTGCATTAATGCGGCGCGCGTGGGCTTGAGCAAACACCGCAGCTCGCTTGGCCTTAAGTAGCGTTTGCTGCGCCACTCGAGCGCGAAAGAGACTTTGCATGGTAATGATGCTCTTGCGCTCTCGAAAAAAGCGCTTGCGTTCGAGAAGCGTCCGAGCAGCGGCCTGTACCTGGACGATCTGGGCCAGCCTACTGGCACATACGCGCCGCGTCTGAAGCCTGCGGGCAATACTCTGGCAAAAGATGGCGACCTTTCGAGCGCGGCGGAGGTGCTGCTGGGCCTGATGGGCGCGAACAGTGCTCTGGACTGCGATGGCGGCGTTGCGCTTGGTCAAAAATTCCTTTCGAGTAAGAAGAGCACGTACGCCAGCCTGAACCTGAACGACATGGGCCAACTTCTCGTCAAAGGCACGCTGAGCCTGAATTCTCCGGGCGTGAGATTGCGCAAAAAGAGCGACTTGCTTTGCCCCCAGAAACTGTTTCCGCGAAAGAAGCATGCGGACCAGTGCTTCGACGCGAAGCGCGGCATTGCGTTGGGCCAAAAGCATGTGAGATGCGCGCCACATCCGCGCCGTCGCCTGCAGTTGAATTGCTGCGTCTTGCGCCTGGTGCAAGTTATGAACAGCTGCGCATTTGCGTACCCATGATTGGATGCGCACCGTCGCTGTGCGGATGTAGAGGAACTGCGTACGGATCACGTGCGTGCGGAGAACGCTTTGGAGCTTGATCGCGGCCGTTGTCTGCTTTGCCAGAGCGTGACGTGCCGCCCAAGCCCGTGCGAGAGACTGCACCTTGACAATGCGACGCCGGGTGAGTGCAGCTTGGCAGCAGGCACGGTGGCGGCGCGCGAGAGATTGAACACAAACAATGTCGCGAATCTGTGCGCGGCACATGGACCGAGCATGCGCACCTCGTACGGCTGCCTGGATAGCCGTCGCTGCTGTATGACGCGCGGCCAGCTGCGAACGTGCCTGGTATCCCCGCCATACTGCCTGAATCTCGATGATCGATTCCCGAACGAAGCGATACATGCCGCGAATTCGGTCCTGACGAACACAAGCCTGGATTGTGATGGCTGCACGAGTCATCTCCTGGTAGTGCGTCTGGGCGAGAGCCATGCGCAAAAATGCCTGCACCTTGATGCATGCATCTTCCGCTGCAGCGAAGCGCTTACGTGCAAAATAGGCGCGCATTGCATTCTGCAAGACAAGTGTCTTCTCCTGCAGCATGGTGTATCGGGTCACGTGGTAACGCTGACGTGCCATGGCCTGCAGACGAATAGATGCAGAACGCATTTGCAACCACGATGTTTCGGCGGCATGGCGGCGCCACACCGTTTGCAAGCGGAGTGCCGCACCTTGCATGCATCTCATCTGCCGACGTACTGCTACTCCACGCGAGAGAGCCTGCATAGCGATGGCGTGATCTTTCAGCGTGAGGAAGCCGCGACGCACAAGGACGGATCCTCGAGCAAAAGCTTGCATTTGCACAACAGCAATTTTGGAGCGTTGCTGCCAGCGCCGGTCCAGAAACCCGCGAATAAGCGACTGGATAGTCACCGCAGCGGACATCTCGTACAAGAGGGTCATACGCTGGATGTGGCCGCGTGCAAACGCCTGAATGGCGACTGCAGCAGTCTCCTTGGCGCGAAGGGTTCGCGTCCGAATGCAGGCCTGGTGACGCCGCACGACAGCCTGGACTTGCACAATCATGCTAAACACAGCGTTATAAATCTCGTACGTAGCACGGCAGCGGAAAAAGGCTTGCAAAGTGATTGCCGCATCGCGCAAATCACAATAGGCAAGACGCATCGGGTAGCCGCGCGCAAAGGCCTGCAGTTTGCGGGCCATGCGGTCCTTGCGAAGAAATTGTCGCGCAAGCAGGCCCCTTGTATACTTTTGAATGACAAGAGCAGCGTCCAGAGACCTCTCTCCGAGTTCGCGCAGGTACCTGCCGCGGTAATGCTGGCGCCAAACGGCCTGGATTCGCGTCGCGGCAGCGATTTCATCGCGCGATACGAGCAAACGTGACGAAAGATATGTGACAAAGAGAAGCATCATCTTCTCCTCGGGGACATTCTCGGAATCGAATTGAGGCAGGAGCACCGGGACGGATCCTAACGCGGTGGCGCACTCGTTGACGAGCTGAAAGTTTGCTCGCTCGTTTTCGAGGCTTCGGCGGTACTCTGATCGCGGCATGTCCTGCACGTTGTGCACAGCCCAGTCGAGATCTGCAGCATAGCTTTCTGGGTGTCTTGCGCGGCAAACGTCAACGGTGGTCTCGCGAATGGACTCACGCGGAAGGAGGCCCGGATGGTAGTGGTGGATGAGCAGGCAGAGGGCGCGGCCGGAGGCCATGGAGGTCGTAAAGTTGGCCACACGCATGCCGTGATGCGCGCAGATGCTCTGGCACCAGCGCAATAGAACGTCCATGGCGGCCTCCGTATGCTCAGTCTCTTGGTTCTCTTCTGCGGTGGCCTCTCCGCGCTGCGCCCGCATTTGCATCTTGTGATGTTTGGCGAGCTCCTCAGACTTGGCCATGATGCGGGAGGCGGTCTTACCATGCATGGTACGCACGCGTGATGTCTCATCACAAAGTGCTTCCTCCGGGAGGACGCCATCGAGCTTCCATTTGAGGATCATCTTCCACAGCAACGCAAGAGTCTTACGCCTGTCACCGTCAACAATGTCGCGGTTGCTGATCGTTTCCGGCTTGACGGGCATTTGCGCGCGCGCCAATCCGGCCGCCGTGTTGTGGGAAAATACCAGGCTGACGCCCTGGCGTTCCAGCTCCTTGAGGGCCACGTCAGTGTTGTGCAGCTTTTGCAGACGACTGACAGCCGGAGCGCGCATGAGCTCTGACAGTGTGCGGTCTCTATTGTCTGTGAGGAGCTCTACAGCGCGCGAGAGCCGCAAGCCGTCGCGCAGATCAACAGCCAAATTTGTGACGCGAAAGTCGAACTCGTCGAGTTTGCGCTGTTCGTGGTGCAGCGTGTAGGCGCACGAGTTTTGAAGGTGCCGGAGGACGTTGCCCTCGCCTGCGAGAAACTCTTTGGCAAAGTTGATGAGCATGTCTGCAGAGGATTTAATCGGGGAGTCCACGCGGAAGAGGCAGCTTGGGTGATCGATGAGGCTTGCCTGCTTGGCACGGTCCAGGAAGATGACAAGCTTGAGGAAACGACGTAGGGTGCGCCGGCGCATCTCTTGCTTGTATTCCGGGTTTTCGTCAAAGAGTCCCTTCTTTGTCGCGCGGTACTCCTCGTCGAGCTCGGGGTCTCCTAGAAAGTATGTCGTCGCAAAACGCTTCATGGAGCGGCGCGCCGCGTGGTGTTGGAGAGTGTGCCCTCCAAGAACGGTGTCGAGACCGATGCGCAGCCATGCATCTTGGTAGCAGAACAGCATGTCGAGCACCATGCGCCGCAGTCCGAGATCTTTGAACATGTCGCGATCAGCTCGAATGGAGATGCCTCCGCTCGCAATTTCGCGGTCGATTTGGAGGCTTGTGGCCTCCATCTCAGGGCTATGCATGACTACAAAGGCACGCCGCTGCAGCGCAGCATGTCGCTGCTTGCGTGCAAGCTCTGCGAGCGCGAGCCGAGACACCGCCTCGGTCTGCGCCTCTTCACTGACATCGGACATTTCTGGGTCCATGACAAAGTTGAGCCATGCTGCAAAGCCCTTTTCCTGCTTTTCCATCCAGCGCTCGTCGTAGGACACCTGTCGCATTTTCAGGTCCCGTTGACCGACATTGGTAAGCGTGGCCGACTTTTGTGCATTAGGCTGTCTCCGAAGGCGGAGCGAAGCAGCTGGGCGGGCAGACTGCGATGTCGTTCGCGATCTTGAGCTGGTCAACGCCGGTTTGGACACATTTGCGTCACGGTCTGCGTTAGTCCTTGCGAGGGAGTTGTGTGGCCGGTTTGCCTTATCTGACACCCCGAGAGGCGCCTTGTTGACACCACGCGATGAATTTTCTGTGCCCTTGAATCGGTGCAGAGGTTTTGGGCCGCCGCCGGTGCTTGCATGGCGCGCTGCCCTCGGTTTGCCTCCGAGGCGGACTTTCTTATTGTCTGCTGTCTTGGCGACACCGCACACGAAAGCGCCAACGCGAATGCGGCGGCGCTGTGCGTTGAGAAGGCTGAAAGAAATGCTTTGACGCACACCGCCAGCGGATGTTGGCCGCCATGCAATCGAGCAGATCGCGGTGCTTTCGGGGGGGATCTCGAATAGGGCTTCGCCACCACTTGCATCGAGAATCTCGAAGCCGTTGCGCGTGCTAAAGCGTTCTGCTCGGACGGCGACGAGCTCTGTGGCGTTATTTCGAAGCACAAACTCGCCAATGTAGGGTTCCGCATCCGGAGACTCGAGAACATTTCGCGAGCCGAAGTCAAGCATGGACTGTTGCTGCACGTTTTGCAGGACCACTTCCACGCGCGTGGGCTCGCTGCCGGCAGCATGCTTTGACTCGTCTTCGCCGCGAATGGCAATGTCAAAATTTTCTGGTTCCTCGTCCAGTCCGAACTCGCTTAGTTCCTGGCTCTCCTCATCCAAGACACGCACCGCCGGTGGTGGTGTCCATTGGATTTCGAACGCTGTGCCTTTGCTCATCGTACCGTTCAAAGTCGATGTTTATGTTTGTGTTGCTTTCTTTACCTTTGCTTTGGGAAAGCAAGTCGCGAAGGAGAAAGGTAAATGGGCTGGGCTGAGCTGCTGATGACGAGGTCTAGGCTTGGCTTGTCGGGTTTGCTTCGTGCGCTCGTCCAAGTAGTAGGCAGCGCCGACGTGCTCACTCGCGAGGTGAGAACTGTTTCGTCTGTTTTCTGGGATAAATGAAGGCGAATTTGCAACAGCCCAAAGTCCCCTAGTGTCTTTGCTCTTGCAAGGCAAAGCAAAGCAAAGCAAAGCCGCTGCCACCCGCTTGCTTGTTGGTCCCGCCCGGTCTTTGAGGCCTCTTCTCCTCCGTTCCAGCCCGAGGGTGGGTCCCGGCGAGGGTGCTCGGCGATCGCGGCTGCGCGAGTGTGGCCTGTCACGTCAGTCGAATTGGTTGCAGATCTGGCTGGGCCTGCTTTTCCCTTGCCTGCCAGTTGTTTCTCCTCCTGGCTCCTCCTCCTCCTTCTTTTGCGGCGTCGTCGTCGCTTTGCTGCTCACCGTCTCGCTTTCGAGCCCCATTTGCGCGGTCGTTTCGGGCAAGAACTCGGATAACCGTTTTCCGCTCGACCGCCGCACCGGACCCGGTGACACGTCCGGTACCGCAGCGCATCTGTGTCCTCTTTTCCGGTACGGGGGCAAGATATACCAGACACCGCGCACGCTTCGAACAGCGGAGCTTCGTGGGACGCACTTCTACGACCAAATCAGTGCCCGTCGATGAATCAGCTCGAGATGTATACGTACGAGCGCGAGTCGTTCCGAGTTGCGCGAGAAGACGTCTTCTCCGAGGATGCGCACTAGCGCCACCACAGAAAGCAAGAAACGAAAGGGAGGAGGAAGCGGGCCTCGGTGCCTGCCAGCAAGTTTTCGAGATGGCGAAGAAATAAAAAGTGAAGGCACGCAAAGAAATTGGAGAGCAACCATGGCAAGAGACTGACAATCTGGGTCGGCAGATGATGAACGGCAAGCACCTTTGGTAAGCTTGTGGACGTCTTTCCTCCTTCCCTCCTTTCTTTTCATTCTCTGATCTCGCTTCTCGAGCTGGTTGGCAGGGCGTTGTGGTCGCAGTTCCTGTCCTCGTCGTTCCATGGTTGTTATGATGTGATGGTACGTAGGATCATAGATTGGCCTGTTGCGCCTATCTAAGGAATGAATACCTGACACTGAGTAGTAAACTCCGAAGATTGGATGGAATCAATGATAAGATGAGTGACTTGCGATCGCGAGGGGCCGCGACGGCCTCCGGGCGCCCGCCTGCAGCCATGGCGTCCTCCTCGAGCGTGCCCTGGACAATGGCGGCCGACAGCGCAAATGGCGAGAGCTTGCGGGCAACAACACTCTTCGTCGATAGCAGCAGCAGCAGCAGCAGCAGCAGCAGCAACAATGGCAATAGCATCTGCAGCAGCAACAGCGGCACTGGCAGCAAGAACAACGACACGTTTCTTTGGGGTACGCGCGACCTGCCGCGCTCCGAGAGCGACGCGGACAAGCGGATGGCCAGGATGCATGCACACCATAACAGACCACGAAGTATGGCCGAACTTCTTGGACTCGCCATCTTTTTCTCAGTTTGTCTGCTTGCGGCTGTCCATCTTGCCTCTGTCGCTCGAGATTTCATCGCCCCTTCACTTCAAGATTCATTCATTCGACGAGGTTCTTTTCGTTCCAACAGTCTCGACTATTCCGCCAATGCTGCCGACGGCGATGATGACGCAGTTGGCGAAGGAGCAGGCGTCAGTGAGCCACATCTGGACGCGGAAGCTGAAGCGCTTGCCAGATCGCGGCAGACTGCGGTTCGCGATGCTTTTTTGCACGCTTGGCGCGGGTACAAAACGTACGCCTGGGGCAAGGACTCTCTGCACCCTAAAACAAAACGTGGCAGCGATGATTTCCTTGGCATGGCCATTTCAATTCTGGACAGCATGGACACGGCTCTCATCATGAATCTTGATGATGTCTTTGAGGAACAGTACGCATGGGTCGTGCAAGAGCTCAAGTTCGGGCATCAAGAAGACATTAACGTTTTTGAAACGACAATTCGCGTGGTGGGAGGCCTGCTCAGTGCTTACGCGCTGTCTGGCCGCACGCCATTGTTGAATCTGGCCGATGATTTGGGGCAAAGACTTTTACCTGCATTTGACAGCAAGACTGGAATCCCGTACGGCACGCTGGGTCTCAAGACAGGGAAAAAGTACAATCCGAGCTGGGTGAGCCAAGCTAGCTCCGTAGCTGAAGCCGGAACGCTTCAGATGGAGTTTCGATATTTGGCCAAGCTTACGGGCAAACGCGAGTACCGGAACAAAGTGGACCGCGTCTTGCACTTTTTCGAAAAGCAGATGCGCACAGGGTCGAGCTCCGACGTTTACGACGGACTCTTCCCAATGTATGTCCATCCCGAGACAGGCCGCGCAACGGGAGAACCCATTATTACATTTGGCGCGCGGGGCGACAGCCTCTACGAGTATTTTCTGAAATCTTATCTGCAATCCGACCGCAGCGAGCAGTGGCTTTTGCAAATGTATGAAACATCCATGACGGGCATGACGAATCATCTCTTGCATCAGACGAGTGGTCCCGAGCGTTACACCTATATTGCCGAGCTCAATATGAAAAAACCTTATGATCCCATCAAAAAAATGGATCACCTCGTGTGTTTCGTGCCGGGCATGTTGGCGCTCGGGTCTGTGCGCGGCGCGGGTTCCAAAGTGGCCCATGATCGGGCCAGAAGCCACTTGGCCATTGCAGAGCGCCTCATGCGAACCTGTTATTCCATGTACTCTACCACAGCGACAGGTCTCGCTCCGGAGATCGCGCACATGGACCAGCCTTCGTCGCCGGAGCTTATGCCCAAGAATGGCGCAAAGCACTCGCTCCTTCGGCCGGAGACTGTCGAGTCGCTCTTTATCCTTTGGCGCGTCACCAAGAAGCAGAGATACCGCGACTGGGGCTGGGAAATCTTTCGTGCCATTGAGAACCACGCCCGGGTTTCCTCGGGTGGCTACAGCGGCATCGCCGACGTCACGCAGGTCCCGCCCAAACTGAACGACAAGATGGACTCCTTTTTCCTCGCCGAGACGCTCAAGTACCTTTACTTGCTTTACGCCCCGGACGATCTAATTCCGCTCGACAAGTACGTCTTCTCTACGGAGGCGCATCCTCTGCCCGTCTTTCAATGGGACGAATAATTTGCGACTTTTATCGATCGATCGATCGATTCTGTCTGCATTGATCTCTTTCTCAAGCAGTGCTCTACGCCTACCTACCATATATACTACTACGGCAGAAGAAATCGGGATTTTGCGTCAATCCAAACAAACACCAGAACTCCAAGGATCGGCTGCGAAGACGCGTACAGCGCGAGAGCAGCGAGCCATCATGCAAGCGCTGATGGACTTCGCCAACAAGGTGGCGACCGGCACGCTATTTGACGCGACGCCGCAGACTGACGAAGAGCGCCGAGCCGCCATCACCAAGATGTTTGCGGCGTACAAGGCCAAGTCCTTTCCCGGCGTGCGGGACGCAGACCCGAAACAGGTCAACGAGGCGCTGTCGAAGCAAGAGGACGAAGGTAAACCCATTCTGGTTGATTGCCGTCCCAAGGGGGAGCAAGTGTCCTCGGTGCCTGGGTCGCTTCGTGAAGATGAGCTTGATCGCTTACTGTCCGAGTCCTCCGATGTCAACTTGAATGCAAAGGGGTCCAATCACGAGATTGTCCTGTATTGCACGGTCGGCTACCGCTCAGGCGTGAAAGCCAGTAAGCTGCAAAAGGAGTATCCCGATCGCAACTTCTCTAATCTCAGTGGTGGCATTCTGCTCGTAAGTTGAACGGCAATAAATTGTCTTTGATTGGAAAGAATCGACGATGCAATGAAGCTCGCCTTAAGGGTGACCCATGCGCAGAAACGGCGAGCTGAGAACTAATAGAGCCAGTCACTTGTGGCCGCTCCTGATCAATCATGGCGTCGTTATCTCTGTTCGTTTTCAGTGGGCGCATGACGTTGGCAAGGTCGTCAGCGCGGAAGGCAAGGACACGAAAACTGTTCACGTCTTTGGCAAAGCGTGGGATCTTTTGCCCCAGGGATGGACATCCGTCATTGGCGATCCTGGCAAACTTCAAGTCCTCACAGGGCCTGAACTTGGTGTCCCGACATCTGACCAGGTCGCGACGGCGGCAAACGCTCCTGCAGCACAGGAAACAGTATCTACATCAGCAGCATCTTGACCGACATCAACATCGACCTCATCCTAATTGTTTTCTTTCCATGACTTGCACGATTCTTGTATAACAATATTGCGTCTGCATTACCGTCTGCATACCCTTGAGCTATGTATGTGCTAAAAAGATAGTAGGGAAGCCACTCATTGTCGAAGTGGCCTGCCTCCCTTTCCCCTTACTTCACCCCTCCCTCTCTTTCCCCCTCCCCGTTTACTCATCCCGTGAGAGGGTGCTTCCCATGAGAGATAACCGCTGGATCAGCTCAGCACCTGCTCTTACCGGGTTTTGATGATGACTTGAGAAATGGCCGTTGACGGTGGCAATCCCAGCTGCCTGACCCAGCCTTACTCTACAAGGGCAAGTATTACGAAAGCAAGAGCAAACCGTGGAGGGGCCGGGTATAGCAGCGACGAGCCGCTTGCGCCGGGCTCGGGGCTTCGCAAAAGCGCAGCCTGGCGCGGGCTCGGCCAATTCGCGCTGCGGCGTCGTTGCCCTTCCTTACCGAACTTACGAGACGAGCTTGCTTGGCTTTGCTTTGCTTTGCTTTGCTTTGCTCAATCTGCTTGCTTGGGCCTCAATAACATCGATTTCTGCAGCTTCTTCGCAAAAGAAAGAAAGCCAGCCATCACGCGCACACGGGCGTGCGGACAATGATGGACGACGACGAGTCTGCTGCAGCGGTAGCAACCGAAATTCAACCTTGGTTGCTGGCGCAGGGCATTCTTGAAGGTGAAGCAAGTGAAGATGCCTTTCGTAAGGTCTGGAATGGCATGTGTAATTGGATGCTAGCCGTCTGTCGGGAACGCAGCTCCTTTATCATCCCCGATGTTGGCGTTGTCCAATTTAGAAAGTACAAGCTGGGGGCAGTTGTCCCGAGCTTTATTATGGCTTCTCAATACGCAGAAGTCAACGGTCTGCGTATCATCGCCAAGCTTCCGCGGGAGGAAGAGAGCGTGAATGCGCTACGTATTGATTTTCGGGCCGTTAATTGGCTCAATGATGACACCTACAAAGATTGCGTTGGTACTATGCGCTTTGTTCTTCGTGGGGTCTTTCGCGAGTTTGGTGAGCTCGCGTCGAAAAATCCGTCCCAAGTATTTGCCCTTGATATCGGCTGCGGCAAGCTCGTAGCTTTTGATCGTCAAATTCGACTGCAATTTTCGCCTGGCGGAGGGCTGCCTGGATCTTCTGCAGTCCTAGGGAAGTTGCACGCGCCTCGACCTCCCTCTGCGACAGAGAACCCCGGCGGCGCAGAAGCGCGAAAGGTAGCCTCGCCTCGCGCAGCAAGAATTTCATCACAAAAGCGAGCCATAGGAAGACACGACAGCGTCTCGTGCGTTTGGTTTCCCGATGGATCGTGCAAGGATCTAGCACTCGACTCGCAGAGCGTTGTGAGGCTCGAAAAACGTCAAGCAACTGTACGCAGAATGAGCCTCGGATCCTCTGACTCTTTCAGTGGCGTGAACTCCGAGTATACATCCTCACCAAACTGGCGAGGAAGTTCCAAGAGGCTCCTCACGGCACAGTATGCATCGATGAGCGCTCAACGTTCTCCTCGTGCGCGGACGGAAGAATCCCCGCTGCGGTTCATGCGTCGGGAAAAGAGCCTTCGAAGGCTCGCAGGAGATATTCGGGGTGAGCAAGCCCACCCCTCGCTGCTCAACCAACACGCACGCACCCTTGCTGCAGTACATGTCTCTCAAGATGAATCCAATCGCAAACTGCCCGACCGCATTGGGACCTACTATTCACCCGAAGCACGTGTCCTGGCACTCGAGCGTCTGGCTTCCAGGAGCGCCGCAAAGGCTTCAAGCCGACATCAGCGTCAAGGAACGACGGACTCGTCATCAACCTGCGATATGTTCTCGGGTCATCGCAAGGCCCCCACGCAAGATCGCGAAGATTTTCTCGCTGCTGTCACGCTTGATGTACGGCGGGCTCAGGCCCTGGGCCAGGTTGATCGTGATCCGCTTGACATGCCAAATTATTCGCCTCGCGCTGTTCCTGAGCGTCGCGAGCTCTTCGATGTCGACTCCATCGCCCGCGACGCTCACAGCGCTGCGCAGCGCCGGAATTTACGTCGATTCGGCAAAGGAATGACCTTTGTCGCCACGGAGAGTCTTCAGGCGCAACAAGCGGCAGGGCGAGCTGCATGCCTTCCTACAGTGGGCCAAGCTGCTAGCCCAGAGGTCAACTCGCCTCAAGAGGCCCCTTTTGCTTCGCGTTCAGGCACTCCGACCCGCACATTTCTCGGCACAGAGGAAGATATTGCACAGCAATACGTGTGGTACGTGCGGCACGGTGTGGACGACAAGACGCTTGCCCCAATTCGGCAAGAGTGGCTTCAGCGCGTTTCCGATCTCCTTCCCGCGCCAAGAATTACCCATGAAAATGCTTCGAGTCTGGTGCAAACCTTTCAAAGCCTCGTTGCGACCTTGACCAAGAATGTGGAATATGACTATCAGTGCGCTGTGCGCCGTGCAATTCTCGACTACATCTTGAGAGACGCACAGCAGCGCTCTCGACTTGGAATTCCATATATTCCGTCGAGCTGCCAGCGCAGGGACCCCGTTCATTTTCATGCAGATGCTCCACGATACTGGAGAGAGACGTTTCAGGGCACACGTGAGCACATCAGGAGAAATCTCACGCTCGTAAACCCCTTAATTCGCCAGGTGCTGCACTTGTGGCAAGACTATGCGCATCTCTCCTTGGTAAACTTGCCCTCAACCGATGACGAAGCTCTTCGCTGCAGCTGGAAGCCACCTACGCTCGAAGTCTTTGTAGAAGCTCAAGTTGAACACGCTCAAACTGTGCGAGACATTTTTTTGCATCAGTGGCACCCTGAAGTGGTTCGCATCTTTACGGAAGCTGCCAAAGGCGACGCGCCTCCTCTCGATACGCTTGGCGTTCGCCTCTGTGAAATGTCCCAGAACGATCTTCAGTCCCTTTTTGAGAGCGCCGCGACGCTCATGGCGCGCCAGCTGAGAGGCCTGGTCCTTGATTCACTCCAGCGACTTTTATCATTTTTTCTGCGGCTTGGTCGCGGCGGACCTGGCAAGGCGAGCGAACCACAACCGTACAAGTCCGAACTCACGGCTACACTTCGAAGCGCCTTCTACAACAAGCTTGTCGTGACTCGTGTTGATAGTGGTGCAGACTCACCAACCCAGCCTCGGGCCGTGTGTCTCGAGATGGACCTCGAGAAGATTGTCAATGGCCTCTCGCACGTGATCGACACAATCTCAACATGTCTGAACCGAGTTGTCCGTATTGAGCGCAAAGGCATTGGGCTCAATCTCGAATTCCTCGACGAGATTGACGAGAGCATGCCTCTCGTTAATGCAACAGAGGATCCGTCCACTGGCAGAAATGCAGGCCGAGGCCAGCCCAATGGTACGAACGAGGGAAAGGTTGAAGAAGGAGGGCTTGCAACGGCGCTGGCGCAGCAGAGCACATACGTGATGGACATCTCGCCTTCCGAGGATTCTGTGTCTCGTTTTCGGCAGCGTATCGAGGATCTTCTTATCGCAAGTAACGCCTCGTGCCAGACTGCAATTGCCATGTATGAGCCGTTCGAGCCCATCTTCAACGCCTGGGACGCTCTCAACAGCAAGCTGCGACCTAGCACACGTCTTCAAGAACTGCAAGGCGAGCTTGACGCGCTTGCGCAAATGCAGATGCGCGTTCTTGCAGAAACGAAGGAGACTGCCGTTCTCGGCGCGCAGACCATCGAATGTCAGGATCTCAACTCGCAAATTTTGGCCGAAATCGAGGCGCAGCGACAGCACCTGCTTCGCTTTGCCGTGCAAGACAACATTCGTCGGAATCTTGACGTGTGCAAGGCTTTTAGCGAGTCCGCCGAGCGTCTGGCCAAGGTCCCAGCGGACTCTCACGCGCTCATTGATGCTGAAGAGTACCTGCGCGGGTTTCAGAGCAAGGGGCTCGACGCCCTCCTTGCGGACGTGGCCGACGTGAAGCATCGCCTCGATTTTATTTTTCGGAATCAAATGCAGGTTGAGGCAGATCTCCTCCGCCCTCTCGGCATCACGTATTCGTGGGTTCACAAGGTAGACCACCTTGTGGAAGATGCTGCAGCGATGCTGAGGCGTGAGCGCGAACAGCTCGAAGGACAGTTTCAACTCGACCGGGACCGTTTCATCCAAGAGCTTTCGTCCATTGCAAAGTCCGTCGCCAAACTTAAGGATCAAGGTGATATGCGCCACGCCAAAGCACAATTGCGGGCCACGGAGGAGGCACGTGATCTTGTGGAAGGTGCAAAACGGCGCGCAGACCTTTTGCACGACGAAGAGGATCGACTTGGGCTCACAAGCACTGAATTCAAGGCGCTGATGCTGGTCGATGAGGCCCTCAAGCCTTTCGAGGCCTTTTGGGGATTGGCCAACCGTTTTCAGACTCAGTTTCAACGTTGGAACCACGGTGTGGTCTTCACTCTCGATGGCGAACACGTCGAGCGGGAGGTTGGAGAGATGTTTCGCGCTGCGCACCAGCTAGCAGAAAGCCTCAAGGATGATGCACCGGCGGTTGCCAGCTGCGCCGACGCTATCAAGGCCAACTTGAACGAGTTTCGGAATGACATTCCCCTTCTTAGCATCATCTCTAATGATGGCCTTCGCGAGCGTCACTGGACGCAAATTTCCGACGTGCTTGGGTTCCCGATTGTTCCTGACGACAACATGACGCTGTCACGTCTTATCGAACTCCAGGTCGGAGAACATGTGGACGCCCTCGAGGCCATTTCCGAAGGTGCTTCCAAGGAACACGCCATTGAAAATGCGCACACCAAGATGATGGCAGAGTGGGCTCCGCTCGAATACGCAACACAGTCGTACAAGGATACAGGCACCTTCATTCTTCAGGGCGGCAATCTTGACGAGCTGCAAACGCTGTTGGACGATCATCTGGTGAAAACGCAAACCATGCGGGGATCGCCGTACTGCAAATTCATGGAAGGGAAAATGGCAGAATGGGAACACTTTCTCGTGTACACGCGGGACCTTATTGACGCCTGGATCAAGGTGCAGACGGCCTGGTTGTACCTGGACCCCATTTTTGCTTCGGAAGACATTATGCGGCAAATGCCAACCGAAGGCCAAGCTTTCCAGCAGGTGAGCAAGATGTGGCGTGATATCATGGACCTTGTCCACGCGGCGCCAAAAGTGACCTCTATTGCCAAGGTAGACCATCTTCTCGAGCAGTTCCACGAGATCAACGAAATGCTGGAGCAAATCAATAAGGGTCTAAGCTCGTACTTGGAGACCAAGCGACTGTATTTTTCACGCTTCTTTTTTCTATCCAACGACGAGCTGCTCGAGATCCTCGCCGAAACCAAGGACCCTACACGTGTGCAGCCGTTTCTGAAAAAGTGCTTTGAAGGTATCAAGTCGCTACGTTTCCGAAGTGACGATCAAGGCCGGCCTACAATCTCGCACATGATTAGCTCTGAGGGCGAAAGCGTCCAGCTGACGCAGGAAATCGCTCCACACGAAGCAAATGGGGCAGTCGAGATCTGGCTTCTCCAACTCGAGGAAGAAATGTGTCGCACGGTCAAACACTTTGTCCGCGAGGCAATGGCGGACTACTCGACAAAGTCGCGAGGTCGCTGGATACTGGATTGGGCTGGTCAGGTTGTTCTGGCGGTTGGGTCAGCATTCTGGACCCAAGAAGTGGAGACCGAGCTTCGTGGGACCTCGGGAGGGGGTCTTGCGGCCTACGAATCGCAACTGAGCGACCAGCTTTCCTCCCTCGTGACCTTGGTGAGAGGCGAACTCTCCAAGCTTGAGCGAGCCACGCTTTCTGCGCTCGCTGTCATCGACGTGCATGCGAGAGACGTTGTGCGACTTCTCGCCGAAGCGGGCGTGTCCTCGGTGCAAGACTTTGACTGGACCAGCCAACTTCGTTATTACTGGGAGAACGAGACGCTTGCTGTCAAGATCATCACTTCTTCGCTCGAGTATGGCTACGAGTATTTGGGGAATAGTTCGCGTCTGGTCATCACGCCTCTCACGGACCGTTGCTATCGAACGCTGATGGGAGCTCTTCATCTGCAGTACGGCGGAGCGCCTGAAGGGCCTGCGGGGACAGGTAAGACGGAAACCGTAAAAGATTTAGCCAAGGCCTTGGCGCGACAATGCGTAGTGTTCAACTGCTCCGACGGACTCGACTACCTGGCGATGGCAAAGTTCTTTAAGGGACTTGCTTCGAGCGGTGCCTGGGCGTGCTTTGATGAGTTCAATCGTATCGAGCTTGAAGTGCTCTCTGTCATTGCCCAGCAGATCTCGAGCATACAAGGCGCCATTGCGCGCCGCGCGCAGGTCTTTGAGTTTGAAGGAACAGAAATCAACTTGCGCTGGACGGCCAATGTATTTATCACCATGAATCCGGGCTACGCTGGAAGATCTGAACTTCCAGATAACCTCAAGGCCCTCTTTCGCACGGTCGCCATGATGGTCCCCGACTACGCCATGATTGCCGAAATCATCCTCTTTAGTTATGGGTACGCCGACTCGCGCAATCTTGCAAACAAAATTGTCACCACTTACAAGCTTTGTAGCGAGCAGCTTTCCTCACAAGATCATTACGATTATGGTATGCGCGCAGTCATTAGCGTGCTCAAGGCTGCAGGGGCGCTCAAGCGTCAATTTCCCGATGAAGACGAGTCCATCATCGTGCTCCGGTCCATTTGCGATGTCAATCTTGCCAAGTTCATCTCGCAGGACCTTCCTCTATTCAAAGGCATTATCTCGGACCTTTTTCCTGGAGTTCTCCTCCCGGATCCAGACTATGTACATCTCACCGCTGCAGCAGAAGAAGCGTGCGCAGCGGCTGATCTTGGTATTGAACCTGTGCCGGTGTTTATGGAAAAGGTGATCCAGCTGTACGAAATGCTAGTCGTCCGTCATGGACTCATGATTGTGGGCGGCCCGCTTGCGGGAAAAACGATGAGCTGGAAGGTGCTTTCTCGCGCATTGACGACGCTTTGCGAACGTGAGCAAATGCCTTGCAAGCTCGCGGACCACGAGCTTGCCACTGACGTCTTTCAGATCAATCCTAAAGCCGTCACAATGCAACAGCTCTATGGTTGCTTTGACATGGTCTCTCACGAGTGGTCTGATGGTGTGCTGGCCAAGACCTTCCGCGACGCCTGCAAGGCTACAGACAACCGCCGCAAGTGGATCCTCTTTGACGGCCCAGTTGATGCGGTGTGGATTGAGAATCTCAACACTGTTCTCGACGACAACAAGAAGCTCTGTCTCATGAGCGGCGAGATCATCGCCATGTCTGACTACATGAATATGGTTTTCGAGCCAATTGATCTCGCCGTGGCGTCCCCAGCGACAGTATCCCGTTGCGGAATGGTCTACATGGAACCAGAGAAGCTGGGATGGCGCCCGATGGTGGACGCCTGGCTGCGCCGTTTGCGTGAAAAGGTGGGCGACGAGGGTTGCGAAACGCTACGCGGGATTTTTGATTGGCTTGTTGCCCCGTCCCTGTACTTTTACCGCAAAAATGTTACGGAACTCGCCCCAACTTCGGACCTTATGCTCGTGCGTTCCATGACTCAGCTCATCGATACGCTCGTCTACGATGTCCAAACGACTCCCGTCCCTGCGGATTGTCTCGAGCCTCTTGCTGTCTTTGCCCTGGTTTGGTCCGTGGGAGGTACGGCAAACAGAGCTGGGCGTGAAAGCTTTGACGCTTTTTTCCGCAGTCTGACCTCAGGTTCAAGCTCGGGTGCAGGGACTGGCGGCGCTCGTGGCAAGGAAAATCGCGCTCTCATTCTGACTATGCCCAAGGAAGGTCTCGTGTACGACTACTTCGTGCAGGTCGACGAGTCGCGGGGCGTCTGTGACTGGAAACCGTGGACCTCGACGCTTGCACAAGAACCCGATTTCGCTAAAGACGCCGTGTACGCGTCCATCATCGTTCCAACCAAGGACACTGCTCGATATACGTACTTGCTACGTCTGGCAGTGCAAGAGTCACGTCCTCTACTCTTCGTTGGTCCCACTGGAACGGGCAAGTCAGCGTACACGTCGCAATACCTTCTCAATGACTTGAACCCGGAAGCGTACCAGATCCTTATGCTTGGATTCTCTGCGCAAACGTCTGTAACTCAAGTACAAGGGATTATCGATGCCAGTCTCGATCGACGTCGCAAGGGCGTTTTTGGTCCGTCGCTCGGACGCAAGTGCGTCATCTTTCTCGACGACGTAAACATGCCGCAGCCCGAGACATATGGAGCACAGCCGCCGCTCGAGTTGCTGCGGCAAGGCATGAAGTATGGTGGCTGGTACGACTTCAAGGACCTAAGCTTTCGGCACATGGTGGACTGCTTCTACGTCGCAGCTATGGGCCCACCTGGTGGGGGCCGTAATCACGTGTCACCTCGATTCCTGCGACATTTTCACATGATTGGCGTGACCGAGTTTGATGAAGCGAGCATGTCGCGTATTTTTTCGAGCCTAATGCGATGGAATATGAAGTGTCACGGCTGCAGTGGAATTGGTATTCTACGAGCAGGCCAGGGCGCCGTGGATGCGACCATGGAAGTGTATCGTCGTAGTGTGCAGGAATTACTTCCTACACCATCGCGATCGCACTACCTTTTCAACTTGCGCGACGTAAGCCGCGTGATTCAAGGCATGACGCAATTTGTCTTGTCAGACGCAAGCACGCCGGAAGAGATCGCGCGTCTTTGGGCGCATGAGACGCTTCGCGTCTTTGGAGACCGTCTCGTTGACGGTGTGGACCGTGACAAGCTTGTAGGGGAGATGATGAGTCCAGCCATGAAATCCCACTTTGGCAAGGATTTTGCGGAATCGTTTTCGCACCTGGCGGACGAGTCCACAGGCATGGTTTCAGCATCGGGATCTTTTCGCGAAAGTGCCGCGAATTGGACCACGGCCCGCAGAGTCTTGTTTGGGAGTCTTAAGTCGTCGGCGTACGAGCAAGTGGTCGATTTGGACGACTTGCGAGCGCTCTGTGAAGCCAAGCTTGAGGAATACAACACAATATCTCCCAAGCCAATGGACCTTGTTCTGTTTTTGTACGCCATCGAACACACCGTGCGCATTTGCCGTGTCATTGGGACGCCGGGCGGTAATGCTCTTTTGGTAGGCGTGGGTGGATCGGGTCGCCAGTCCTTGACGCGCCTCGCAGCTTCGATGCGGGGCTACCAGGTCTTTCAGATTGAATTGAGTCGAAACTATGGGGTCGCGGACTGGCATGCAGACCTGCGACGTGTTCTTGCTCTCGCAGGAGGTCGCGGTGAGGACACAGTCTTCCTCCTTAGTGACGCGCAGATCAAAGAGGAGTCCTTTGTGGAGGACATTAACAGCTTGCTCAACTCTGGCGAGGTTCCGAACATGCTGGCTGCAGATGAGAAAGCGGAGCTTTGCGAGCTTGCGCGAGCAGCCGCAAAGCAGGAGCGGCGCAGCGTGGAAACTCCAGAGGCTTTGTACGCATACGTTGTCGAGCGGGTGCGCAGTCGACTGCACCTCGTCTTGGCCTTCAGCCCGATCGGAGAAGCTTTTCGTGCGCGTATCCGGCGTTTCCCATCCCTGGTGAACTGCTGTGTTATCGACTGGTTCAGCGAGTGGCCTCAAGACGCGCTCACATCTGTTGCAGAGCGTTTCCTGGACGATTTGGATCCAGGTGCTGACGAAATGCTCAAGGCGACATGTGTGGCGCTTTGCAAAAAGTTTCACGTGAGCACAGCCAAGTACGCAAAGCGCTTTATGCAGGAGCTGCGACGACCGTACTATGTGACTCCAACCTCGTACTTGGAGCTCATCAATACGTTCAAGACGATGTTATCAGTAAAACGAAGCGAGGTGGAGCAGACGCTGAGGCGGTACGAGGTGGGTCTGGAGAAGTTGCAATTCACGGAAGACTCTGTTCAAGGAATGCAAAAAGAACTGCAAGATCTGCAGCCGGTGCTTGTGCGGACAACGCGGCAAACTGAGGAAATGATGGTCGCCGTGGAGAATGAGCAGACGGAGGCAGACAAGATCGCCACCGTTGTCAAGAGCGAGGAAGCGATTGCCAACGAAAAGGCTCAGAGCGCCAAGGGTATCAAGGAGGAGTGTGAGGCAGACCTCGCCAAGGCTATGCCTGTTCTGGAGTCGGCAATTGCCGCGTTGAACACCCTGAGTAAGAGCGATATCACCGAAGTCAAATCGATGAAGTCCCCGCCAGATGGTGTCAAGCTCGTTATGGAAGCGTTGTGCATTATGATGAATGTAAAACCCATCAAAGCCAAGGACCCGAACGATGCTTCAAAAAAGATTAATGACTACTGGGAACCTGCCAAGAAGACACTTCTTTCCGACCCGAAGTTGTTGAAGACGCTCATTGACTATGACAAGGACAACATTGATCCGAAAGTCGTGCAAAAGGCCACGACTTATGTGGAGAACCCGGACTTTGATCCGGAGAAAATCAAGAAAGCATCGCGGGCTGCATATGGACTATGCTGTTGGATCCGCGCCATGGTCCAGTACGACAGTGTGGCCAAGGTGGTAGCTCCGAAACGGGCCGCGCTTGCGGAAGCCGAGCAAGAGTTCGAGCTTGTCATGGCTGGTTTGCGTGAGAAGCAGGCCGAACTGAGCAAAATCGAGAGTCGTGTCGCGGGTCTCGCGCGCCAGCTCGAGGAGTGCAAGGAGCGAAAACGCGATCTCGAGCGACAGGTGAGTGACTGCACCGCCAAGCTCGACCGTGCCGAAAAGCTCATCTCTGGTTTGGGCGGGGAGAAAGCACGGTGGGGTGAAGAAGCCGTGCGTCTTCGTGGCTTGCTTGGAAATCTAATTGGCAATGTCTTGGTGTGCTCTGGCATGATCGCGTATCTTGGACCCTTCACGGTGACGTTTCGACGCGAGATTACGGCAGCCTGGATCACAGAGGCCATTGCCATGCACATTCCATGCTCAAGCGCCGAGGAGATGAATCTTGTGCAAACATTGGGCGACAAGGTGAAAATTCGCGCATGGACGATTCAAGGTCTCCCTGTGGACGAGTACAGCATCGAGAACGGTATCATGCTCTCGAACTCACGTCGCTGGCCGCTCATGATCGACCCGCAGGGTCAGGCGAACAAGTGGGTGCGTAACATGGAGGCAGAGCACGAGCTCAAGGTCTGCAAGCTTAGCGATGCAAATTATCTGAGAACGATGGAGAACGCAGTGCAGTTTGGGCATCCTGTCCTACTCGAGAATATTGAAGAAAGCTTGCCGGCAGCGTTGGAGCCCCTTTTGCTGAAACAGGTCTTCAAAAAGGGCGGTGTTCCAAGCATTCGCCTCGGCGATGCCACAGTGGAGTACTCTGAACGCTTCCGATTCTACATGACAACGAAGCTGCGCAATCCGCACTACCTGCCGGAGATCAGCGTCAAGGTGACGCTTTTGAACTTTATGATTACACCGATCGGGCTCGAGGACCAGATGCTTGGAATTGTGGTGGCGCGGGAGCGCCCCGATCTTGAGCGGGAGAAGAGCCAGCTCATTATAGAAACGTCCAAAAACCAGGAAATGCTTCGGGACATTGAAGACAAAATCCTCAAGGTGATGTCCTCCTCGGAAGGGAACATTCTCGATGACGCATCGGCCATTGAGGTCCTGAGCAAGTCCCAGACCGTCGCAAAAGAGATCTCTGTCAAGCAAGAGGTAGCAAACAAGACTTCGACCCAGATCGACGCAGCGCGGCAGCATTATGTGCCAATCGCGCGCCGGGCTGCAACCATGTTCTTTTGCTGCAGCGATCTCGCTTTTGTAGACCCCATGTATCAGTACTCACTGACGTGGTTTGTAGATCTTTACGTGGCGAGCATCGAAAAGTCTGAGCCGCAGGAACTGGTATCGCGGCGTCTCGAAGTCTTGGAGACGCACTTTACCGATTCCCTCTATAGGAACATTTGCCGCTCGCTCTTTGAGCGGGACAAGCTTTTATTTTCCTTCTTGCTATGCATGCGCCTGCATGCCGATGCGGTCCCCCCTTTGCTCTTTCGTTTTCTCGTTTCCGGGCCAGTGCGAGCTGGAAACGAGCCACCAGAGAATCCATGCGCCCAATGGCTTCCGGACACGGCGTGGTCCGCCTTTGACCTGCTTTGCGAGGCGATGGAGGATGCAGGCGGAAACGACGCGCTACGTTCATCACTGTCCGGACAAGATCAGGCGGTCTGGGAAGCCTTTTATCAGAGTCCGCAACCAGAAGTGAAGCCTGCGCTTCCTGCGCCATGGGAAGAGGATGGGCTTCTCAAGCTGTGCGTGCTGCGGAGCCTGCGCCCGGACCGCGTGGTTCCCGCAGTCCGTGACTACGTGGCAAAGACGATGGGGTCGCGATTTGTGGAACCTCCGCGCTTTGATCTCGAGGCTTGCTGGCAGGACTCGCGACCCCACACGCCGCTGGTCTTTGTGCTGTCTCCTGGATCGGACCCGATGGCGGCGCTTTCGAAGCTTGCTGACCAGCGCGGTGTTCCTTTGGCTTCGCTCTCGCTGGGTCAGGGCCAAGGGGTCATTGCAGAGCGCATGATTGATCGCGGAGTGGTGAAGGGCTCGTGGGTCGTCCTGCAGAACTGCCACTTGTATCCGAGCTGGATGCCCACATTGGAGCAAATCGTCGAGCGACTCGGTCACACATACTCGAAGGCAGGTGTAGGAAACGGGGGCGGGGGAGCGGAAAGGCCCTCAGAGGACTTTCGACTGTGGCTCACCTCGTACCCTTCGGAGAAGATGCCGGTCGCAATCTTGCAGAGTGGCGTAAAGATGACAAACGAACCTCCCAAGGGTCTGCGTGCGAACCTTGTGCGCTCGTATTTTACCGATCCCATTTCAGATCCCGAGTTTTTCGAGACATGCGTATCATCGCGCGCACGCGAGTTCAAAAGACTTGTCTTTGGTCTTTGCTTTTTTCACGCGGTGGTTCAGGAGCGCCGAAGCTTTGGCCCTCTCGGCTGGAATGTGCCGTATGGTTTTAATGAGGATGATCTTCGCATTTCCGTGCGGCATCTGCGCATGTTTGTAGAGGGCGACGAAGATGACAGGTCAAATTCCAGTGATGGTCTGCCATTCAAGGCGCTGGTTTATACAATTGGAGCATGCAATTACGGAGGACGCGTCACGGATGACCAGGACCGACGCCTTTTGGGTGCGCTGCTCAAGGCGTACATGAATCCGGATCTGGCCGAGACGGACAACTATGCGGTATCTCCGTGCGGACTGTACAAGGTCCCTTCGCCAGCGTCTCATGCTGCATATGTGGAGATTCTGCGTGATTTACCTGCAGAGGCAGAGCCGCAGGTGTTTGGGCTTCACGCGAACGCAGACATTACTCGAGCGCAGCAGGAGACGCTCGAGCTGTTTCGTGCTGTGCAGGCGACGCAACCCCGAAGCCAGGCAGATGGCGGTGGTGATGGCGCGAGTGCCGAGCACGTGGTGGAGGAGATGGCCGAGTCAATTTTGGAAAAGCTGCCGGCTCGCTTTGACGTTGAAGCAGCACGCGTGAGGTTTCCGGTTCTTTACGAGGAGAGCATGAATACGGTTTTGACCCAGGAGCTCGTCCGGTACAATGTGCTCACGGATGCGATTCGCGAGAGTTTACTCGATTTGATTAAAGCGACGCAAGGACTAGTTGTCATGAGCGCAGAGCTGGAGAACGTTTTTTATGCTCTTCTTGACGGGATCGTGCCGCAACTCTGGATGTCTCGATCGTATCCGTCGTTGCGAGGTCTCACGGGTTACATTGGTGATTTGTTTGATCGTCTGGCGTTCTTCCAGCGATGGGTGGACGAGGGTACGCCGACAGTGTTTTGGATCTCGGGTATCTTCTTCACGCAATCATTCAACACGGCTATTTTGCAAAACTTTGCGCGACGATACCAGCTTCCGATTGATACGATTGACTTTTCCTTTGTGATTGACGCCGATGCGTCGCTTGCAAGCGAGAAGGGCAATGGCGCTTTGGTGAATGGAATGTATCTTCAGGGCGGCATTTGGGACGCGGAGACTCACGCGATTGCGGAATGTCGCCCAAAGGAGTTGTACTCTGTGGCGCCGACGATTCACCTCTTGCCCGCGGTGACAACGGGTTCTGAGAGCGAAGAGGAGGCCAAGGTTCCCAAGTACGCTTGTCCGCTCTACCGCACCCCGGATCGTCGAGGAGTGCTTGCTACCACGGGGCGCAGCTCCAACTTTGTCATGATGGTGGATCTTCCTTGTGCCCCGGGCATCTCTCCGCATCACTGGATCATCCGTTCTGTCGCGCTCCTTCTCGAACCTCCGCGCTAGATGGTTACTTTAGTAGTAAAGAATTTGTTGTACGCCCAGATAAATCAAGATTTGGTCTACTACGTTGGCATCTCAGCATCAGTGGATCGAATCATCCGTTCGATCCTTCTCGAGCCTCGGTGCTCGACGTTGTCGTAAAGGAAATGAAAGGAAAGGAAAGGAAAGGAGATGAATAGCGAGACTCATCATTGTCCGTGCCGTGAAAGTGGCTTTGCAGGCTTTTCTGAACGTAGGGAGGGAGCCTTGTCCATGCTGCCAGTGGAGTGGCTCTGCGACGTCAAGTCGTTTAATACTATTACGAGTCAACGCCAAGATCTTTGTAGTGTGCAAGCTGCACTGCGTGGTGAAAGCAAAGCAAGTGCAGCCAGCAGCTAGCTGCAACGACTGCAAAAAGTGTCCCTCCCCACTCACTCCACGGCTCTCTCTCTCTCTTGGCTGCCAGCCCTGGCCGGCCCCTTACTATACCTTCCTTTCTCTTCAAGTTTTAGACGTCCAGTCGACGGC
>KN805396.1:88257-168612 GCA_000818945.1 Schizochytrium sp. CCTCC M209059
CCCTCCCTCCCTCCCTCCTTCCCTCCCTCGCTCTGCCGGGCCAGGCCTTGCGCCGCTCTTGGCCAGGATAGATCTCTCTCGCCCGATCCACGCTATCTTTCCTTCCCTCCCTCCTTCCTTCCTTCATTCTCCTTTCAATCTATCCTTCTTTCTTTCTTTCTTTCTTTCCCGCTGCAGCTGCTGCTGCCGCTTTATTCGCCACTTCCCGCTCGGGATTCGCCGTGTTGGCCCCTTGTTTATCCCACTTCCAAGCGTGCACGAGCGAGCGTGCGTGCGTGCGTGCGTGCGCGACGGAGGCAGCGAGGCAGCGCGGGCGGCGGAGCGCGGCGGAGCGCGGCGGGGTGCGGCGGCCGGGCGGGCGCGGCGGAGCTTGGCGGGCGAGCTTGGCGGCGGCGGGAGGAGGCGGCCCGAGCGCGCGAGAGGGCGAGAAAAGATGGGCGACGAGTACATTTTGCTGAGCGCCAAGGACGCCGGCACGCCGCAGCCCGGCGACGATGAGGCGAGCCGCGCGAGCTTCGCGAAGCTGTCGAGCGCGGTGGCCGACGTGGCGGAATCGTACCGGTTCGAGATGCCGGAGCTGCGCGTGGGAACCCTCGAAAAGCTTATGGCCTCAGGCGATGCGCTCTCCAAGGTAGACCTGAACGTGGAGCAGGTGATCCGCAAGATCGAGCGGCAATTCGCAGAGCTCAACTCGAACAACGAGGTCCTCACCGTGAGCGGCGCACCGCCCGCAGCCTACATCGAGTCCTTTCGCTGGAACGCCGCAAAGTACCCCACACAGCGCCCCGTGGACGAGCTCGTCCGCCAGATCGTACAGGCCGCCAACAAGACCGAGTCCGAGCTCAAGGAGAGCGCCGGATTCGTGCAGGAGCGCCGCCAACGCGTGCAGGCGCTCGAGCGGCAAAAGGGCGGCAACCTCATGGTCTGCGACCTCAACGACGCCCTCACCCCCAACGTGTCGCCCGAGATGATGCACGACTCGCAGTACCTCAAGACGGTCGTGGTCGTCGTCGGAAAGGGCCTCGAAAAGGAGTTCCTCAGCACCTACCACACGCTCGGCGAGGACATCGTCGGCTACGGCCCAGAGTCCGACCGCGGCAGCGTCAAGGGCTCGCCTGTGGTCCCCGGGTCGGCTGAGCGGGTTATGGAGGACAAGGATCGGGACGGCTATGCCATCTACCTTGTGACCATTCTTAAAAAGTTCATCGAGGAGTTCAAGGTGGCCGCGCAGAGCGCGCGCTTCCTCGTTCGCGACTACAACTTCGAAAAGGCGTACGAGGAGCTCCAGCGCGCCCAGCTCGAGGGCGACGGCGATGCACTCACACATGCGCAGCGTGACCTCAGCGACGCTTCCGTTCAGCTCGCACAGTGGTGCAAGACCCATTATGGCGATGCTTTTATCGCTTGGATTCATGTCAAGGCTATTCGTCTCTTTGTCGAGTCTGTGCTCCGCTACGGTCTACCCGTCAACTTCACTGCTGCCCTGGTCAAGCCCAAGAAGAAGGCTCTCGAGAAGAAGGTCCGCGAAAAGCTTCTCAAGCTCTACTCGCACTATGACGTTCACGGCATGATGCAGATGCAGGCCGACGAGGCGGCCGCTGGCACTGCCACCGAGGAAATGTTTCCCTACGTTTCTTACAAGATTGCACCTTATGTCGAGAAGCACTGAGCCCGCGCGCGCATTCATTCAGCCTTTTACTAACTCAGACGCTTCTGGCCTTAAAAACCAAACCCAACTTTTTTTTGCATGTGATCTCCTTTGCTCCATCGCTGATCCTCTTTTACACTACATGCATCTTTGCACTGCCTTGGCCTGCTTGCTGACGCTGTGGTCGTGCTACGTACTTCAAGTTACGATCATATCTTTAGGATGGTGCGGTTCGCTTCCATGGCGACCCTCTCTCTCTCTCTCTCCCTCCCTCTACTTGATATTTTCCCAACGATTTACAAGTGCGGCGTGCAAGCCACTGACTGCTCCATCACCTTTTTTCTCCAAGCGTGACTCGTGCGAGACGCCTTGGCATCACAGAGCGCGCCATCGGCGAAGTTCGCAGCATCGTCACAATGCATCGTCATCTCATCTTTTCATTTCACGCCTTTGTTTTTACGCGATGACGACGAAGTGGCCACCCACGAGGACTGCAGAGCCTGAATAACAAAGCGCTGCAAACGCATCGAGCGAAACACGACACGTGCGCAGGCGACAGAGAGAGGCAGCGAGAGGCAGCGCGAGACAGAGGACGCAATGGCAGGCGAGGGTAGTAGCGAGGAACGGCCCGCCGGCGCCGGCGGCTTCAAGGTGCCAGAGTCCATGGACGAGGCCAAGGCGCAGCTGTCCAGCTTCGCGGGTCTCGCGCAGCGCAAGCTGAGCGAGTTTGGCGGCGCGCTGCAGGAGCGCCGCTCTGAGGTGCACGACACACTGCAAAAGCGCCGCGAGCAACAGCTCGAAGGCGTTCGTAGCGAGCAGCGCTACCGAAAACGCCTCCAGCTCGCCGCAGAAGATATCACCTTGGCCGGCGCAGCAGGATTTGCGGTTGGCGGCTTCCTCTCGCTTGTCTTTATGCGCCGCACTGGCACGCGTCTGCTCTTTACGGGTTTCTCTACAGGTTGCGGCGTGGGCTCTACGTGGACCGAAGTCAGCCACGAGTTCTCCCTCAAGGCCCCTGTCGAGGAACAGCAATAACTTCTACGTCAACGCAAGCCCTCAATCCCCCACTCAATCCATCCATCCATTGATCCCTCTTCACAAAAACCAATTGATCTCCATATAAATTTGGCAATACCACGCTCTTTTTCCCAGCCGTTGCTGAATGGTCTGCTTGATGGTCTCCGTTTTTTTTTGGAGTATTGATACTTGTTGTTGTTGTCACGGTTCTTGTTGTTGTTAAGAGTATCGATCATCTATCTCCCTCTTTCCATCTTGGAAAACTCCAGACCTAACTCTGGTTTCTGTCTCTCTCTCTTTCTCTCTCTTGATTCTCTTGCTCACCGTCATATCTTGAAAACTCACTTCTGTTGTGTTCGTCAGCCTTTCATCTAATATATACACATGCAGAAAAGTTCTCGATTTCGTCCTTTTTTTCATTCTTTGGGCTTGTTGCAAATTTAATCAAAGGAAGCCATTGTCATTCTCTTTGTTGCTACAAATCCTAGTAATGACGGGGGTCGCCATTTGGTCGCAAGACCTCCTCAAAGTAATCGCCCGGTTCAGGTCCCCATAAACTCGTGTCTGCGATCGCCGAGGCTGCCGAAGTCGAGATCTCGCTGTGCGGAATGCCCTCTCCCGCAAAAGAATCACCATAGGCTTTCTCAGAAAAATCGCCAATCTGGGCTGCTTGATAGAGCGGATGATCTTCGTTCACGTCAAAGACAACACCTGCTGAGATGTCCGAAGGAAGACCATACCGCGTCGGAAGAGGCCACGTCCAGACAGGACCCATCACGTGCTTAATATTGTGCAGGACGCCAAGGTCGTACGGACTTTGTTTGTACAAATCGCGAATGCTCACCTCCTGCGAAGTCTTGACCTCAGGCGCGCGTCGCTTCTCGCAGAACTCCACCGTTGTGTATGCATGGGTCATGAGGTAGATATGAAAACATGTAAAGACGCAAAGCGCACTGCCAAGCAAGAGACTGAGCATCCAGGCGAAAATTACGAAAAAGTCCAAGACCGTGTCCATCCGCTTGCACGCATGCACAAAGTGCGGGCCCAGGGCAACTGCGAACCCCACGAGCGAGCAAGACCCGTAAAAGATGAGAAGAAAAAAGTACTTTTTGTTGAAGTACCCAATCGCTTGACGAATCCATGGACACATATGATCAAGCTCGAGAATGCATGCCCCTGCCGGTGTCGAGTGGTGCGTGCGATCTGGTTTGTACTTGCCGCAGATGCGACAGAAGCGTGGACGGCCGTCGCTTTTACGCTCAATGCCGCGATAATTCAATAGACCGCGCTCTTCAAGCGCTTGCTCGATTTTCGCGCCTTCACCCAGTGCACCTGCGGGGCAGTCTGGGTCGAACGGATGCACATGGGGCACGAGGCCTGGATGCGTAAAGCTTGCGCGCAAAAACGAGATGAGCGTTAATAAGAAGAATGTGTTCACCACTGCAACATTGACATAGTCTGCGTTGGCGTACAAGGCATGTACAGGATACTCTCCTTCTTCTTTGCGCTCCTCTTGCGCGGATTTGGCCAAAGGCGGGACCAGAGTCAGCGTGAACACCGAGTAGAAGAACGCCATAATCGCGATGAGCGCAGTGATGGGACCATAGGACCCAGGGCTGTTGCTTCGCATCTGCTTTACATAAACTCGAACGAACAAAAGAAGACCAGGAAGAGCAGATGGAGTAGAAGAATCAAAAGTAGAAGCCTGTCGAAGGCTCCTTGTCGAGCTTTGGTGTGAAATACCAGTGGAGAAAGAGTCACGCGAGATTGAGGTGTTTTACAAAGTCAGGATTTGAGGAGGAAGGCCGCTAAACCAAGCCCACGTAGGCCAGGCCACGTTCACGACAAGCTTGGCCCAGACTCATGCACCAAAGTTCAACCTTCGCCAGTGCCCAACAACGGCGCCCCGAAACCCCGACTGATCAACAAAGAAGAAGAAGAAGAAGAAGAAGAAGAAGAAGAGAGATAATCACGCCCGGGAACCTAGGCCGAGGCACGCACCGTGCGCAGGCAGGCCAGCGAGCCTCGCCGCCCACCGCCGCTGCTCTCCGTCCTCTTCGCCGTCGTGGTCTGTCCTCTTCGCCGTCTGCTCCGGGACCGGCCAGCTGCGGATAGCGGGAGCCGAGCGAAGAGAGCGAAGAGGCCTATTTTGCCTGGTGAAAGGGTCCAAAATAAAAGTAAAAACTTGAACTAAAATTATTCCATGCAAAAAGAAAAGAATAGGGGGAAAGCCCGAGCTTTCGATCGTTCCGCTCGTTGCCGCACGGCACAACACGGCACGAGCCTGCTTGGAGGGGACGAGCAAAGCGCAATCGATCACCAGCGCAAACTCTCCTCGGGCAAAACTTGAGAAGGAGCAGCAGGCAGCAAGGGGACGAGAGAGCGGCTTCTTTGGTGTGCCTCGTACGCGTGGCGCGAGAAGGACTGCGGCAACCAGCTGTCCATCACTGACGCAGGAGCACTTTTTGCGCAGCAGCGTCCAAGACCTGTGAAAGGCAAAACCCAAAGGCTGTGGTACTACTACTCCGATCAATTCAAAAAAAAAGATGACTTCCCCTGCAGAGCGACGCGTCGCGAAGTTCGCAGCCCACTTCCAGACCGAGAGGCCGACGCAAATGAACAACACCGTGCAGCGCCAGAACACGGCAGCTGTGAGTGAAGGCGAGGTGGCCAAGGATGGCGAAGACGTGCGCAAGATCTTTGAAGCAGACGGCGTCGACGTGTACAATGGAGCGCTCACGAACCCGGGTACTTCACGCACGCTTGATATGTGGCACCGCGCGCTCGAGTGCGGTCTCAAGGGTGCCGACGAGGACATGCTGGAAATCCTCGAAGATATCATGGACGATAATGTCGTCTTTCTCGCGCCCACCTATTGGAAGGAGCGCCGCAGCAAGGAGTTTATCAAGTACGCACTCGTCGGAGTCACAAAGGCCTTCAAGAACTTCAAGTACACCAGAATTTTCCTCAACGATAAGGGCTTTGCTCTCGAGTTTGAGTGCAACGTTGAGACCGAGGATGGGCCTTTTCTCCGTGGAGTTGATATGGTGACTGTCGACACCGCCACGGGAAAGATCACCCGCTTCGAGGTCATGTGCCGTCCTCCCAAGGCCGTCCTCAAACTGCTCGATTTTCAGACCGCCTTTATGCGAAAGATGGGACTCATCCCACCTGCCAAGAACAAGTCCAAGTAAAAAACAAACAGTCAATGCACCAGCTTGGGCTACTAAGTTCATATATCTTGCGCGTGCTTTGAGGCAATTATCGATTTTTGGTTATTTTGTTTTTCTGTTCTTGTGTGTGTTCTTTTTTTTTTTTCCATCCTAGATTTGATTTGGCCGTTGATCGATCCCAAGGTCAATGTCAGCTTTGTGCAGCGAGGAGGTTGACTTGATTTGGGCTCCCAAAGCAAAGCCCGACCATGCATATCTCACGGGCTGAGTGGCGATGGCTGCAGAGCCGCGGGCATGGTGTCACCGGGTAATGTTTGCACTCTTGGTGCTTACTGCGTCGACGGGTGTCGCGGTCTGGCTTGCAGCGCGCGATCAGATCGTGTTCTGCGAGGCTGGCACATACTTTTTCGCCGAACGCGATATATGTTTGCAGTGCGCGGCCGGAACGTACAGCAGCGACAACTGGACAGCTTGCGAGCCCTGCGCTGCTGGCAGCTTTTGCAGCGTTGGAGCTACAAGTCCAACAGAAAAGGAGTGCCCACGCGGATCATTTTGCCCCAAAGGAGCCGCACACCCTGCCCCATGTCCAAGGGGTCGCTATGGGGCGCAAGCAGGTCTTACGACGGCAAATTGCTCGGGACCTTGCGATCTCATGCCCGGTTCCTACTGCGAACTCGCCAGTGTTGGTCCTCAAGATTGGGAATTGTGTCCCGTGGGCCATTTCTGTTCCGGAAATGAACCGGAACGCTGTCCGGCGGGTCGCTATGGCGCTCAGACGGGGCTCGCAACACCTGAATGCTCGGGAGAATGCCCTGCAGGCGCATTCTGTGAAACTGGCTCTGTTAACGCGAGTGTTCCGTGTCCCGCAGGGTTTTATTGTCCCGTGGGGGCGAGCGCACCTCTTCCCTGTGAGGCTGGTTGCTATTGCACACGAGGATCAGGCACAGCCTGCCCAAACAAATGCCCTAGTGGAACGCATTGCCCTGGTCAGGACGTCGACGCAAGTCAGCCATGTCCAGCTGGCTCGGGATGCCCAGACGGAATAGCGCTTCCTTGTGCGCCAGGCAGCTACTGTCCCGAAGGCGCGTGGAGCGTCGAGCAAGTCATCTGCCCCAAGGGATTTTACTGTCCTGCTACCTCCGCATCACCCGTGCCGTGTCCATCTGGTAGCTTTGGAAACAAAACGGGAATGGCCAACGAAACCAAGGCTTGCCGCTTCTCATGCCCTCCAGGATACTATTGTCCACCTGGAACTTCTGATGAAAGTATTCTCCCCTGCCCTGCAGCTTATTGGTGCCCGCAGAGCACACCTGGCGAATATCTCGTAAAAGAGGATGGTTCATATCAAACGAAGCCAATGGATGATTTTAAATGTCCTGGAGGACTCCGCCTTTCGCGCACACGCAACACCATGATCCTCGGTTGCTATTGCAATTATACAGGGGCCGTAGACCCCGACTGTGCTTGTCCCGCTGGCTATTACTGTCCTCCTGGCACGACCCCGGAAACGGTGCGTGCCTGTCCATTTAATCATTACTGTCCTGAAGGGAGCGCACATCCAATCCTGTGCGAAGAGCTGGGGTATTACTGCTCGCGCTACAGCGCGACTCCACGCTTTCGAACTGTTCGCGCGGAGCTCTCACTCTTTGCTCTAACAAACGATCTTGCTATCGAACAAAACAACTCCGGGCTTTCGGATCTCGCAGAGGCGTTTGCGAGTCGCCATGGCATATCAACTGATGAGGCTGTCGTTGAACTCCGCACAAACAATCTCCCCGTCTACTCTGTTCAGCGTGGGATTGCAGAGCTGCGCCTTGACCTATACTCGCGAGGTCTCTCTCGTTTACCCAACGTTCTCTCCACATGCCAAGTCGACGACGAGGGGGACAGCTTTGAAAGAGTCCGCGACGTTTGGGAGATTCCTCTTGCGAACAACTCAGCAGATCCTGAAGTTCACGTCGGAGAGGTCGTCTATCCGATCCCTCGAGACTATCCAACGGGAAATTCGTTTGCTTTTTGCCTCACGTACGTTTCTGGCTCCGGGGGCTTGCGGACGACGTTTACAGAACGCTTTTCCGTGACGCGGAGTTTCGCTGCCCTCCGTCAATGGCAGGTTGTGTCGGGTCTTCTGTGGCCAGGTCTACTAGGCTGGGCTTTAGTTTTCTGTACACGAAAAGTGCGGGCCAAAAAGGGCTCCAAGCCAGAAAGAAGAAAGAATCTCGAGTTCGAGCGCTTCCGCTCGTACCACGCACGCTTCAAACCTCGCCCTGTGGACACAGTTTTCGCAATATGTATGCTCGCGCTCGACACGCCCTTGGTGCTGCTGACCTTTTCCCCGCCTTTGGACTATTCGTACTCGTTAATTTTGTGTGTCTACGCGACAATAGGCATGATCCTCACTCGAAGAGGCGACGAGGATGTGATCTTGGCGCCGTTTTTCGAGCAGCTCCTTGGCCCTATCATGAGTGTGCTCCTTTACACGAGCACGGCGTGTCCGTACACGTCAGAGTCAGAGTTCCTTGACGAGATTGTGCTCCAAGGCTTGCAGTGTTGGTGGGACCCCCGCCACGCGATTGTCGCTGCACTCGGCCTCGTGTTTGCAATTCGGTATTTCGAACAGGCTTACGCCTTTGCTGCACGCAAACCTGGTGTTGAGCGTGTAGCGCTTCCGGTCGTTCCTGCTTTCGACGTTCTCATGCTTTTTGTCCGGGTGTGGCTTGCGGTAGCGCAGGCCCTTGGCAATCTTGCCAATCTGGGCCTGGTGCTAGCGCCATTGCTAGCCGTATTACTGCTCGGGCTTGTAGTCCTTCCTGTCCAAGTCAAGCAGCAACCTTATTTCGGGATGCCCTTTGCACATCGTGTCAATGATGTGGTTGCTGGCAATCTGGCTTCACAAATCGTTGCGGCCATTGTGACCGTAATTGCGCAAGGCTGGTCCTATGCACACCTCTTCTTCGTACCCTGCACGTGGGCTTGCATGTTTGCCATCAATGCCAAGCGCTCGAAATGGTCCACAAAACGGCTCAAACGTCGCTTGGCGGATTCGCTCACACCTGAAGACGAGGGCATTGCCTTTGCCTATGCGCATGAGTACGGTCTCACTTCAGGCTTTACGCATCGCATTCTGCGATCGCTCGGCAAAAGCGGCCAAAACGCCGCAGCGCTTCGACTCGAAAAGCTCTGCGTGCAGGCGGCTTCACAGCAAGCGAGCGCCCATGTCAACATTATGGCATCAAAAGTACGTGACGTGGTTTTTCCTGCAGCATCCTCGAGCGTTTTCATGTCGAGCGCCTGGACGCACGTAAAGGTGCTGAACTTGCACAAACTCGGGGTCGACGATGCCACTGCAAGCCGTCTGTTTGACGCTCTCTCGTCGTTGGAGAACGTCTCCGACCTTGATCTTTCAGAGAATCTCTTGACGCTCGACTCTGTAGTTCCTTTTCTTCGCGATATTCTTCCATTTCATCCCGGTCTTGCTCGTGTGAATTTGCTGCACAACGCTGGCGTCTTACCTTTTCAGATCAGTCCCGCCAAGGTATTGTGCCCTCTCTTTGCAAGCACACGGAGCTGTCTTTCGGCCCTCTGTCTTCATGAACGAGCTTTATTCAATGCGCGCTGGACCGTCGAGATCCATCGCTACAATCGTGACCGGGCCACGTGCGACTGGATGCATGAGCTTGTCAGCGGTCTTCTTGAGCAACCAAATGTAGAACTTCGTCTCGTATTGGGGCGCGGTCCACAACTGCAGCAGGAGGCTATGCGGGCTATTATGGAGTGTGACAGTGCAGGGGAACGCGTCGCCAACATCCAAGTTGACGATCACACTATCAATTTTGCAAACGACGAGAAGCTTGTTGCATTTGCCCATGTCGATGACCCCACGCTCCTCGTCACGTGCGCGACACGAATGCCACGGCTTGTTGAAATCGACATTTCGCACGATTCCACTCAGCGCTTGGGAGGCTTTGATTTTGTGCAGAAACTGGCCGAAGGAATCTCCAGGAGAATTCGCTTGGTTCGCGTCCGAGATCAGTTTGTGGACTTTAACATCAAAGACGGAAATCTTGGTCTCTGCGGACGGAAGCTTTGGGACGAAGATGCTCCGATCGTGGCCAGGCTGTTAACATTCTGTCCTGCGAGAACAGATCTTCAGCTCGAGGGGAATCGGTTCGGAGATCGAGGCATTCCCGTGATTGTTGCGAGCGCGTTTGCGGGTGGCAAACTTCGTCGTCTGAGCCTCGGCTCTTGGAAACTTGGCAATCGTTTGCGTAAAGCTGGCGCCGCAGCACTTGCGGAATTGCTCTTTGCTGGTTGTTCAAATTCAACTTTGCGTGAGCTGGATCTTCGACATAATCAAATCGGGCCCATCGGTTGCCGTAAGCTTGTCCAATCGCGCTCGCTTGGGCAGTTGTGCGTTTTGAATCTCTGCGGAAACGCCGTGAGCGACGAGGGTGCACAGGCATGCGCCGAAATGCTACGTACGAACCGCGGACTCATCACTTTACGGCTATGTCGAAGTCGAATATCGCCGCAGGGAGCTCAGGCAATTGCGGAGGCTCTCTGTGTGAATGATACGCTCAAGGAGCTCTATCTCGACTGGAATGAGATTGTCGACGAGGGCTGCCTTGCTTTTGCGCAAAACATGCCCTCCTTCAGAGGCTTACGCGTCCTCGCAATGGAGAACAACATGATTGGCGACCAAGGCGCCCTGGGTCTCTCAGATCTGGGCAATCTGGAGGAATTGTATCTAGGATACAATCAGATCGGTGACGGTGGAGTTTTGTCGTTGCGCGACGCCTTGGCGGATGCTTCACATCGCGCCCCACGTCTTTCAGTTCTCTCGCTTACAGGTACTGCCGTGGCTCATTTGGGTGACGAGATGCTTCGTGTCGCGACTACCTCTATTCAGGTTGATCTTGAGTACAAGGCCATCAAGCAGGTGCGCGACAGGCACCTCGGCGGTTCACGACGCAATGAATAAATAGCCAACAACTAGCTCCATATCTAGAAATTAAAATTCTGGAGAAAAAGGGCAAATAGGCCTACCGGAGGTCGGTGTTTATTGGACCATAGGAAATAATTACCAAGCCAGGAATAGGGATTTTTTTTTACTAGGGGGTAGGCTAGCTAGCTGTAGGCCTAACAACTGTAAGTGTGATCATACAAGAACTCGTTGCTCAATCTAGAACATGCCTCCAAAGAGCTGATCAATACCCCCTTCCGTGATGTTGAGCTCTTTGCAGACGAGGACCAATATATCTCGGGTCACAGTGCGGTCCAGTGTCAAGCAATTCACCAGAACGGAGACGCAGACCTTGAGATCTGGCACCAGCACTAGCACGGAGCCTCCGAATGCATGATGAACGAGCATGCGGATGCCAGTATCTGGCATGATAAAGACTTGAAGTCCAAGACTCCATGCCATTTCACCATAGAGTGGACTGGTCTCCGTACGAAGAGGACCGCGCAAAAGTCTCTTCACAAGCTTGTCCGAGGCTGACTTGTGGAAAAACCTTGCTGCAACACTTGCAAGTCCTCGCGCCGTTCCAAAAGCGCCAAAACTTGGAACAGGACTCTCGCGAAGCGCCGAAGCGTTTACACAGCATGGGTCCAGCAAGGCGCCGTTGGGCAACTTCACTCCGGGTGGCAGAGGACTCTCTGCGTCTTCCTCCTCGTCGTCCGCATCATTCTCGGCATCATCATTGACATCTTCTTCTTGCTCGCCATCATCATCATTATGATCACTGTCACTGTTGAGCGACGCAGCAGGAAGATTAAGGGCGGCAACGTTCTTCTTTTCGCCATCTGTTTCTTTGACCATCTTGCTTTCAGTTTTCTGAGTGGTGAATTCCTTGAATGCACCCTCTTGCGAGCTGCTGCGTTCGACGTTGACTTCCTCAGGACGGGGAGTTGCATTCTTGGCCGACCACGTCGTCTTCTGGGTCCGCGTAAGCAAAGGAGCTTCGCTTGGCAAGTCTTTGCGACCGCTTTCTGCCTTGCGTCGTTCAGGTCTGTCAGCGCTGAAAGAGGCAGCGGCGGCGCCGCCGCCGATGGCCATTGAGCGGACAAACCCCGCAAATCCATTCGAAAGCTCGGCGCAACGCCCACTTGAAGCCATCGATGATGCACAAAGATGTATTTCCTCGAAAGAAGACTGAGCAACCCTCTGCGCGTAGATCGCGTCAATCGAGTTCTCCTTTACAGCTTCAAGAAGACCAGCCATGATGTATCCACTCGTGAAAATGGTGTAGTGCGCCTGGCTGCGATCCGCATCTCGTCGTGAACGCATCGCGGAAATGTCTTGCAGCTTGGCCTTGAAAGAAGAATAATCCCGCAAGCTGTTGGCCGATGTTGTCGCGGGAACAATGTCACGAATATTGCTCGCATAGCTAAGAAGTTCTTCGATGGTCACCGACTTGTCCGCAAAGTCAGACCAGTACTTGCAAATCGCATCTTTAGGGACAAGCGTGCCCTTGTCGATGAGATCCAAAATTTCTACAACGAGTATTACGCGAGTGAGATCCATGAGCGGAAACACTGTTCCCGAGCTTACCCGCACAGGGCTCAGCTCATCCTGGACGCCAGCAAAGGCGTCCACCACAACCTTTTCTCCCTTCATGACACAAACTTGCGCCCCGAGAAAGGTGTCGGCAGCGAAACCTTGGCTCTCAGGAAGCGCGAGCTCATGCGAAGCGTCAGACTGGGCGCGGGAAAGAAGTTGCGCCACTTTCCCCTGGAGGAGTTGCGGTGAGCGCGGGGTTTGCACAGCTGGTGGCAAAGTTTGAGGACTGCTCCTCTGCGTGACGGCGTCCGCGGCCTCTTGCATCTTGTGGTGCATAAGACCAAGCTTGGCGTAATCGCCAAGGATATCGACATAACTAATGGGGGCGTCGAGAGTCGTGCAGAGTCCACGAATGAGACCCAGGACACGAAAGAGAAAGATGAGTGAGTCGGGGAAGCCCGAAAAGTAGCGACCCTCCTTGGCAGGATCGCGCTCAAGGTCTGCTGCCCGCTGCGCTTTACGGCGCTTGCGGAACTGGGCCTGCGACTGCCGCTGCGACTTGCGGTCACCCGTGTCGCGAAGAAGGTGAGCGAAAAACTCGAGATCACGCTCAGGGTGAACGTCCGATTGCGAGTTCTTGTAACCAATGCTAGCGATCGCCTCTGCGAGACCCGACACACTAATGTTTGCAATGCTGTTGACGAGGCGGCAATAACCTACCCGGATCGGGTCTTCGAGAGTGACAACCATGCCAAAGTCGAGAAGAACGGGCCGCGCCATGCCATCATCCGAAACCGAGACCATGAGATTGCCAGGATGCGGGTCTGCGCTGGTGAAACCGTCGACAAATATCATGCACCCATACGATTGCACGACCCGTCTAACGAGCGCTGCGCGATCGACACCAAAAAGAGCAAGCTGCTCGAGGTCTGTGATTTTGAAACCTTGTATAAAGGTCATACAAAAGGCGCGTCGGCCCACGAGCCCGCGCACAGGTCGTGGTACAAGGACGTGACTGCCTCGGCAGGCGGCGTCCAGATAGTCATCATCGGCGTCTGCGATGAGGCCGACCTGGCGCAGATTGCGGCGAACTGTCGCAAGGTTAGACGACTCCACGTTAAAGTCGAGCTCCTTGACCATTTCCGTCTCCCATGCGCGAAGAAGCGTCTTGGCGATGGCGAAACGCGGGTTCAGCCAGGCAATGAGACGGATGATGCGCCGAAAAGCTACAACATCCGAGAGCATAATGGCCTCAATGCCTTCATGTTGCACCTTGACAGCTACCTCAAGCGGCGTAGATACAGTGGGGATAACATTGGGGCGCAAGACGGCACGATGAACCTGAGCGATGCTTGCACTGGCCATTGGCTCGGGCTCAAAGGACTCGAACAGCTTTTCAATCTTGTGTCCGAACTCTTGCTCGATGCAGCGTTCCACATATTTAAAGCGGTCAGCAGGCAAGTCGTCCTGAAGTTTAGCGAGTACTGTCGCCCAGCGCGGAGGAATGATGTCGGCCCGGCTGCCGATGTACTGTCCGAACTTGACAAAGACGCTGCGCAGTGCCAGAATTTCGTTGCATGCAAAAGGGGCCATGATCAAATCCAAACTTTGGAAAATTCGTGTGCTAGCTGTTGTTCCCATGCCCATGGCTCTTACCGCAACAAGGTAAGTTGTGTAGTAGCTGAAGATAACCACAAAGGCGGTCGAGTAGATGCGCAGCAAACGACCAAAGAAGAAGCGAACACAGTTTAGCACCGTGACACCAGTCAGCACGATCGTTGCCGCGATGGGGCGAGTCGCGAAAAGGGTTGACAGCACTTGCAGCGGTTCCGGGCGCAAAGGTAGCCAGGAGAGCCCGAGAAGCAAGGGCCGATTCCAGTGATAGGCCATGAACCCCAGCGAAAGCAGGTTGTTTGGATAAGCCCAGGCCAGCGCCAAGGCTCCCGTGAGCAGGAGCTTGGGCAAGAAAAAAGTGGCCAAACGGGTCGCGAGGGCCGGCAGGCTCGCCTTCGCATGCAGCTCGACGGCGCCTTCGAGCTTGCGAATGCGCAAAAGCAGCGGACGAATAGCCATGGATGAAGATTCGACGACAGCGGCAATTGAGCGTGCCTGCAGGCCACGAATGTGCTCAATGAGGCGCTGATAGGGCAGTATGTTGGCTGCTACCTCATCATCGCGTTGGGACGCCGGCGTTGTCGCGCGGAGTTGACTCGGCGTTTCTGCGGCGAGCTGCGAGGCCTGCCCGTCCTTACGCTGCTGGCGTTGCAGCTCGAGCTGCTGCTGCCAGCAAGCAGAGCATGCCCTGTAGCCCTTGATCTGGTGCGATGAGCAATTCCCACAGACGGCAGCGCCACAACGTCGGCAATGGTGTTGCCGTGTCCAAAAGGTGAAGCGCGCAAGACAAAGCTTGCAGCGTTCGGCATCGCTTTCCCATGCTGGGTTATTCTTGTCGAGCACAAAGGTCGCGATTGGGACGCTATCGGGCCCGAGCTCGGCCATGACCTTTTCAGCCGCGCGTCGAAAGGGGCCTTGGAGCTCACGTAGTACACCATATGAACCCGAGTAGCTGACTTTGCCTCGAAGGAGGGCCATGGCCGGCCGCATCTCCCCATTCGCCAGCTTATCGAGCGTGCGCAGGTCCGTTTCCACGCGGCACGCGGGCTTGGGCGCCCCCGCGGCCTCGGCTTCGGCTTGCGTGAGGAGCCGCGCACTCCCTCGACCATTCTTGGTCTCTACGCGCCAGATACCGCCATGTGCGCCAGTGACAACGAGGTCCACGACGGTCTCTGGCAGCCCGCTGCTGCTGGCCAGCTCCTCGTTCAGATGCGCAAAGAAGGACGCGAGCTGCGCGCGCCGCTGGTCCATGGTGGCCGCCGCCATTTCGAGATTGCGCGCATGAACGACATTTGTTCGCTCATACCGCACATGCAGTCAGCTCGTCATCTACTAGGCTAAGCCAAGGTCGTATGGTATTGTTCATCTGAACCAAAGTAGAGAAGCCATTACTACCTAGGCCTAGCATGTGATGACAAGTACGTAAGGCCTACCATAACTTGATGTGGATGAATCTCGGATCAGGCAGGCAGGCACCTGCCGCCGCCAGGCTCACCTACCAGCAAAGCTCGATGCAAGACACGATGACAACGTTGGGGATGACTCGCGGAATAGAACACGGAACAATAAACATCGTAATGGACAGTCACCTTTCTTATAATCAACAGCAGAGAGAGGAACGAGCTAGTCTTTGTTGTTATGACAATGTTTGCGCGTCGAGATTGACGAGGCGGTCGTGCATGGCGGCAACAGCCTCATTCTGCGCAGCAAGCGTCTCAATCTCTCGCCTCGCTCGACGGATGTCACGGAGAGCCTCGTACTCCTTGTCGCTCTGCCAGAGCAGCGCAAAACGAACAATGAGATGGCGCAAGAGATCGACGCGATCATTGTTGCTGGCCTGGTGAATGCATGCAACAGCGAGCTCGAGATCGCCGACGATGCGAATGTGCTTGCGAATCATCTGGTCCAGCGCATTTTGCGAGGGCGCAACGCTTGGAAGACGGAATACATCGGTGGGGCCCAAAACGTGAAGAAGGCCCGCAAATTTTGCAGACGCGTGTGGCGAGGGTTCCGTGTCACGCACAATCTGGAGCAGGAAATCATTGATCTGTCGGCGTGCAGCGTCGCGGTTCGAGGTTTGCTGTGTCCACCATGCGCGTATGCCTGCGGCGGCCTGTTCCATATAAGCGCTTCGTTTACCCTGCAAGGCTGCAGCCACGCAAATTGCTAAATTCTGTGGCTTCATTTGTACCAGCAACATGCCAAAGGCGGCGAGGCGTTGCGCGAAGAGGTGAATATCGCACTCGCGCTTGTCCGCGACGGCTGTCAGCCAGACACGTACGAGAACATCTGCATAAGATTCCAGCACGAAGGCATCGAGGCATCCAAAGCGGTGCATGCTATCCATGAGCGCGGTCACGGTTCTCGCATCAATCGACTGCGTTCGGAGAATGGCATCGAGAGCTTGTCTAGCACTCGCTGAAGATTTGCTATATCGCACGGAGAGGCCTGCAAAGCTACCGATAACGTAACACAGCAGCGCTCGCGGTCTTGCTTTGGCGGCAGCAAGGAGCATCTTCAGGTGCGGCGCACTTGCGGTCGCGAGGGCTGTCAAGCCCCGCGTGATGGCAAGATTCGTGTGCATGCGCTGTCGAAATTGAGTGTACTCTTGCGCGAGCGAGCGCACGAGGTCATTACGCGTGCGTCGTGCCTGACCTTGCGCGATAAAAGCCTCCTCTTTCTGCATCACGAATTCAAACATATCCTCAATCGAGGCTGTGGCAGGCGCGCTTTCTGAGAGTGGTGCGCCTTGCTGCTCTGGCTTTTCGTCTGAAAGCGGCGAAGGAAACGGAGCGTGGTCTTGCACAAACGTAAATGACTCCAGTGGTTTCGCTGCTGCCGCGAGAACCGCTTTGCCCAGTCGCAAGATGGCCACAAAAAGTTTAGGCTGGATGTTTCCGGAGTAAAGAACCCTTCGGAAAATGCGATTCATGGACTCTGCAGCCTCCGTGAGCGGTTCCTGTGGCAAGGCCGCCATGCGCTGGATGCAAATCTCGCCCAAGCCGTGCAACTTTTGGTTTGATATGCAAGTGCTCGCGAGATCTTCGAGAAAGCGCCGCGCCTGTTTGCATGGCGCTGCCCCCTTGCCTTTTTCTACTAAAGTGCGGCCTCGTTCGACGATCGCAGAGGCGGCTTCCAGGAGGAGACAAATTTCGCGTCGGGAACAGTCCGAAGGACGTTTCAGACCTTGAAGCTGTCCAAACAGCTTGTCCACAATCTGTTCACTTTCGCACGAATGAGAAATTGCGACAAGCACCGCAGCATAGTTCCGCAAGCGACGTGGCCCCATTCGCGGCTGCGTGACTTGAGGGAAGCTCTGGAGGAGGCCGAGAATGTGCCGTGTGTGTTTTGTTGCATCAGCCTTGTACATTTCAAGTTGCATGCGCACAAGATCAGAAAAGGGAGTCTCGAGCAAATCATCTTCTCCCTCTCCATCTCCTCCGTCTTCATCTTCATCCTCTTCTTTGTCCTGAACTTCCTGTCCATAATTATGCTCGTCCACGTCCTCAGCACGAGCGTTGAGTCCAAAAAAAGAAGTTCTAGGACCAGACTTGACGAATTCATTGTGCGCTGCGCTGTCTTCGCACTCTGCAATATCTTGAAGACTGGGGAACAATCGGTTGAGCATATCCTCAGGAAGACTGCTTCCAGTGGCGGTGGCCAGCAAAGTAATGCGACCAATGAGAAGGTCGCACAGGTCCGAAACGGACGGAAGCGAATCAAGGACGTCCTTCCACTTTGCCACGAAATCTTGCTTTTTGGGGCTAGGTGCCATGGGCGAGAGTTTCAAAAGATCGTTGACAAGGATCCACACTCCAGATGAGGACGAATCCGCTGTTGCAACCTCACCTGAAGTGCGGTGTGTTTGCGTGTCTTGAACAGAATGAGCGCCTCGAGATGCAATCGTGGCTTGTCCAGACTGTGCCCCCGCTGCTGTCAGCAACCAATCCCAGGCGAACTCAGTGTATTCGTGAGCTTCGGCAGGACGGAGCCGATGATTTTCCGGCCGACGTTGCCTCAACTGTTCAGTGACTGCGACTTTAAAGTTTGAGGGAATCGGAATCCCGCTTAGATCGGAAGACGCTGTTGCGCGAAGTAGAAGACCCACGCGGTCAGTTGGAGCGAGCAACGCCTGGTCGCTTTGCAACAAGCTCGATGACAGCATCAGTCGGAGGGTTGACCAATATTCATCTTCGCCAAGGACGCTGCCAACGCGAGCAAGCAGACTTCGCTCAGAAGAGGTGAGCATGCCCCGCTTGCGTACAAAGAGTGTGATGATGTCGCTTGCAAGGATCTGTGCGGTAATCTTGTGCTCTGTCTTCGAATAAGAAGCCAAGCGCAGAACAACGTGCTCTAACATACACGCAGTGCTGGCAGCCCAAGGTCTCGCTGCGGCGAGACATAGACCCGCACGTACCCAGGCTGATGACTGGAGAGGTCTGCTTTGCAGTCGAAGCAATCCGCCGTGGGCCCGACATATATAGCGCTTGATGTCCTCTTCGTTGCGACTATGTCGTGGAGCGCGCACACAAACAAGCGCCTGAATTGCATGAAAGACGTCTCTAGGCTCGGCATCTTCAATGTGAAGCCAAGCAGGCGCCTTATCGGCGTCATGGCGTGCAGCGAGAAGGTGTCGCGCGCCTTCTTCGAGGGTTCGAACGGGAAATCGCGAGCGGGGACGGTGTGGTTGAAGTTGAGACTGCGAGAGGGACTGCAGCTCTGTTGCCGATGGCGACGGAGAGGGCGGTACTGAGACCGATTTATCGTCCCAAAAGGTCTCCAGCGGTATTGGGCGCCGACGCGTGGGTAGCAGCCCATCAGGTGCTCCTTCTGCCGCGGGTTCGAAGATGCGCCGCACGGACGCAATTGCGTTTTGCTCTGTCTCGGTCTCTTCTACAGGTGTCTCTGCTGCAGCTCGCTTTGTTACAGCTGAAAGAGGAAGCGGTCTTCGGAGAAGATTTGTCGACCGAGATGATAGCTCGTGCGAGGGGTTGTTGGGTCTGCGGGTGAGTCCTAAAGCCTGATGTTGTCGTTGCTGTTGTTCTCCGCCTTGTTCTACTTCTTGTTCTTGATGATGATGGCGACGGCGAGGAGGAAGAGTGGATGAAGAAGTTGAGGGCGGAGAAGGGTACATAAGTCGTCGAACCGTCTCAACGGCACTGTATTGCTTCTTCGACGAGCTCTCTACAAGATAACGTCCTTGTTTTTGTTTCCCCACTCTGCTCGATGTCCGGTTTTGTATAGGTGCAAACCACCGTTGAAGACGCTGGTCGTTGCGCGGTGATGAAAGGCTTAGTTTCTTCCTTCGCTTTGGAAGGCGCGAGGCTCCACGCTCTGAAGCTTTGCGCGCTCGCTTGTGGGGTCCTCTTGGAACAGCTGACGAGGTCGTAAAACGCTGCATTCCGCCATTGCGATTTGCGCTGTTCGTGTTTTCTGTCTCAACAGAAAAAGACTTTGGCGGGTCGTCCGTATCGGAAACATACCTTTCGGCGAATGCATCGGATGGCGCGGATATCGCGTTGGCAGTCTGCGTCGTCGTCTTGTCGACATTTGGGAGGAAAGGATCAGTCATGTCAACGTTGATGACGCTAACATCACTTTCATCGCCATCGTCATCGTTATCATCGTCGTCACTTCCGCCATTACTGTGGCTGTGGTCTCCATCTTCTCCGCTGCTCGACTCTTCAAAGGTGGATTCCAAAAGTCTCCGAAGTCGCTTCTCGAGCGCAGAGACGCGCTCGTCCTGGTTACGATAAGCCGCGTCGACGGGCAAGAGATGAAGTTCAGAGATGCGAAGACTTTCCAGTCGCTTCAAAAGTACGCGTGAAACGTCGAGAAGGTCTCCTTGCAGACGGCGTCGCAAGTGGCCGTGGAGTTCTTTGAGCTGCTGCGTGCCAACACTGCCTCGAAGACGCTTCTCGAGGTCGGCGAGTTCGCGATCAAGCCGCGACTGGATCTTAGAGACTTGACGAAGGGCTTTTTTCTTTCCAAGAGACATGAGTTTGTGGTACATTTCTTTTGACATGGAGTGCGGACGTGCAGCAAGCTCCTCATCATCCCATCCTCGAAGGAAATCGCAGTCAAGATCCATGTCTTCGTCCCTTGCGCCTCCTTCTCCTCCTTCTTCCTCTTCTTCTTCTTCTTCAGACTCGCTTGCACTGTTACTAGCAAACGAGGGAGCTCGGGGCGACGGCAGACGTTGCGGGACCCCCGCACCGCGATGGTCGAAATCCTCGTCACATTGTTCTTCGTCAGAACTGCTGACAATGATGCGTGTACGAGCCTTGGAAAAGTTCATGCGTTGCAAGTGAACCGAGCTATCACTACTATCGGAAGCAGCATCAGACGCGTTCCGAGGGCGCACAAGTCTACGTTTACGCCGCTTCTTGGCCGCCGTCTTACTTTTCCTTTCAATTTTGCGTCGCGCAATAAGATCTGCAAGTGTCATCTCGCCTTGGTTGTCGTCCTCTTCCTCTTCGTCGTCTTCATTGTTTTCGTTGTTGTTGTTGTAAATGTTTCTTTTGTCTCTTTCAGGGTCTTGCTCTCCTCCGGGTTCAACGTAATCGTCGTCATCTTTGTCGTCATCGTAGTCTTTGGAGTTTCCGGTATCAAGGTCGTCTTCAAAGGCGCCAAGGTATGCTTCGTCGTCTTCAGAATCCGAGACTTGCAAGTCGAGGCGACGAGCTATTCGCCCCGGAGATCGTGGTTTTGTTTTGCCACTTCCACTTGCAGTTGCACTTTCGTTCGTATAATGATGGTCTTCTTCTTCTTCTTCTTCTTCTTCTTCTTCTTCTTCTTCTTCGTTGTCATCGTCGTCGGCTTCGTCGTTCTCGTCATCTTTTTCATCGTCGTTTTCTTCGTCATTGCCGCCATCGCTACTATTCTCTTTGTTTGCCCGGCAAAGTGAAAGACGCGGTGCCTGATCCTGGGGGATAACGACGCATTCAGGTGAAGTCAGAGAAAAACAAGCCGGATTTTGTGACTGATCTTGCTTCTTCTTCAGAAGCGCGAGGTTTCGTGCTAGTTTGCGATCATTGGCGCGAGCTTGTGCCGTGTCTAGAGCAGCCTTTGCCCGCCACAAGTTATCGTCAATCCACAATTGGCGAGAAGAGGGACCCGACGCATCGGACTTGTCAGCTTTAAAGAATGCGCGTCGGCGAAGGTAACAGTCTCTGCATTGACGTCCGGTACGCAAAGCGCCTGGCAATGTGACGGAGATGAGTCCCCAGACCCCCTGGTCCAGGGCCCAGTCGTTGGCCACGAATGGCTGCAGTGCATTACGCAACTGCACAGCTTCGTCATGGGCAAGATCTCCTATTTTCGCGCGCCCCGTGACTGTGAAGAAGTACAAAAACTCCGCGGGCTCCTCGCGTCTACGCGCCCAAGCTCGCCGTTGTCGAGTTGTCCATCGCGCAACGCGCCTTGCATTCCGAAGATCAACGAGTTTCCCAGCTCTTGGTGCAGCAGCAGCACTACCAGCTGCGTCATCGTGACACAGGCCAGTTGAGATTTCTTCGACGCGAGCCTGGGTCTCCGCGGCCCGCGCCTCGACCATGCCCGTGCCGCGCCGCGCTGCTGGCGCGCACGGTTCCCACTCTCTCTCTCTCACGCTTTGGACGATTGCTTTTCGCCTCTTGCGGACCTAACGGGCAATTGCATATTAGCTATATATGTGCTTCAGATCCCTCGCTCCCAACAATCGGTCCTATAGCTCAGCTTGGTTAGAGCGTGGAGCTAATAACTCCAAGGTCGGGGGTTCGACCCCCCCTGGGACTACTGTTCTTATCTTTTTTCCTCTTTTTTTATTTTTTTTTTCCCTTTCTCTCATATAGGCCTAAGTTGTGTTGGACATGGCGGCCATCATGATCATCGTAGCTTTCTACTATATACTACCTATGTGAGGAAGCAGGGACTGGCGAGTCTTGTTTGGGCACAAGGAGTGAGAAGGTTGCCGACAAGGCAAACATGCAACACGTCGTGATGGTTACGGTCACGGCAGGGAGGCGCGACCGCCTGCGCCTTGAGTGCCTCAGCACCCTCGTCCGAAATGGCATTTTCACGCAAATTGAGGATCTTTAAGTGCGGCAGTGCGGGGATGACTGATGCTAATATGATTGCCCCGCGGCACAGAATGCCTTGGGAGGCGAGACTAAGGGTGGTAAGCCGCAAGGTTGATTTTGCAGCTAGAACACCACGACACAACGCCACGCAGCCGTGTGGACCCATCCGCTCCTGGTGCACATGGTGGTGCAGGGTTGCGTCCATTGAAAGAACCTCGAGTTTACTGGCATGGCCCCGACCTAGAGCCGCGGCAAGAGCTGCTGCGACATAGACATTCAGGGCATTTCCCGAAACATTCAACGAGCGCAACGTTGGGCAAATCGACAAGAATTGTGAGAAACGTGCTGTCGCGGCGCAAGACATTGCGTTTCGAGCAACGTCGAGGTGCTCGACCTTAAAGGAAGTTGCACACAGCTGGTCGATCGTGCTACGGGATAGATGCATGCTCGCGAGCTCGAGAGATCGCAAAGAGGGCGCCTTGTCACTTGCGAGTGCTTGGCAAAGACTAGCTCCTGCTTGTGCATCGAGACGATTTCCACTCATGACGAGCTGTTGTAATCGAATGCTGGGTTTAGCAAAGAGACTTTCCATTGCTGCTTTATTCAGACAGGAATCCGCGTACGCGACGTCGAGGACAATCAAATTCGGCGTCTGCTCAGATGGCGCGCACGGGCCATATAATCGAATGAGGAAGACACTCATATCACAGCCTTGAAGGTGCTGCAGAGAAAGCTTCTCGAGCTCGAGCCCAGCACACTTTGTACTCCGTATGGCCTTGGCGAGCGTACAAAGTGCTTTATCATCGAGACGGGCGTTGCGATCCAAGCAGAGGTCCGCAATGCGAACAGAGGCTTCGCTCATACTTTCTGCGAGCTTGCATACAGCAATGTCACCCATGCCAGGGTTGTCGCTGAGATCTAGTCGCTCACAATATTGTGTCTGCGCTGCGAGTGCCGATTCTGCGCCACGGACACAGGCTGCAAATTCGCAAAGAGCCTGAATGCCGCGATGACCGACACCAACATTCGCCAAGCGAAGAGCGATCGGCGAAGACGGAATGGCGGATCGAAGCGGAGAGCGACGAGCTCGAGGGGAGTGCTGTTGGCAAACGATGGCACCAGCCTTGTCTGTAATCATAGATGTGGTGTAAGTCCGTGAAAGCGGTGGAGTGGGTCGCCGCGCATGTCTAAGATGCTTCTTTGAGGAAGACGCATTTCCGCCTATTGGGTCTGCGAGACGAAAAATGAACGGCAGCACACGCATGAGATCGGTAGCATTCCACTCGTTGCTCGAGAGATCGAGTGCTTTGCATTTGCTTGCCTGAGACAAGATTTGTGAAACGCGGTCACCCGAGAGTCTGGTGCGACGCAGACAAAGCTCCTTGAGATGCGCGAGCTGGGTGCGCACAAAAGAGGATCCATGAGAATCTGCTTGCAGGTCGCGCTGCAATTTGTGGACAAGTAAGCTCTCCCGACTGACATTAGATTGCTGCCACGCGTGCCGCAAGACCTGATGTCTTTCGCGCGATGTCCAAAAGGGGCTATGGTCGAGGAACTCTTCGAAAAGTAAGAGTTGCGACGGTGGGGCGTGAAGCAGGACGCAGAGCGTTGCGCGACGCCCAAGTGTGGCAAGGCAGTCCGGCCCGGCTAATATGTGCGCTTGCGCGGCAAGCAGACGTGCGGCTCGGGTCATGAGCTCATCGAGGAGGAGGAAATCTGATGCGTGAACGAGATCCACAAGGACATCACACGGGGTGTTTTGATCGATGTCGGGGTGGTCTTGTGCAAGCCAGCGCGCCACAGCGCGAAGCGACCTCGCGTTTTTGAGCCACGGCAGAGAGATTTTCCGTTCGTGGCTCTCACGCATACCACTATTGAGCATAGCTCGTAGCACGGGGCTTTTCGTGGCGTCATCTTCGCGAACGCTTCGCTCTGCCGCGGCACTTGCCAAGATGATCGTCGCCATTCTACATTTACTGGCTTATTCATTTTTTCTTTCGAGTCTTGTGAACTTGTGTGAAACATAAAAAAATACTACGCGGGCAAATCACAAGATCCGTTTAAAGTTCCCAAAGTTCCAGCAAACAGTTGCTGACGGGAGCTCGCTTCAAGTTGCTGGGTTGCAAGCCGGGTCCGTCGCGGAATGGATGAAGAAAAGAAGTTATAATATAGTTTTGGAGAACATAAGGAGCCTGAGCTTGACTTTCAACGCGATCCCGAGAGAGCCGAGTTTGCGGCCCACTCTGGAAATTCGGTAAGGTCGCCAAAGACATTTCCGGTGATGAAGGGAAAGGCAATGGCAAGAATCATACCAACAATCTTGAGAGCCATACCACCCTTGATCATGTCGTAAAAGGAGACACGACCCGTGGCGAAGGCAATGGCCATGGGCGGCGTCGACGTCGGGAGCAGGAAGGCCAGCGAGGCGGCAATCGTGGCGGGAAGAGCGAGCAGGAGCGGGTTGATTTGCTTCTCGATGGCCAACTGAAAGAGAATGGGGCTAAAGATGGTGACAGAAGCGACGTTGGAGATGAGCTCGGTGATAACTGCCACGAGGACAACGACAATAGCAACGAGAGCAACATCAGAGAACTCGGTCGCAGAAGCAATGACGTAGCTGACTTCCGCAGAGAGACCGCTCGAAGCAATGGCAGTGGCCATAGCAAAACCAGCGCCAAGAAGCAGAATGACACCCCAGGGCAGACGCTTGAAGCAGGACTCGTCGAGAAGCATTTCGCCAGGGCGCTGGGAGCTGGGGATCCAAAAGAGAGAAATGGCGCCGATGATTGCAACGACACTGTCATCCACGTATTCGTCCCAAGAGTTTGCAGGGTCGGCGGCGTCACAATCGTACTTGTTGGTGTACTGCTCATCACTGCAGTAGCCGAGGTACGGCTCGATCGCATAGGGAGTGACGAGCCAAATGGCCACCATGAGAAAGAGGACGACGCCGAGTACCTTTTCGTCGCGCGAGACGGGGCCAAGCTCCTCGCGCTCGCGCTGCAGATTGGCGGTGTTGAGGTTGAGGTTAATGCCACGAAGGTAGATAAAGGTGAGCGAAACCCATGCGGTGGCGACCATAAGAATGGCAATGGGCATTGCAAATCCCATCCAGGTCTGAAAGTTCACGGTAACTTGGGGAAAGGTGCCGGTGACGAGAAGGGAAAAGGCAAGGTTGGCGCCAGTGCCGATGAGCGTACCGCAGCCACCGCAGGTGGCAGCGAGGGCAACGCCGAGAAGCGCAGCCTTTTCGAAGCGGCGGCCATCGGGCGAGTCGATGCGGCCCTCAAGAAGACCTTGAATGACGGGGAGCATGAGCAAAGTCGAAGACGTGTTGCTGGCAAACATGGAAACGATGGCCGTGATGACCATGAAGCCGAGCAGCACAATCTTGGGGTTCGTGCCACAGTACCGAAGAGCCCAAAGCGCGAAACGTTTGTGGGCCATAGCGTCCTCGATGGCCATGACCACAAAGAAGGCGCCGAGCGTAAGGAACGAGGTATGGTTCAGGTACTGATGGGCGAGCGTGCCGGCGCGCTCGACGCTTCCGAGGGGGTAGAGCACAAGGGGCATGAGCGTGGTGACGGTGATGGGGCAAGTTTCACAGATCCACATGACGACAATGAAGATGGTGCCTGCGAGAGCATCGTTGGCCTTGGGGTGTTCGTCGGAGATCTCCACAAAGCAGAAGATGATGGACAGGACAGGGCCGAGCACGAAGCCGATCTTTTGCATGAGCGTGAACTGTTTCCAGTAGCCATGCGTGTAGGTTTCCCAGCAATCGGCATCCTGGCGCTTGGCGACGACCTCCTTCTTGGGACGCCCGTAGCTCGTGGCGGGCTTCGAGGGTGTTTCTTCGGCCTGACTTGCCTCCGTGTCTTTATCGAGCTGCTGGAACGAGGTCTGCATCGAGCTCGCCGACTCGGGCTCGACAGCGCCTTGCTCCATCTCGCGGGACATGGTTTCATTTTGGGGCAACATAGTTGACTGCTGCTGCTGCTGCTGCTGCTGCTGCGCTTGGTCTTGCTTAATGAGACCCGCCTTGTTTCGCTCTTGAGGGTTTGCTGCTGCTTTGAAGTTTGGGTTTTGCTTTACAGATGCGTGCGGCACGGCGATACGCGAGCAATTCAGGCTTGGCAGACAATTCAAGGTCCATATGCTGTAAGTAGTCTATTTGTAGAGCTTGTGGCTGAGCCGCGAGGGCTTGTTCGAGAGGATCAGAGGGTGCACTCGCTGGATGTCTCTCACGCCCTCTCTTGGGACTCTGGTACTTTAAAAATACCTGCCGAGAGGGCGTTCGCGAGAAAAGGCTAGAGGGCTCACTCCATGGGTGTCTCTTCTATCCTCCCTTGGACTCTGAGAATCAGATGTGAGTGCAGGGAGCAGAGGGACTTGCTTGCTTCCGAAGCTGCTGCAACTCTTGGCACTTTCGCGCGGCCAGCGCCAATGTGCCAAGAGTAAAGTTCGGCCCGTGCGACAAGCAGCCGCAGCAGCGCCTCCCCAACCGCTGCGCGCGTGTGGAACGGGCCGCGAAGTGCCGGTGCGGACGGATCTCGACCCGGCGCTGCAGGCATGCAGCGCAGTTGCATCCCTCGCCAGCACTCTGCGTCCCTGGAACATGCATGCATGCATGCGTGCAGGCAGGCAAGCGAGTCAGCAGGCAAGCAGGCAGCTGCAGGTGCCACAGTTGATATCCTCGGACTCGTAGCCTTGAGATCTTGGACCCGCCACGCTCTTCGCATCCATCCTCAGGCTCTCCGCAAAACTTCTCTCCATCCTGCCGCATCTCACCCTCGATCCGCCCGTCCATCCGTCCGTGCCTGCATCCGTGCGCGCGTCCGTGCGTCTCGCTGCAGCTGCTTGCGCCGCCTTCGGATGCACGCGCCCCGGGCAGCGCCAGCACCAGCTAGCACTTCGGTACACACCTTTCTTCCTCCCACCGCCGGTTCCTTTCTTCCTCACCCACCCCATCCTTCCAAGTCCTTCCGAGTCCTTCCTTCCTTCCGTATGCCACCTACGAAAAGTGGAACCGGCGCCGCCCACAGTCCGCGTGACCAGCAGCCTCGGCCGCTTCGCCCTCTCTCTCTCCCGCGCAATCGCTTTCTTTTATTTGCCAGCGGTGCTTGCTTGCTTGTGCTGGCTTGGCCCCAGAGTCTCTGGCGCGACGAAGAGGATGGCGCCTCTCCGTCTGTCTGGCTGTCTGTCTGTCTGGCCGGCTTTCTGTCTGTCTGGCGCCTGTCGTGCTGCACTGGCCACGGCTGGCAACAGCCGCTTGCGGCGACAGCGAGTGTCGTTTGCTTCCGCTCGCCGCAGCCGCAGCCTGCACTAACCAGCCAGCTGTTCAATCCCCCGCATCCAGCCCCCCGCAGCAGCCACGGCGGCTCGTATCCTCGGGACAGGAGGAACCAGACGGGACCGGGCTGAAGAGACGCTGCGGTAGGACTGTGGTGGATGCTCGGCAGGCCGCATCGACTGTGAAGTAGCAGCGCCGGTTGATTGGAGCACGCGAGATCTGCAGCGGCAGCAGGCGGCGCCTTCGCCTCCGCCGCAGGACACCCTCTTTCCTCCGCCGCCGGGTCCAGGATCGCGCTCGCGGCTGCGGCGGCGGAGCCGTCATCCCATCCATCCGCGACGACCGCCATCTCATCCCCGAGCAGCAGCAGCAGCAGCTGCCATCTCGAGATCTACGTACCACGGCGCTGCTACTTTTCCCAGCTACGTACACACAAAGCCTTCTGGGAAAACCGACCCGGCACGGACGCAGGAGCGCCGGAGCGCCCTCGATACATCCCCGTCGCCACACGAACGAGTCGACGGTCGCACCTTCCTTCCGTCCCCCGCAGCGCGGAGGGAAGACTGCGGAGGGAGAGGGGGACGAAGGAAAAATGGCGCCCAAACACGGGGCGTAGAGAGAGGACTAGCGACAGGGGTCTCCGCACGCCGCACTCAGGTGGGGACGGAGGGCGTCGGTCTTCGGTCTTCGTCTCCTGCTCGATCCGCGCGAGCGAGCAAACAGCAAGCAGCAGCGGAGGCAGCGGAGAATAGGCAAGACAACGGGGCTTAGCAGCCAACTGTCGACTGAGGCTGGCGATTTTTTTTTGCTTTTTCTGTGCGGCTTCGAAGCTTGCTTGCCCTCTGCAGCTCTGCCTTGCTGTATCTTCGGTGCGGCCCGTGGTTTCAGCGCGTGAGATAACCAACGCCTGCGCCGCCGGGAGAAAGAAATGATCCGCTCGATCCAGGACCAGAAGTCTGGATGATTGCGTAGCCGGATCATTGGCCTTCGTCTTCAATCCGAAGCTGCGAATGAATGAATGAATGAATGGTGGCATGGATGGATGGTTGCATGGATACAGGAAGACGAATGAATACATACATGATCAAGCGCCCGCACGAGCGAAAGCGAGCGGCAGCGAACGGCCGAGCTCGAGCGAATGAATGGTGAAACGATCGAATGCGATTGAGCGCCAGACAGGACAGCTGGGGCAGTGAGGCTGGCACGGTCCAATGCACGGTGGCTGGCTGGCTGGCTGGCTGGTGGGCCGTCCCCTCCCCACCTGTGCCATTCATTGCAACCAGGGCCCGCCCTCGGCCAAAAAGGAAGTGGCGCGTGTGCCACAACGTATGCGACGCTTTCTTCCACGTTGCGCATTCAGGCAGGAGCCGCAGCGTCAGAAGCAGGAGGATTTATCGCACCCGACATATGTTTGCGTCTCGTTAAAAGACTCGAATTGCTGCGCGCAGTTTCTGCGAGCAGTTTCTGCGACGTCCTAGGAAAATACCTAGCGCAAGCTCTAATTTTGTCGGACGTTGTTGAGCTGGAAAGCGCCGAAGGCCGCATGAAGGCCCAGTCGCGAGAAAAGGGGAAAAACTGCATCTTCATCAGAGTCAAGGGAGCAACTCGCTTTGCCTGCTCATATTGGCATTCACTCACCAGTGAAACGGTGTCCTGGGGCGGGTTGATCTTGCACAAGAACTTCAATTACAAGATTGCGAGATCAAATTAGGCGCAAGAACGGCGCGCGCGTTCTGTGTGCTTTTATCTATGGATGGCAAAGCGCAGAAAGTGGCCCACCCGGTTTCAATCGCAGCGCTATGACGCTGAGAGAAGCGACGACGCCTTGGAACCAGGAATTATTTGTCGCCCCGGGAGGGTCATGATTACAAGAATGCGAATTCAAAAGAGCTCACGGGAGGCCTAGAGAGCGCAAGTTCATTGTATACCAATGGATTATTTGCTTTCGGCCATTCACGAGTATTTTTGGAGAGTGGAGCGTTCTGCATGATTTTCAATGGCTAGAAAGCAGTGTTTGAGAGGGTGATATTGCTTGAGAGAGTGATGGTGCTTGCGAGAGTACCGGTGCTCTCTGAACTGATCTATTTCCTCATCGATTCACTGCGCCTCGTGCCTCGGGGCAATTTGTCCCTGATGGCGACGTCAAGTACTGCACCCGCCTGTATGAGGCTCATTTTATTTACGTATGTTGCAAAAAGTAAATGGAAACGCCTCATCCTTTTTCCTTGGGCGCTCAGTTTTCTCGAGTTGTGCAATAGCGTGGGTCAAGTGCTGATTGTATCGTGCAGGAAAAAGTTGTCGGCGTTGGAGTTACCTAACGTCCCCGTGCTGGTCGGAGACCTAGGCCAAATGCCAGGACCGAGGCCTCTTTTCCATCCAGCCGAAAATCCGTCCCACCGAAGTGAAAGTTACTTGCATGCGTGCGGTCAGGGACGTGGGCCAAACGACAAATCATTTCGTCGAGCCGCAATAAAGAAAAACCACCAGCATATGCTACTGCTGCAGCAACTGCGCAAGTAGCCAAAGACGATTCGTTTCTCAACTGCTTCTACAACTGCGCGCAGGACTGATCGTGCGTGTCCAGAGCAAGGGACCAGGTTATTTCGTGGCCCGGGCCATCGCGGGCCAAAAGGTAGCGTGACAGCCTTGCACCCGCACTTTGGTCGGCTTCTTGCAGTTTTCAAAAGAAGATTTGTTCCGTGCCTTCTGCCATCAAGTCACACCAGCTCAAGAAAGCTTTACTATACCATCGACTATCTCGCCGTCCCCGCAAGTTTTACTTCATCGAACTCACTCTCTCTCGTGATTTGAACTTGACAATGCCCCACTGCACGCACTCATTAATGAAACTGTTTCATCGTTCACACGGCTAGTGAGGGGGCCGGAAGTGCGTTGAAATCAGTTTCTCCGACGCACAAGTAATGGACCGCGCCCTTTTTTTAATTGCTACACCAAGCTAAGAGGCACATGGTGTGCAAGCAAACGAAACGAGGTTTTGCAACTTGAATCAACGCCCAGCTTGCTTGAGCATGCTTGAGCACGGTAAGGGCACACAGGGCACTTAGATTATTAACAAGCGCAACCTAGGCTGCTAGAACTGTGACAATTAGGTGTCGCTCTTTTTTTGCGTTCATGAATCAACCTTTGTAAACTGGAAGCGGTCTCGTAAAGTTCTTGCCCTTGTTCTTTTTGAACGTGTGAACAGCGGGCAAGGAATCGAACGCAATATTTCGCGTTGCTCTTAGGCGAATGAAACATCGAAGCAGCGGGTCCTCGGATTCTGCGCTCTTCATGCGAATTCGAATGTGCAAGGCCACAACCCAGCCTTGCCTGATAGTGCTTAAGACTTGTTGCAAAGTTGTTGCGTGGGAAGGTCGATGAAAGTAGACTTTTGCTTTCAAATGGGCGAAAGAATAACAAGGTGGCTTCTCAGATTTTGCGTTCATTCTTGAATGTGAATTTGCAAGGCAACATCCCAGCCTCTGCAGGCAAATCTTTCGGGAGATTAGAGAAATGTGCACGCTTGGAGATGCTGCAGACGTTTTGCAAAGCTTTTGCGTGGGCATGGCAACGAACGCTGACTTTCGCATTGCTTTCAACTTTGAGGATTAACGACGCAATGACTTATCGTTTCCTATGCGGATTTTATGGAAACGCACCATAGCGGTAAAGCGATCTGTCAGCCTTTACAGTCAACAAATTCTTGGCAGGACAAGGAAGTCGAACAGAATTGGTATGCAAAAAAATTGCTGCAAATTTGCTGCTCTCGAGGACGCGTCAAGGCGTTTACGAAGGGTTTGGGACAAGCACTCTTCACTGTTGCAATACTATAGACATATTGAGAAGCTGTTGCTCTGAAAAACTTTGTAAGCTTTGCGCGACGGCGTAGCACAGAGTGCTTTCCAAGTCTGAAATGCGGAGACTCATTGCAAAGCTGACGTCCTTGAAAGCGTGTCAAAACCTTTGCGGAGTGCTTAGTACGAAGATTCGAAAAGATTCGCTTGTTCTGTGTGCCAATAGTGTAGATGGAGGCTTGCAGAGTTGCATAAATATACATCATGTGATGGTGCAAGATCAAGAAGCTCAAGTGAAGAGTCTTATTCTGTTTCTAGTTGCCGCATCTCCCAAAGTTCGCAAGAGCTCGCTTCACTTTTCGCAACTAGAGAAATAATTTTTGCGTTTTCTACCAAGTTGTCGAGCTTGCATTGTCTACGCCTTCTTTTTCACACGCGACACTGTCGTCTGGATGAGCAGCAAAGGCAAGCGAAATGAGAGTGAAAGCAAAGATGATGAGAGTTAAACAGTAGAATATGATGCAGATTATTGATGTGGTGTTTATGCAGTTCCGAGGTTCGAGTTCTGAGCCCAGACAGGATACTCCGAGAGATCGCCAAAGACATTTCCGGTGATGAAGGGGAAGCCAATGGCAAGAACCATACCAATAATCTTGAGGGCCATACCGCCCTTGATCATGTCGTAAAAGGTGACACGACCCGTGGCGAAGGCAATGGCCATTGGCGGCGTCGACGTCGGGAGCAGGAAGGCCAGCGAGGCGGCAATCGTGGCGGGAAGAGCGAGCAGCAGCGGGTTGATCTCCTTGTCAACGGCCAGCTGGAAGAGAATGGGGCTAAAGATGGTGACAGAAGCGACGTTAGAGATGAGCTCGGTGATAACTGCCACGAGGACAACGACAATAGCAACGAGAGCAACATCAGAGAACTCGGTCGCAGAAGCAATGACGTTGCTGACTTCGGAGGAAAGGCCGCTCGAGTCAATGGCTGTGGCCATAGCAAAACCAGCGCCAAGAAGCAGAATGACACCCCAGGGCAGACGCTTGAAGCAGGACTCGTCGAGAAGCATTTCGCCAGGGCGCTGGGAGCTGGGGATCCAAAAGAGAGAAATGGCGCCGATGATTGCAACGACACTGTCATCCACGTATTCGTCCCAAGAGTTTGCAGGGTCGGCGGCGTCACAATCGTACTTGTTGGTGTACTGCTCATCACTGCAGTAGCCGAGGTACGGCTCGATCGCATAGGGAGTGACGAGCCAAATGGCCACCATGAGAAAGAGGACGACGCCGAGTACCTTTTCGTCGCGCGAGACGGGGCCAAGCTCCTCGCGCTCGCGCTGCAGAGAGGTTGTGTTGAGGTTGAGGTTAATGCCACGAAGGTAGATAAAGGTGAGCGAAACCCATGCGGTGGCAACCATGATGAAAGCAATGGGCATTGCAAATCCCATCCAGGTCTGAAAGTTCACGGGGACCTGGGAAAAGGTGCCGGTGACGAGAAGGGAAAAGGCAAGGTTGGCGCCAGTGCCGATGAGCGTACCGCAGCCACCGCAGGTGGCAGCAAGCGAGACGCCGAGAAGCGCAGCCTTTTCGAAGCGCTGGCCATCGGGCGAGTCGATGCGGCCCTCAAGAAGACCTTGAATGACGGGGAGCATGAGCAAGGTCGCAGAAGTGTTGCTGGCAAACATGGAAACGATGGCCGTGATGATCATGAAGCCGAGCAGCACAATCTTAGGCTTCGTACCGCAAAAGCGCAGGGCCCAGAGTGCAAAGCGCTTGTGGGCCATGGCGTCCTCGATGGCCATGACCACAAAGAAGGCGCCGAGCGTGAGGAACGAGGTATGGTTCAGATACTGATGGGCGAGCGTGCCGGCGCGCTCGACGCTTCCGAGAGGGTATAGCACAAGGGGCATGAGCGTGGTGACGGTGATGGGAACGGTTTCGCAAATCCACATGACGACAATGAAGATGGTGCCTGCGAGAGCATCGTTGGCCTTGGGGTGTTCGTCGGAGATCTCCACAAAGCAGAAGATGATGGACAGGACAGGGCCGAGCACGAAGCCGATCTTTTGCATGAGCGTGAACTGTTTCCAGTAGCCATGCGTGTAGGTTTCCCAGCAATCGGCATCCTGGCGCTTGGCGACGACCTCCTTCTTGGGACGCCCGTAGCTCGTAGTTGTAGTTTGGGGAGCGGCTTCGCCATCTTTCTTGGCGCTCTCCTCGCTGTCAATTTGGAATGAAGCTGGCATGGACGCCACCGACTCTGGCTGCACGGCACCTCCTTCGAGCTCGCGGTTATAGTCGCGATCGCGCTGCATCACCTCGTTCGGGGGCAGCATTGTCACTCCGACAAGGATTTCGTTCCCACTGACACTGGCAATGTCTGTGCTTGCCGAGGCGCAACTCTATATTCCTTTCTTTTGCTTCTTTATTCGGCTGTCGCGGGTTGGATGATTCGGTTCTGGTTTTGCTTTCGGACTGGATTTGGCCGTAGCCGCGCGCGCGTGGATGCTTTTGCTCTATTGGTTGGCTACGGCTACGTCCGTTTCCCAGTGCTACGTGGGAGGGTTTGAGAGATAAGGAGTAAGTTTGCAAGCGAGCGAGTCGGCGAGCATGCGTGCGTGCGTGCGTGATCTCGAATTTCTCGCGGAAGACGATAGATTCCCGGGGAAGCCCTTTCGTTTGTGCTTTTCCCATTCCATGCCAGCATACGACTGCGAAGAATCGCTAATGGCCGTGCTGCCCTGCCACTGGTGCCGTGCTTCCTAGAGATCATCGGCGAAGAATATTGCACCGCCGTGGCGTCGCATACTTCTCGGCCGGCCGCGCACGCGGCTTCTTCCCGCCATCATGTCGACTGGCCCTGAGGGCGCAGTTGCTGCTCGCCGCCGCAGATGCACGCGCAGTTGCGTCCACGCGCCCTGGCGCGCGTGAGGCCTCATCCGCCGTGTCCCGTCGCCGCGCTCCGTCGCCGGTCTCGCGCCGCCTGCCGATCCAGCGGTGGTTTAGCTGGTCCCGACTTGTCTCAAGGCGGACAGATCACGCTTGTCTTCTCTACGCCGTGTCGCTGGAAGACTGAGTGGCGACTTCTTATCGAGACAAGAATGAAGTAGAAGAAAGATTTACGCTGTCACTGCTTGCTCTTTTCGATCAATCGTGCCAGTCTTTAGCTTCGCGCATGCCCATCCGCCCAGGCCCGGGCGCATGATGAACGGACGGCTGGCCCGATTCGCCTCGACTGGAGACGAGACGAGAACGCGCGGAAGCTCGGAGCGCCGCCGGGTCGCGCCATGGGTTTCTTTTCTTCCACGCGAGCCGTAGGGCTCCGGCGGCCGCGCGCTTTGGAACGAGGGCGTTGCCGTCAGCAGCTGCGCCGCTGCGGCCGGCCGGCCGGCCGGTCGACAGAGCAGGTCGATAGATGGAGCCATGCGCTGCGCTCCGAGCGACTCCGGGAGTGAATGACGCGAGAGATGAAGAAGCGAGCGCCGCTTTGCGTCTGAGCGAGCGACGGCATTGAGAACGCGGGGCGACGATGCCATCGTGATCGGCGACAACTCGCTCTCAACGTCGGGTTTAGTCCGCACGGCGTGGACGGACGATTTCGAAAAGAAAGAAAGAAAGAAAGAAAGAAAGAAAGAAAGAAAGAAAGAAAGAAAGAAAGAAAGAAAGAAAGAAAGAAAGAAAGAAAGAAAGAAAGAAAGAAAGAAAGAAAGAAAGAAAGAAAGAACGACAGTAAAGGAAAGCAAGAAGAAAAACGCACCCTTCCCTTCTCATCGTCCGGCCACGCGGAGACGGGCTCCGTCGCCGCGTTCGATTGCGGCGCTCCGAGATATGCGTATCGTCGCGCGTGCGGAAGGGCCTCGCAGCCGCACACGCAGCATCTATCGCATCGCATCGCATGCATCGCATCGCGCGCGGTCTCGGCTTCGGCATCGGCTGATGCTCCGCGTTCGAGGTCCTGAGCTCTGCGGGTCGAGGCCTTCTCCGAGGTTTTCGAAAACCGGACCAGCCAACACAACGGGGACCAGAGTCGGAAGCTGTGGTTCAGCCGGACTGTGGGTACCGTATGTGAATCACCATTCCCACATTGGCCGCAGCCCCGCGCTTAAAAGCGAAGGAAGAAGCTGAGCCTTGGAAGAGAAGGGATTTATTTCTTTTCCTCCCTTCTCGCGCGCGTGGCCAGCGAAAAAAAAAAAGAATGAATGAAGGCAAGAAAAGGAAACTTTGATTCGAGAAATCAAAGCAACGGTGCGATCCTCAATCTCGTCTACTCTCATCTCATCGCATCGTCGCCGGTGATGCCAATGATTGCGGCAGCACTCGAGACCGGCCGATGCCAGTCCCCCCGTCCGACATCGTTCGTTCCCTCGCTCGCTCGCTCGTTTGTTCGTTCGATCGATCTGCTTCGAGGCCAGGCCGTCCTTCAGCTCATGGCGCGAGACGATATGCAGGCAGGCGACAGGCGGTCTAGTTTGCAATGGAAGCTCTTCAGCGCATGCAGGGCAGACATGCACCAGCATGAACGAACGCTCCATTTCGCTCCGTCGACAAGACGCAGGCCTAGCTAGCGCTAATAATAGCAGCAGCAGCAGCTGCAGCTGCCGCAGGCAAGCATCGCATCCGGAAACCACGCCTCGATCGGCCTGCCACGCCACGGCCCGACGTGCGCGCGGCGCTCGCCGCCACGAGCAAGAAACCTTCTTGGCTGCTGCTTTCGCACGGTGAGAGGATGCGGGCCTCGGCGGAGGGAGAAACCCCGCCCTGCTTCCTCTCCGCTCGCCCTCCATCCCTCCCTCCTCCCTTCCACCCCCACACTCGCACGAGTCGGGTGCAAATGCACGCACCAGTCGCCACCCCGCTGCTGCCTGCGCGCACGCAGCCGTGCGACTGGAGCTTGCCTGCCCGCCCGCCGCTGCCGCCGCCCCTTCCCGAGGAGCCTCTCCCTCGCGGCTTCGCGTGTGCAGCTGGCATGCCTTCGAATGGCATGCACGCCTTCGGGTGGCTGGCTGCAGCGCTGCTGCGTCGGAGGCTCGGGTTGCACCGACCGTGCGAGCCCGGCTTCCCGCCTTGAACTCGCGCCTCGCCTGCGAATGGCTCTTTCGCAGCAGCCAGGCGGCCAGCCAGCGGCGCAAGAAGAAGCAGCGCAAGAAGAAGCAGCGCAAGAAGAAGCAGCGCGTGCGAGCGCGAGTCTGCCTGCGCTCACTTCCGGTGCTGCGAGGAGCGACCTCGGGTCAACCCTGGTCAGCCCTGGACGGAAGGGAGCGGAATAAAAGGTCCACAGGTCGATCGATCGATCGATCGATCCCCCGAGACACAGAGAGAGACACGCACCCCCGCCGCGCGACACGCACGATCTCTCCCTTCTTCCATGCTTGCTCCCACACCCCGCCCCACATGCAAAGGCGCATACGGCTTGGGCGCACCAAGTGTAGCATGTACGTAGGCTGCGCATGCGACCTGAGGTGCGGGAGCCATTTCGCCCACAGCTAGCTCATGAAGTGGGGTGGAAGAATGAATGGGGGAAGGGGAGAGAAAAGAAAAGAAAAGAAAAGAAAAGAAAAAGAGGAAGGCGGGCCTGGGTGCGGCGGCGGGCGGGCGGGAGGCGGCGATGCCCACTCGCAGTTGTTCCCGCGATGCGATGCGATGCGATGCGGTGCGGTGCGAGGAGCGCGAGAGCGGCGATCGCGACGAGAAGAGAAATGGGAAAGCGGTGGGAGGGTAAGAAGAAGCTGCGTGGCAGCGCCTGAGACGTCGCGGCCCTGCATTTAGACCCGGCGAGCGCCGATTACCAGCGCCAGCGCAAGCTTGCGATTGACACGAACGAGCGGAGGGAATGAGGCGATTCCTAAGTCGTCCAACGTCGACTCAAGACCACTCGCGCGAGAGCGTCATCGAGCCTCGCCCGGTCCAGCGGTGCCGGGCGAGGATCTTGGATCCGAGGCAGCAGCGGTTGGATCTGGCGCAGTTTCTAGAGAACTCTGCTACAGCCGGCAAGCGCACCTGTCCCATGGAACCTCGATGATCCTGCATCGGGTACTCGACCGACGATTCTTCATGAAGCTGCCACGGCCGCCACGGCTTCGCTCGCTCGAGTTTTCTTTGTCGATCGTTGGGCTCGCGGCCGGGAAGGATGAGGTTGCTCATCATCCTTGCAACAATTCATCGTTAGCGGCAACAATGATGATGATGACGACAACACCAGCTGAGACGAACTGCGCAGATTCATCATCTCTGTACTTGCGTGTGCATGCTTTGCATTGCAGGCTTCGCATTGGACGAGGGCAGTCAATCCCTCTTGCTAGACTCTACAAGTCGTTCGCGCTTGCACGGCTCGCGTCTATGTGCTTGAGCTTGAGCGGCATCGCCACGATGTACCATAATAGCTTCGGTTGGCATCCACGCAAACCAAGGTCTGCCATGTTTGGCATGAAGCTGTCATTTGGAGAAAGCGTCCGCGTTGTCAAGCTATGGCAATGCACGTTACGGAGCGCAATCCCCGCGCGCGCATCGCCACGCTCTACGCCAAAAAGTCCTAGCAGAGCATGAGGAGAGAGCGCCCTTCTTTTGAATCCGTCAATGGCTGAGCTTTTGCACATGGAGCACGAGAGCGTTTAGCTTTGGCCTTCCTCGTGAGCTCCCTGGTCTTCACAATAACCGAGCTCGCGTCATTCGGATCATCGCCACGCACGTTCTTGCCAAGCAAGTCCTCGCCGCCTATCTGCCGGGAGCATTCCTTCCTCCTGGTGAAGATTGAGAGCAGTTCTCAAGCCTGGCTACTCTCGTGTTTTTCTTTCAATTCCTGCATCTTGAGCTCAAGCTCATCACTCATCTGCTAAAATTGGATTGCTGCGTAGCGAAGACAACCCCAGTTGTGCAAAGTTTCTCCACGAGACGCGACGTAAAGTGCTTTTTATGTACTCCAGTCAACGTGATGTCTCTGTCTCGAAGCGCGTGTACATTATCGTCAAAGCCAAGCTTTTGCTTCTCGTGAAGTGCCTTTGCTGTCGAGATGCTCTTGGGGAAAGCGGAGCGGCAAGTTACCCGTCACCAGCATCACATACCACCTCTAAGATTCAGAGCCTATCTTCCCCAACATTAAACCGACGAGGCCGGACTGGTGTCTTCCGCTGAAGAGGACAGACTAACCTTTACGGGGATTCCCCTTCTGGCTGCGATGCGAGTGCCGCAGTCAGCTGCGGCGCAGGGAAGGCATTGACCACATTCATGTCAGCCGACCCGCGAGAGGCATTCTGCTGATATATTTCAAAGCTCGTCACCTTCTTCGAAGAGAGCTTCATCGAGGCCGGACTGGCGTGTGAGAGGACTGGTTTGATACGCTTTCGTTAACACAGGCAGCGCCTTCCGCACTCACACCATGCATGCAAGCAAGCACCGCCATGCCTTTTCCTATCGAAGCTCATTCTACCTTCAATGCTTTTAGAGGTTTACCTACCTTCACGAGCACCGGGCTGGTGCTCGAAGAGGGCAGTCAACCTCGATGTTGGCAACGCTTCTCGCCATGAGCATGCTGCACGCTTTGAGGCGGACTCCCACATACCGCAATACACGTTGAGCAGCAACAGCGTGCCTCCACGAGTCAAAACGACCTCAGAGATACCGCCAGGAGGCCGGTTGCGGCTGTGGGCCGGCATCCGCCCGAGGAGGGCAGCCCGCCTCGTTGGCGGCCGGGTTTTTATCTTCATGAACGTGCTATAGACCTGGGCGACGCCTCCCACATTCGCGATATGCTGATTCAGCTTCTCGTAGCGTGAGTGTAGCGGACTCGCCTCCTCCCTCTTCCTGCACATGCCTGATTCTGCAAAATCAACTTCGATCAGAACGGGCCAATCCACAGCCACGCGCGCACTACGATGATATGAGACGAGGTGAGGCGCTGGAACCAATGCCGTGCATTCTCTTCAATTGATGCTCTGCTCGCGGAGAAGATGTCGAAAGGCCGCCGGTGTCATCACGCTCGTGACTGTGACATTACGACTAACAAAGCTTTCGAGGTCCCCTCAGCTTAAATTTCGAATCCGATCTTCGCTGAGTCACAACAAGTGTCGACATACAGCTGAGCGAGCGGCGCTTCAAGTTTTTCCTCGTTCGGGGTCGCGCGAGACTCTTTGGTATGTGTATCTTGCTGTCGCGATCCCGTCGAGACGGGCCGGTCCCCAAGGAGCGATTGGTCCGGGCCTGATGAACATCAGACCCTCGCCATCGAGCAGACACGGACAGGAGAGGAGTACTTTTTTCGCCTTGGAAGTTTCAAGAATCGCCGCAGCCGCCACCGAATCCAAACACTTCGTCCTTGTAAGTGCCCAGACTGCTTTTGCACAGCATGTAACGAAGGAAGAATAGAAGGGCTGAACAGGCCTCGCACAGGGTGAACCGAAATGGGACAAGGAAAAAGAAAAACACCTTTATGGTTCGGAAATAGGGAAATAGGACCGCCTGCGTGCAACCTGTCTGTTCTGAGTTGTACAGGCCTATCGGGTGGCTGGCTGCACATGACTTTTGATAAGAGCAAACTCGGATCTTGACCAGGAAAAGACTCACTTAGCGTCGCAACAAGGAATTCTCGGCCCACTCCGGGAACTCGGAGAGATCGCCAAAGACAGATCCAGTGATGAAGGGGAAGGCAATGGCAAAAACCATACCAACAAGTTTGAGGGCCATGCCGCCGGTGATCATATCGTAAAAGGAGACGCGACCCGTGGAAAAGGCGATTGCCATGGGCGGTGTCGAGGTAGGTAGCAAAAAGGCGAGCGAGGCAGCAATCGTGGCGGGGAGTCCCAGGAGCAGCGGGTTGATTTGCTTGTCAACAGCCAGCTGGAACAGAATAGGGCTGAAGATGGTCACCGCCGCCACGTTGGAGATGAGCTCGGTGATGACTGCGACAAGGATAACGATAATGGACACGAGTGCGACATCGGAAAACTCGGTCGCGGAGTCGATGATGCTGCTGACCTCCAAGGAGAGACCGCTTGCCGAGATGGCAGTGGCCATGGCAAAACCAGCGCCAAGGAGCAGGATGACGCCCCAGGGCAAGCGTTTGAAGCAGGATTCGTCGAGAAGCATCTTGCCTGGGCGTTGCGAGCTAGGGATCCAAAAGAGAGCGATGGCACCCATGATAGCCACAACACCGTCATTAATGTACTCGGACCAGGAGTTGCCATCATCGGCGTCCTCGCAGTCGTACTTGTTGTCGTACGACTCGTCGCTGCAGAAGCCGAGGTATGGCTCAATGGTGTAAGGGGCGATGAGCCAGAGAAGGACCATGAGAAAAAGCACGATGCCAAGAATCTTTTCGTCGCGCGAAACGGGCCCGAGCGCTTCGCGTTCACGCTGGAGCGAGGCCGTGTTCAGGTCAAGCCTAGTGCCACGGAGATAAATAAAGGAGAGCGAGGCCCAGGCGGAGGCGACCATGAGCACGGCAATGGGGACAGCAAACCCCATCCAGGTCTGAAAGTTTACAGGTACCTGGGGAAAGGTTCCCGTGACAAGAAGAGAGAACGAAAGATTGGCAGCTGTGCCGATGAGCGTTCCGCAGCCGCCGCAGGTGGCCGAAAGCGCGACGCCGAGAAGAGCAGCCTTTTCGAAGCGCTGGCCATCGGCCGAGTCGATGCGACCCTCCAGAAGACCCTGAATTACGGGAAGCATGAGCAGGGTCGAAGACGTGTTGCTGGCAAACATGGAGATGACGGCTGTGATGACCATGAAGCCCAGCAGCACAACTTTCGGGTTGGTACCACAGTACTTGAGAGCCCAGAGTGCAAATCGCTTGTGGGCCATGGCGTCCTCGATACCCATGACGACGAAGAAAGCGCCGAGGACGAGGAACGAGGTGCCGTTCATGTACTGCCTGGCGAGTGTTCCGGCGAGCTCGACGCGCCCGAGCGGGTAGAGCACAAGTGGCATGAGTGTGGTCACGGTGATGGGCACGGTCTCAAAGATCCACATGATGACGATGAAGACGGTGCCTGCAAGTGCGTCGTTGGCCTTGGGGTGCTCGTCGGAGATCTCGATGCAGGCGCAGATGATGGCAAGGACTGGGCCAAGGAAGAAGCCAACTTTTTGCGACGTCGAAAACTGTTTCCAGTACCCGTGGGTGAAGGTGTACCAAAAGTCTGCATCCTGAGGCTTCGTGACGAATTCCTTTTCGGGCGCGTCCAAGCTTTGCGGGCCAGACCCGTCTGCGCCGGTGTCTGCCTTTTCATTGTTGCCATGGAAGGACACGGGGAGTGACGCGCCCGACTCGGGCTGGACAGTGCCCTGCTCGAGCTCGCGATTCAAGTCGCGGTCTTGTTGCTTTCCTTCTTCCGTGGGCAGCATCGTTTCAGACGGTCGGTCGGTCGGTCGATCGTTCGTCCTTTGTGTCGCGTATCTGTTTGTGTGTCTGTCTGTGCTCAGCCAAGCTTGCTGGCTCGCTGCTGATGGCCTGGCGCTCGCTGCAGCTGGTTGGCTTGGCTGGCTGGCTGGTGCTGCTTGTTCACTTCAGCCTCCAGCGCCTTCCTCCGTCCAAGGGCGGTATTTCCTGTTTCCTTTCGTTTACGGTTTTGGAGTTTGGAGTTTGCCGCAGCTGCCGCAGGTTGGTTTGCGCTCTGGGTGCGCCGGGCCGCGTGCTCTTCTTTCCGGTCCAAAGTCCGTGTGTTCGTTCCAAGGAAGCCGCGGTGGTGGACGGGCGGATGCTGGCCTTGCAGTGCTTGGCAGTGCTCTATGTACATCGCGCGCCGTCTGATCTCCCCTCTCTGGCACGCAAATAACCCAAGCGAGCGAGCGAGCGCTCGCTCGATCGATCGACGGGGCGATCTTACCTCATCTTCCCGCCCGCGCGCACCAGCCTGGGGGGGTGCTCCGATTCTCGTCCGGCCGCCGCCGCGCGTGGATCCGCCGCGGACCGCTCGCTCGCTCGCGTCGACCTTGGCCGCTTTCGGTTCCGCTCTTCGCCTCGTCATGGCGGCGGCCGCCACCGATCGCACGCACGCAGGTCTTGTCCAGCTAACCCAAGCAGGCCGGAATCCGAGGCTTCCCAGCGGCCGCTGCCTGCCTGCCTGCCCTCGCGACGCCGCGTTTCCGGGCGGGAAGAGGCTTCTTTCTTCTCTCCGTACTGGCGCCCGCGGGAAGACACGACGGCGGCTCGGCACCCGTTCGCGCCTCGAGGCGGTGAGGCGCGGAGGATCCTCGGCCCAAGGCAGGCACGCACGCAGGCACGCAGGCAGGCCCATGGCGCGCACCTTCGTTCGCCGCCGGCCCCGCGACGGAGGGAGGGCGGGAGAGAAGGCGGCTTCCCGGGAAGCGGCGAGGCAGGCAGGCAGGCAGGCAGGCCGAGCGAGGCCTGGTCCGCGGCAGGATGTACGTGCGTGCGTGCGACATCTGCGAGCAGCGGCAGCCAGCGGCTTGCACGACCTCGATCCAAGCCTCTGGGCCGGTCCGGGGGGCGTGGACCGGTGGACCGGGGAGGGGCGAAAGGTGGACCGGCCCCTTCGCAGAGGGACGGCCCGCACGCGCCGGGGGAGGGATGTCCCGACGGCGGCGCTGAGGGAGGGAGGGAGGGAGGCTCGAGCTGGCTGGCCGAAGGACTTGAAAGATAGGGAAGCGGGCGGCCCTCCTCGATGCGTGCGCGCGAGGTGTGCGCGGACCCAGGCGCAGGCCGAGCCGATCAAGGCGCGCCACGCCGAGCCAAGTCGAGCCCGGCAGACCAGCCCGTCCGAGGCGAGGTCGATCGATCGCTCGGGCAGGCGCGCCGAGCGCGGCTGCGACGATGCAGCAGCAGACCCGCGTTTCTTCAGAAGGCGCGGCGACGGCGACGAGCGCAAGCGCAAACGCAAAACGCGCAGCCGCTCGTCGCCGTCGCCGTCGCGCTGCTGCTCGAGCTGCTGCTGCTGCTCGAGTTGCTGCTGCTGCTGCACACTCGCAAGTCGACAAACGAAGCCCGGGCGTGCGAGCGAGCACGCGCGCGAGGGGCGCCCTGCGGCCAACCTCGGCCGCTCGCGGTCGCAGAAGTCCCTGTCGTGCGCGCCTTATCAGGAGGAGAAGCGCGGAGCGGAGGAGCGTCGACGAGGAGGGCGCCCTCGGAGGGGCTCGAGTCCGCCTGCTCGCTCGGCGAGGATGAGGACGAGCGTGCGAACGCGCTCTTGCTCTTGCTCTTGCTCTACTTCTTCGAGCCGGTCGGACGCCCATGAAGAAGAAGAAGAAGAAGAAGAAGCAGAAGAAGAAGAAGAAGCAGAGGATGAGCTCGGTGGACGTACGTACGCCTTGGTCGCAGTGCAGCAGCAGCTTGTCGTGAAGGAGCGGCGGTGGAGCCTCGCGGCAAACGAGCGGAGAGCGGCGACGGGGTAGATCTGATTGTCGACGAAGCCAATTCCCAAGATCGCTCTGTCGGTCGCAGATCTCAACTTTCGCAGGCAACGAGGGAGGGGTTGGGGGGGGGGGGGGGTTGCACGCCTTGGACCGAATCCTGGTTGGGGGCTGGCTACTTACGTATAGTCAGTTTGGCGATCCACCTCCGTTATGTCATGAAATCCGGAAGGCATTCACCAACTCTTGCACCGAAGTTCATGCAGGACTCGACGAGGCTGCTTGACAGAAGTGCTTGTCAGAAGTGCTTCACCTCATGCAGTTGCTTGCTTGCTTGCTTGCTTGCTTGCTTGCTGGTTGCTGGCGTCGATTTCAGCAGAAGCGGAGCGCAATGATGCTTGTGCGCCTTGAGAGCCTAGATACTGTTTGTCGAGCATTCGACAAAGACGAGGGCCAGTGTCTCTTGACGCATGGTGGTCGCCATTGTCTTGAGCATGATTTTCTTCTTGACAGTCAGTCGAAACACTGTATGTAAACCATTTCTTCAATTGGCCACGCTTGCAAGAAGGTGGCCGAAGACCAGCGAGCACGAAACTTTCTCTAAAGTCACGGTTCCTGTTCCTGTTCCCATGTACTCCTTCTTGTTACAGTTAATGATAGTGCCAAGAGAACAAGGCGTTCATCATGCAAGGCCAGACCCAGGTTGAACAGAAAAAATAATACTCTTCTTGGTGATTGTAAATTAGAAGAGGCAACGCTTACGTGCCAGCGTAAAAATGCGTGGACTCGTGCACGGGACAGCCTGTGTGCAACCTGCGGCTCAAGGTCGCGACATTTGCAAGCTTGATTGCTTGACTGCGTGACTAACGACGCAACGAGATGTTTTCGGCCCAAGTCGGGAACTCGTTGATATCGCCAAAGACGGCGCCGGTGATGAAGGGGAAACCAATCGCCAAAAGCATGCCAACGATCTTGAGCGGGAGGCCTCCGGTGATCATGTCGAAAAAGGAGACGCGGCCTGTCGAAAAGGCAATGGCCATGTGCGGAGTCGACGTCGGGAGCAGAAATGCGAGCAAGGCAGCAATCGTCGAAGGCAGCGTGAGCATCAGAGGATTGATCCGCTTCTGTAACGCGAGCTGAAAGGAGAATAGGGCTGAAGATGGTCACAGATGCAACGTTGGAGATCAACTCGGTGATGATGGCCACCAGAATGACGACAATAGAGACGAGTACCACATCCAAAAATTGAGTTGCTCCCGCAATCAGGTCACTGATCAACGAAGAGAACCCGCTGTTGTCGATGGCGGTGGCCATGGCGGATCCAGCGCCGAGCAAGAGCGTGACGCCCCACGGCACCCGCTCAAAGCAGGATTCATCCAAAAGCATCTCTCCCTCACGCTGCGAGCTCGGAATCCAGAACAGCGCGACCGCTTCAATCATCGCAATTACGCCATCGTCAATGCAGCTCGTCCAAGTGTTGCTACTGCTTGCGTCCTCGCAGGCATACTCATTGGTGTACTGGTCCTCGGAGCAGTAGCTCAGGTATGGCTCAATCGTGTATGGCAGAACCAGCCAAAGCACAACCATGAGGAAGAGCACAAATCCAAGAACCTTTTCGTCGCGAGAGACGGGACCAAGCTGCCCACGCTCACGTTTGATTGTTTCCGTGTTGAGGTTCAGGTTGATGTCGCGCAAGTACATAATCGAAAGCAAGATTCACGCAGCAGCAACCATAATGATGGCAATAGGCATGGCAAAAACCATCCAGGTTTGAAAGTTGAGGGAAAGTTTCTGAAATAAGCAGAGAAAAGGAAAGGCTGGCGCCTGTGCCAATGAGTGTACCGCATCCACCGCAGGTGGCGGCAAGTGCGACACCGAGTAAAGCCGCCTTTTCGAATCGCTGGCCGTCTTGCGAGTCAATGCGACCCTCGAGGAAACCCTGAAATGACTGGGAGCATCAGGAACGCCGAGGACGTGTTGCTGGCAAACATGGGAATCGTCGCAGTAATGATCATGAAACTAAGCAGGACGACCTTGGGGTTCGTGCCACAGAAATGGAGAGCCCAGAGCGCAAATTGATTGTGCGCCATGGCATCTTCGATGCCCACAACGACAAGGAATGCGCCGAGAGTAAGAAACGAGGTGTGGTTCAAGGACTGGTGCGCGAGCGTGCCAGATTCCTCGACGCCGGCAAGAGGATACAATATGACGGGCATGAGCGTTGTCACGGTGATTGGGCATGTTTCAAACACCCACATGACGACAATGAAGGCAGTACACGCCATGGCCTCGTTTGCCTTGGGGAACTCATCAGAAATTTCGATGCACGCAAACACGATGGCAAGCAGGAATCCGAGCACCAAGCCAACCCTTTGCAACGTCTTGAACTGCTTTGGATATCCGTGCGTGTACGTTTCCCAGCAATCGGCGTCTGGCTTCCACTTCCTTTCCGTGTCTTCGTCCTCGGGCTCTCTCCGCTCCTCATTGGGTTCCTCGGCCCCGCCTTTGCCCTCGTACTGAGTTTCTGGAATCTGAAATGACGCAGTGCCGGACTCTGGATGTACGTAGCCTTGCTCAAGCTCTCGAGTAGCATCCCGGGGTGCTGGAGGGACCTCGGACTGGGAGAGCATCCCCGCACTACGAATACAGTCTTGCTTTGCACTTCTACCACCTGGTCAACGAGGTTCTTGTTGTCAACGATGGGGGTTTGCTCGATCAATGATCGTGATTTGCTTGATCAGTGTTCGAGATTTAGATGACTTAGAATTGTTCTATAGATTGACAAGGACTTTAATGTGTATTCTAGGCCAACAAAGGGAGACTTTGCCTATACAAATGGATGTGAACTGTTTTGCAGTGCGATGAAAGCAGATGAGCCATTTTCAGCAAAACGATCGCCGGAAATCTCCCGAAGCCCCACGTTGACGACGCTAACTTCTCGTTGGCGGGTGCGCTAGGCCGCTCGCGGCATGCGTCGGCTGCGGCCGCGGCTTTTCTCATTTCAAGCCATCGCCAATAGCCTTGAGTGGATGCAGAAGCAAGGCAAATTGCGCGGCTGCTATTTTCGTCTGAATCGCCCGGCGTCGGTGCGTGTACGCGATCATGCACCACCTGGTCCCAGCAGGAAGAAAAGGAGGAGAAACCCGGTCGGTATCCCTCCTATTAAAATTGCTCGCATTTGCGTTCGCGTCCGCGTTCGAGCCTTCCTCCGTCCACGCCTTCCATCCAACCCGCTTTCCGCCCGTGCCACCTGCGACTGCGAGCCGCGCTGACGCAGTTGGTGAAGTTGGCAGCCTCGCGCGAATTCAGCCGCCAGCGGCGCTTTGAACTGACTGTGAAACGCAGACTCTTTCCTCCTTCGCGCGTGACCACCCGCAACGTCCCGCAGCCCACACCGCAGCGACGCAGAAAGTCAATCTAGCGAGCCAACCAGTGATCCGGCCGGCACAGTGATGATGAGCAGTAGCGGCTGTCGACAACCGCCTGCCGCTATCCAAGACCTCGCGAGTGCCGGCGTCTGCTGCACCTTACAAGCAAGCAAGTGACGGCGACAGCAACAGCGACAGTGACAACGACAGCGACAGGCGAGCGCAAGACCTCCACCAGCCAGGACGGGTTACCAGGCCGGGGCTGGCTGCGCGTGGTGCGGAGAAGGCGGCTCGCATCCCGCGCGACAAGCCTGGAAGGAAGAAAAGGGAATTATTCTACTGGTGGTGGTTGTTGACCGAGCCTTCTCCATAGCGCCGCGTGAGGTGAAAGGAAGTGCAACGGAAGCCCGTACATGCGCGAATGGAAAATGAATCACAGAACTTCCGGACGGCGACATACGGCCAGTGATAGAGACATGGCCCGCAACGTGGTGAGGTAGGCACCGAGCACGCAAGACGGAGGGCGAGCCTGGAAAGGCTTGGTCGAGGACTGTACCCGACGCGCGGATATGTGTATGCTACGCCGGAGCCTCGTACACTACGCAACGAGGCAAGAATTCAACACTCAACCAACGTACGGGCTGATTCAGAACAAGCGACGCACGGGCAAAGCCAAGGAATTCTCGCGGTTGTATGGCCGGCCGAGCCGATATTCGTGGCTGCGGCCTGTCGCGGAGCCAAGATTGGTCTATGCAATGTCTGAATCCAAAATTCTCCCGGTGGGAGGTTCTCATACTCGCTAGAGAACAATTAGAAAAATTAAAATGAATCTGCTTCATGAAACGGCTGGCTGATGCTGTTTGCAAAAGCGGTTGACGACCGCATCCTACACCATGCGCGTCGGACAAAGGGGAGAGCGACCTTGTACACGAGTCTTGAGGTTCTATGATGCCGGGAATGCGCTTAGGGCGCCGACCTGTGGGCTCTTCGCGAGATAAACTTCGAATTTAATTTTGGCAACACGCATTCGAGGCAGTTTTAATGGAAAAAATGGATGACAATATCTTACAGATGCAACTTGGCCGGTTTGGCCCTTTGCAACAGTAGCCAAGTGAAGATTAGCAGAGGGAAAAAAAAAAAAGAAAAAAAAGTAGTCCCAGGGGGGGTCGAACCCCCGACCTTGGAGTTATTAGCTCCACGCTCTAGCCAAGCTGAGCTATAGGACCTTGTTGGAGCGACCATTGCACGTGGACCTTATAGGCGCTCTACGCACGACGCTTGAAAAAAATTAAAAAAATGGAGAGGAAAAAAAAAAGAACAGTAGTCCCAGGGGGGGTCGAACCCCCGACCTTGGAGTTATTAGCTCCACGCTCTAACCAAGCTGAGCTATAGGACCAACTTGACGACTGGTAACCTAGCGCGCATTATATAGTACATTTACGATTCTAAACACAAAAAAAAATATAGTCAAAGGGAAAAAAAGAAATCATAGTCCCAGGGGGGGTCGAACCCCCGACCTTGGAGTTATTAGCTCCACGCTCTAACCAAGCTGAGCTATAGGACCAGGTTGAACGCAAGGCGCGCAAGGGCGTCAATCGAGGCCAAGCGCTCGGTACCAATGCAAAAAAAAACCAAAAAAAAGAAAAAGAAAAAAAGAACTGTAGTCCCAGGGGGGGTCGAACCCCCGACCTTGGAGTTATTAGCTCCACGCTCTAACCAAGCTGAGCTATAGGACCAAGTTGACGTGCGAGCTGTGCCGGACGACTATGACGCTGCGATACGGCTTGATTCTGCTCGAACGCGAAGCTTCAACACACGAAAGTTTTCCTCACATGTCCGAAACTGGATCAGGATGCGTACCATTCACTCTGCAAAAAGTTCATTTCTGTTTTTGAAATGGCCAGAAAGGGCCGTCTGCAAAGTTTGTTGTAGGCGGAGGGTGTTTTCGATTACTTCAACCTATTCATCACTTCGTCATCATAAGGTTTCAGATGCGCTATAGGTGTGCTACTACAAACGAGGATACTGTATCAGTCTTAAGTAGCTGTGTCCAATGCTTCAAAAAGACTGTTATTCGTCGATGGAGCTGAAGCAAAATACAAAGTCCAACACACGGACCACTTTCGCTTTATTGATGACTCGAGACACGAAGTTATTGGGTTTACATAAACGCGGAAGTCTCCTGCAATTAATCTGTAGCAATCGCGAACTTCATGGCGGTGATGACACTTTCAAGACACGATCCCACATCGATACACTTGGCCAAAGTGGTGCTGCACATGCACTTCTTGATGCGTAATTAGACTGCTGGCGAGTGTCTATATATACGCGTTAGACCTGTGACACATCTGTCAGTCTATAGCACCATCCTGCCTCATACGGCTCTTTTCGCGTCGATCCGTCTTGCGATTACATTTGTATTTATCAAAGAGGTTGGAGAACATGTCCGAACGTTTTCCCAAAAATGCACAATTCTCTGGAATCTTTCTGGAAACACCGGCCAAGTAATTGAAGCAATACATGTCAGTCAATCAATGAAAACGATGTGGGCTTTGCGACACCACATTCCAAAGCTGATGACGAGAGGCGTCATGACGCACGTGCCGCCCATGTTTTTGCCAGCATTAGTTTTATGACAAGGAAACGGTCCATTCTCTTTTGCCAAGGCTGGACTAGTTCTCGAATTCTTCTGTCCCTGTAATTTGGCTCTTTTCCATTTAGGCCAAGTTTGGTCGCAACTGATTTGAATTTACGGACAGTAATCAGCTTACTAAAAAACGGGAGTGGTTTCACCTCATACATCGGGGAGGAAGAGGGAATTTAGGTCCATCCACCAACAGTGATACGCAGAGTCAAGAGCTTGCGTCGAAGATATTGTTTTGACTAATTTTGGCCGACAAGATGCCATGCCATTCTACCCTTGTCGAAAAAAAAATGAAAAGGGAAAAGCGAAAAAAAAAAAGGATAGTCCCGTGGGGGGAGTCAAGAGCTTGCGTCGAAGATATTGTTTTGACTAATTTTGGCCAACAAGATGCCATGCCATTCTACCCTTGTCGAAAAAAAAAAGGGGGAAAAACGCGCAAAAAAGTAAAAAAAAAAAAAAAAGGATAGTCCCAGGGGGGAGTCAAGAGCTTGCGTCGAAGATATTGTTTTGACTAATTTTGGCCGACAAGATGCCATGCCATTCTACCCTTGTCGAAGTGGGGCGACGACAACTTGTTGTTTATATAGTATATTTAGAGAATTTTAGTTGACGATGGTGGGTTCCGGCTGGTCATAGAAGATGCGCACAAGCGACTTGGAGACAAAGAGGTTGTCGTCGTAAAAGCTGGTCTCGATGGTGATCTGGCCAGAGATGAGATGTGCAGGAAGCATGGCTGACTTTTCGGCCGCATAAATGGTCTGCTCCCAGGTGTTCGTGGACCCAGGGATGACAAATCCAAAATTGAAGAACCACTCCTCCATGCAGACGCCTTGAAAGTAGACTCGCTGTTCGAGTCGAAATTTGTTCATTGCCTCCTCGCTCGTGAAGTTAATCTCGCGAGCAACTGCTCGGCAGTCGAGAATACTGGCTGGCACGTGAGCTTCCATTTCTCGTTCGAACATGTCGTCGCCCCACTCTTCGGAGCGCCACATGAGCCTGCCGGACTCTGCGTCGCGCATTCGCATGTGATTGATGCGGAAACCGCGCAAGATGCGCTGCGCCGCCGGATTCGAGGACACACGAATTTCGCCTTGCCTCTTTTTCCGCTTCAAGAGCTCCCACTCCGCGTCGGCTTCAAGGTCCTCTTCGTCAAAGTCATCGTTAACAATTGCCCGGGAGTTGCTCTTGGCGCTGCTTTTTGCACCAAGGCCGTCGCCGTTGGTCTTGGACTCCTTGGCCTCTGCAGCCCAGGTCTCCGAGCTGTACTTGGACTCCATGCTACTCCTCCAAGGAGCTAGAACTGCAAGATGGTCCTCGACGGTGCCGTCCGCCCTGCTGTTGTCGCTCTCTGCCCGACGCGACACTCCTCCGATGCTGCTCGATGCTGTTCTGCTCTGCTCCGCTCCGGTACGGTCCGCCCGAGGCTCCGCCCTGCGCTGCGCTGCGTTGCGCTTCGCTACGCTGTGCTGCGCCACCCACGCCGCCGTTCAGGTGCCCTGCGCAGCGAACAGGTCGTGCAAACCTGCCCCAAGAGACCTGCCGGCTCGAGACGTGCGCAGTCGTATAGTAGTAGTAGTAGTAGTAAGCAATCCACCCAGTTCCTCTCTTTCGGGAATGACCGCTCTCGATATGACCGTTGAAATGAAAGAAAGCCTGACTCCTGAGCTTTGTGAAACTTCAAGTTGAACTTGCAGAAGTAGGCCTATTTGGACACGAATACTGACCTCGGACTTGGGCCTTGTCACGGTGTTGTTAGAGAATTGAACGTTTCCTGGTACGGACAAGACTAGGACTCGCTACACAGCCAGCTAATCTGCCTGCTAGCCCGTCTTGAACTTCGTTCGGCCAAGAGGAAAAGAGTGCCAGCGCGGTCTGCTGCTGCGGCGCCGCTGTGGCACACTCGCAGTCAATCAATTGATCAGGGGCTCTCACACCATAAGAGTGTTTGTTTGTCGGTCTCTCCTTATCTATTGATCTGAAGGGTGGGGGGGGCTGGCCGGCCAGCCGGCTGAAACGACCGAGCGACAGAACCTCAAGTGAGCGTCGTACACGAGCAGACAATTCGTGTGCATCCTCGTGCCGAGCAGGCAGCGAGTAAAAGTACTGATAGCCAGGCAAACGGCGAGTAAAAGTACAGACAGCCAAGCAAAACGCAAATAGCGCAATTGTCTGAGGCGTAAGCAAACGCGGAAGGCGCTCGTTCTTTCGCTACGGCGCGGCGGAGTTGCTGTCGAGGAAGTAATGGATCTCGGCGACCTTGAGTCATCGCTGCGTGTGCTGGTGCTTGGTGGCAGTAATGTAGGCAAAACGAGTCTAACCTCGGTCTATGTCCGAGGAGAGATGCCTTCGCAGCACAAAAAGACAGTTGGGGTCGACTTTAAGGAGAAGAACATTTTCCTTGAGGAAGCTTGCGAAGACATCAATCTCATGATTTGGGAGGTGGGTGGCGATCATATCGAAGGTCAAATGGCTCAGCGGTACTTTAAAGATGCCAATGCTGCGATTCTCGTTTTTGCTACCGACGACCGCGCGTCCTTTGAGAGGGTGACTGCGCTGGCCAACAAGGTGCGGCGTGACTGCGGTCCTCACACGCGTCTGGTTCTGGTACAAAGCAAGATTGACCTTGAAAAGCAGGCTACGCACATCTCCGCCGCAGAAGCGCGAGAGCTTGCTCGCGATGTCCAGGCACGATTGTATCGCGTATCTTGCAAAAGCCCGGATCTTGTTGAGGAGGTTTTCATGTATGTTGCTACCAAGTGCGTCGGTGCCGAGGCTGCAGCCCTTACTGATATTTGCGATGTCTACCCCGAGGTTGATGACATGCGACCAGAGGATTCTCTCGCTTCCGATGATGAATCCCATTGCCGAGATGAAGACGCCGAGGCCAATGCAGAGCCCTCGCACGATCCAATCGATCCCTCTCAAGCGAGTTCGCCGCCCAAGGCTAAGCATCGCCACTTGCAAGGCTCAGCTCAGAATGAGCAAACGAGCGCGACCCAGGATGCGACAAGTAGCACGCAGACCACGCAACGTGCGCCTCTCCTGCCGTCAAAGCAGCGTACGCTCGGGAAGAGGAGGAAACACCGAGGTTCTTGCATTATTGCATAGGACAATAGCTGGAACGTTTTTAATCCTACTTTCACGACAAAGCATGACCATCATTTTTTTTGTGTGCAATTTCAATGAAAAAAAAGCAAAAGTAAGAGTGTCAGACTTTGATGTCTTTTTGTTGCAGTCTACAGGAATTAAAAAAAGGGCAAACTTGACTGACCGTCCTCTTTCTTGTGCAGTTCCACTGACAAAAGCTAAGAAACGAATGTTATAATTTGATCTCATTTCGCTGCAGGCTACAAAGATGAAGAATGGCAAATTTGATTGAACATTTGACGTCAGTCCTTGGGATGTACAAGAACAGTCTCGGCACCCGACTGCACCGAGCGTCAGCATCCTTCGTCATTCAAAGGCAATTCTGAAGTCTGTGTTGCCAGTATGACGATTGTTGACTGCTTGTGCCATCAACTTTCTCAGCTCTTGCTCCTTTACTTCGTAATCTTGGCTCATCGAATATCGGCTCCCGAAGGAAAGAGCAAACTCGTCCCAAGCCGCGAGCCGTCCTTATTCTTTGGCGCGGGAAAAACATTCCAGAATCGGAGCGTCTCGTCGCCGGCCCCGGTGACAATGGTCTGAGCATCCGGGCTACACGCAAGGTAAAGAACGCGCGTAAGATGGCCCGTGAGCGTGGCCACCTTTGTCATTTGGGGTACACGCCAGATGATAATCTGGTTAAGAGAGTAGCCATGCGTCGAGACAAGCTCGTTGACGTTTTTGGCAAACATCAGGTTGCACACCTGGCTGCCCGTGTCGATGCATTTGATGGGAGTTCCCGTCAAGGTGTTCCAGAATCGAATGCATCGATCCGCCGTGCCGCCTCCCGACGCAAGGAAGCCGTTCTGGTGCGGATTCCAAGCGATGGCCTTTACGGCGGCAGTGTGCTCCGCAAAACGGAGGACTGGGCTCGTGCTGTGATGGTTCCAGATCATGAGCTTGTTGTCATTGCCCCCGGACGCCAGCTGCTGGTCGTCAAAGGACCATTTGAGCCCGCAGACCTCTTGCTTGTGACCCGTAAGCTTTTTCAAGTAGCTCGACGGTTGGCGCACATCGCGGAGCAAGATGGAGCGGTCACGGCTGCCCGAGGCGAGTTGGTTCGATGTCCAGCTCAGACAGCCAACTCTCGCGCCATGACCACTCATCACTCGGATCTTGCTGCATTTCGCGGCGTCCCAAAGCTCCACATAACCATGATTGGTCCCGATGGCAATGTGATGTCCGCGCTGCGTCCAGCAGACCGAAGTGACCCAGTCATGCTGCCCAAGATCACAGAGCTTGGTCACCTTGCTCGTGCACGCGCTCCACAGATATACACAAGAGCCAAGGCCCACGGCGAGCACGTTTTGGGACGACCAGTCGACCAAATTTAGATAAAAATCATCCTGCAGCGCCGGAGCGTCGAGGACCTTAAAGGGCGTCTTGGGGATCTTTCGCTTGGCCTTGCGTGGTGATGACATGAGGTTAGGGGAGTTCGGACCGATGGGCGACATGTTGAAAGACTTTTTCAGGTCCAAAGCTGTCTGGCGCGGTGCCTTGAATCTAAAGAGGTTTCGTCCGGGCGACGCGTGCATGCCACGAACGCCCGAACCAGGAACTGACCGCTGCTCGGGGCTGTCCTTGCCCTCCGCGCCCCCGCCTGGCGACGAGCTTACTACACTTGCGCTTGGTGACCCAACCTTGCGCTGAGGAGACGCTTCCAGGCCCAGCAATTCGCTGCGCAAGAGCATTGAATATGTCGAAAAGCCTTCCTTGGTATCCGTGCCGACTGCGTTTGCGCCTGTGCCGCTGCCCGCGCCGCCTGCGCCGCCTCCGCTGGTCGTCGACTTGTTGCCAGACCCGGGGCCGCTGTCGTCGGCGCCGAGCAGGGAGAAACCCGTTTCTAGCTGCGTGCCCGACCTGCTTGGGATGAATCTGTCCGAGTACACGGACCGGTCGCGCTTGGGCGTGGTCGATGCTCCGGGCGAGCTGCCCGGCGACGAAAGCAGGGACTTTCGTCGGCTCGGCGACGGCCTGAACTGTCGCCCGGGGCTCTTGAGCCGCGCCTCATAGTTCGAGTCCAGCCTGCGCGCAGGCGACGACGGCGGGCTGAACGCCATCGCTTCTCTGCGTCTCTCGGGCGGCGCCGGAGACGACGCTGCTCGCCGCGGACTTGGTTGCCGCTGTCGCCCCGGCCTCGCGCCCTCGCTTTTGCGCTCGGCCCTTGCCTTTCGCTGGGGATCCGGCTCGACGGACCCTCGTCCTCGTCCTCGTCCTCGTCCTCGACTCTGGCCTCCTCCGCGGGGGCTGTCTCTCGAAGAACCCCGAACTCCCCCGCGCGCGTCTCCGCCCGCGTCCCCGCCCGCGTCTTCGCCGGACGCGCCGCCGATCGACAGTCGATCGCGAACTGGGAGCGGCGCTTCGTTCTGGTCGCTTTCCTTTCTTGCTTTTTGCTTTCTTTCTCCGCCTCCTTTTCCTCGTCCTTGTGCGAGTTGACAACTTGTTTCGTTTGTTTGTTTGTTTGTTTGTTTGTCGTTGTTCCCCTCTCTTCTTCTTTCTTCTTCTTCTTCTTCTTCTTCTTCTTCACAGCCTCGCTCGACCTAAACTAAACCCAGCCAGCCAGTCTGCTGCAGCCAGCAACGGGGACGAACCTGCGTGCAATCGTTTCGTTCGATTGCCCGCGGAGGAAGGCCCCGAGTTCTTCTTGCTTCTTTCGCGCTTGCGAGCGGGCGAGCCGGCGAGGTCGAGGTCGAGGGCGATGTCGGCACGGACCCCGCTCGGCGAGGGAGCGTTACTATCGCGAAACCGCGGGGCGCGGTACGTAATTCTGGGCATTCTCGGTACCTCTGGGCTTCAAACCTAACCGGGCCCTAGGGAGGCCCGGAACCCGAACAAGACCGCAAGATCCTCTTCCGAGCCGAGCAATTAGATAGATTGATAGATAGATATAGATCCTGAGCGCGAGGACGAAAAGAGCTGGGCGGGCGAAGAGCTCTGGGCAACAAGATCAAACGTCTTGGGCAGGCCAACGAACGGGGAAAAGAAGGGAGGAAGAACGAACGAAAAGATCGCCTGCAAGATGCGCGCGGCGGCTTTGGCTACGGTGCTGATCCTGAGCTTGGCGCAATTGCTCGCCGTGGTGCACGGACAGGCCGTCCCTATTCCTGCCACGTACGATGGATACAGCCAAGGACCGCCGGACGCGCAGGTGCACGTGGAGTTCTTTTATGACCTCATGTGCCCAAACTGTCGAGACTCCTGGCCGGCAATCAATGAGACCATGGTCCATTACGGATCGTCAGGCCCACTCCGCATCACAATGCACACGTTTCCACTGCCATACCATCACAATGCCTTCTTGGTTGCAGAGGTAGCGCACGCGCTCGGGCCCGAGCATGTGTGGACCTGGATGGATGTCATTTATGCGCACCAGGAAGAATTTGGCAATGGCGCCACCGCCTCCACCACACCCAAACAGGTTCGTGCTGCACTCACCAAGCTAGCTGCAGACAATGGACTTCCCCGCGATGTTGTAGCAAAGGGTCTGCGCGACGGCGACGTGGATATGGCTACCCGCATTTCCTGGAAATACGCTTGCTACCGTGGTGTATCCGGAACGCCCACCTATCTTGTCAATGGCGTGCCGGCGCCCGCTGAGGCTGGCGGCTGGTCTTCCGAGGAATGGATTACCTTCATCGAAAGCATCCGTAGTGGGGATCAGCGCACCTTCGTGTTTCCTAGCGGCATGGCTGTGCAATCGTAATGAAACAAATGTAAATTTCCACCACAATGAAAGTGCTCCGCAGCGACCATCTTCATTGTTCAATTTATGCTTGTTCTTCTTGGCTCTAGGCCTAGTTCTTCTTGCCAGTGGCTCTAGGCCAGTGACCCCTTCGAGCGCTGATACGGATATGGTCTTTCACCAAGAACTCTTTCAATAACTTGGTTTCTAAGCGGAGGGAGGAAAAGTGGGAGGAGAGTAGAGGGTCTTTGACACCCAAAACGAGCTGGCAGCCTATAACCATGGGGCGAGCGAGGAGGCCTCCCCTTTCGGTCACTCCACGCCGAGCGATCTCTTGTTGACCTCTTTGGTCTCTGCCTCTTTATTCTATTTTATCGGACTGCTTCTTTCTTTCCAGGCATCGGCGTCCAAACAAACAAACAAACAAACAAACAAACAAAGCAACACAACAAACGAGATCCTCGGCCGCTTAGTCCCCGCACGCGGCAGCGGGAGACGCGGATCTGCGCGCGCGCGTGCGAGGAGGGAGAGCGGGACGGAAGGAGGGAGGGAGGGAGGGAGGGAGAGGCCGCGCAGCAGGCAGACGCGCAACCGCGCAGCCGCGCATACCAACCATACCCGCCCTTAGGTGGGCTCGCACGCAGGCAGGCAGGCAGTCAGGCAGGGGGAGGGCCGACCCCGACGCCGACCCCGACGCCGACGCGCGAAGATGGCGCCGGCAGCCGGCGGCGAGGGCGGCGCCAGCGGCGGAGGCAGCACCGAGACGAGGTCGGAGCTGATGCAGGGCTTTTTGGAGAAGCGGAGCGTGACGCAGCGGTTCGGGAGGCATTCGTGGAAGAGACACTACTTTGTCCTCGACGACCAACGCAACCTCGCCTACTACGACGCCAACCGAGGCGTCCTTCGCGGCCAGGTAGTCCTCACGAGCGACTCCATGGTCAAGGAGCTCTCTGCCGGCAGTGAGCGGCCCCTTTGCATTGAGCTCAAGACCAAGTATGTCCGCATGGTCCTGGAGGCTGGCAGCGAGAGCGAGCGCAAGGCCTGGTTCAACAGCCTCAAATTAAACATCACCGCCGCAAGCAGACCGGTCAAGAAAACAAACAAAATAAATCAGGTCAGTCGCGTCGCTCGTGAGATGCGCGTACCTCAAAACCTTGGCGAGACCGGACGCGGCACCCACACATTTCGCGCCGGCGGCAGTACCTTCGAGGTGGACACGCGATACACTCTCGTGGACGTCATCGGGCAGGGTGCTTACGGCATGGTCGTAGCCGCGAATGACTCCGTCACTGGTAATCAGGTGGCAATTAAGCGCATCCGCGGCGTTTTTGACAATATGATCGACGGAAAGCGCATCCTGCGCGAAGTCAAGCTCCTTCGTTTCCTCAGCCACAAGAACATTAGCCACATTATCGACCTCATGCGCCCGGCCCCGGTCCCGGGTCAGCCCCTTTGGAAGTTTGACGACATCTACATTGTTCTTGACAAAATGGACACCGACCTGAACCGCGTCATTTACTCGAATCAAAAGCTTACGGACCAGCATATCCAGTTCCTCATGTTTCAGCTTCTCAGCGCCGTCCACTACTTGGCCACTGCCAACGTTATCCATCGCGATCTCAAGCCTAGCAACATTCTCGTTAATTCCGCTTGCGAGCTTCGCGTGTGCGACTTTGGACTTGCGCGCGGAATGCACGCCGAAACGGAGGATCTTACCATTTATGTAGTCACGCGATGGTACCGGGCCCCCGAGCTCATTCTCGCGTGCGACCACTACTCGAGCGCCATTGATATTTGGTCGGTCGGCTGCATTTTTGCAGAACTCATCTCCCGTCGTCCCCTTTTTCCCGGTGAGGACTTTTTGCATCAGCTCAAACTCATTTGCGAAGTTCTCGGCAGCCCATCGAACGAGGAAATGGCATTCATGTCGGAAGGGTCGGCCAATCGCTACTTGCGCGAGCTCGAATTTCGCCCACGCAAGCCCTGGACTTCTGTGCAAGGCCTCGAGAATGCGCCGCCCGCGGCTCTCGACCTTTTGAGCAAGATGCTTACCTTTTCGCCCAAAGACCGCATCACGGCCATGGATGCTCTCAAGCATCCGTACCTCAGCACCTACCACCGGCAGCCTATCCGCGCCGCGCCGCGCCCCTTTGACCTCGAGTCCATTGAACACATGAATTTGTCTCGCAAGCAGCTGCGTCAGGCCATGAGCCAAGAGATCCAGCATTATCGTGGCCCTCAGGCCTATGCGGGCGGGCAGCAGCAACCCCAGCAACCCCAGCAATCGCGATCGCAGCCTCACGAGTCGCAGCTCCCGCGCCAACCGCAATCTAGCGGTCAGTCCTCGGTGCCTTCTATTCCCGAGCAGCACACTCGAGCATAACTTGGCAAGGCGGCAGTCGTACGCGTTGCACTGCACTTTACGGCACTGCACTAAGCCTTACACTGCATTGCACTGCTAAAGTGATCGTGTATCCATAATGGTTGATGGATGGATGGATGGATGGATGGATGGATGGATGGATGGGTTGAATAAATGATTGATCTTCTGTAGCTTTTGTTCTGTGAATGATGATGATGATGATGATGATGATGATGATGATGATGATGATGATGATGATGTATACATGGACTTTATCTTGAGATTTTTTTCTACTAGGCCTAATCGACTTTCTATGTGTGTGTGAGTGTTTTCATCTCACTCTCTTCGGTCGACATCGACGCCTTGGGCATCAATCAATACGAAATCTGCCTCACCCGCTTGGTCGGTGTCGAGTACGACATATCTTTCGCGGGCGACTGATGCGCGCCCGCACGTGATTTTGCAGGCGAAGCGAACGATCCTGATGACGCGGGAGACAAGGCATCCGACATGACGCTGCGCGAGGGCAGTGGCGACGCCTCAATGACGCCCGGAGATCCAAAGAGACGTTTCTTGGATCGTCGTGGCGGCGTCTTCTTCTCTGGCGGGCTCTCAAACGCAGACTTTCTCGGAGTTGCGCCCACAATACCGCCTTGCAATACGTTATCATTGATAACGAGACCAGGACTCGCCTCAATAGCAGTGTCGCGTGCATTACGCTTGCATGGTGTGGCGCCAACAATGCCATTATCTTCGAAGGCGGGGCCTCGACTCCGCTTTTCGCCACGCTTCCCATCAGGGGTCGCCTCGATCGACCTTGTTGCGCGAGCAACGACTCCGCTTTCCTCAATCATCCCGCGCTGCGGAGGCCGACGTCGACGAGGTGTCGATTTAGCTACTTGTCTGGAAGACGCTACAGTTGTCGTGGCCGTGACAAAGTCCGGGGCGAGCATTGGAATTGGTTTAGCTACGCGCGGTACGCGCCGCTGCTTCAAAAGACGAGCAGGGTTGCTCATCGCACCGGAAAAGTGGGTCAGCGCAAACCTTCGCTTCTGCACAGTGAGCTTGCCTGCGCTCACCAGATTTCTCTGAGACACCAAGTTTACTTTAAATGGGTTGGCGACATCACTTGAGTTGGCAACATCACTCGTGGCTCTTGGGAGAAGCTTGCTTCCTTGTTGTTGGATCTGCAAAGCTTCTGCTGATTCGACTACAGTCTTGGCTGCGCCGCGGACATCAGCGGCAATAGCGCAAGACGGATCTTGCTCGGTTGCGCCCGCATTCTCCGGACTCGTCACCTCTGCTCCTTCGTCGTCATTGCTGTCGGTCCCAAAGCCATCCTCGTCAGTCAAATCGAAATAAGCGCAAAGTTGCGCAATCGTAGCGGGAAGCTTTTCTCGGAAGGGGCCAAGAATAATTTCTTCCATGTTGACAGCGAAGCGTGTTCCAGAATCAAAGCGCGCCTCGGAAAGGTGTTTGCAAATCTGCTTCAGTTTCGATTTGGGAAGTGGGTCCTTCTTTGGCATACGCTTGGCATACCGAGTCAACAGCTGGACCACACTTGGGCAAAACGATGACGCTGCGCCCTCGTGCGTGTCCACATCTTTTCCCACAAGTGCTCTATTTTCAGTCATGTTCTCCTCGCACTGACTCTGTTGTCCCTGGTGGTAGGAGGAGCTCAGAAGAGCGCTCGCGGTTGCAGCCATTGTTGCCGCAGCTGCGACTGTGTCTACTCGTTTGACAACAGGCCTTATTTTCTGAGGTGATGGGGCGGCCATAAAGTCTGCAAAGTTCCGTCGAAAGTCGAAAAGTGACGGTGCTGCGCCACCTGTGGAAGTCAATGGGCCCAGAACTGAATGTGCCGCAGGCAGACGCCCGAGAGTCAAGTCGTCCTGCAATATCTTGTACGTCTCGACGTTCGTGCGTGAGATCCAATCCAGGCTCTCTCCGAGTGATGGTTGTTCGGCAAGATCGAGCAGCTCGTTCACGAGAGAAGCCTCGCGGCTTGTCAAAAGACTCGCAAGCGCAAGATCGCCACTTTGCAAGGGGTCAACAACAATATGCAACCCAAGCGGTCCTGCACAGAGTAAAGACTTACCAGAGGCGCGAAGACCTGTCAAAAGACGTGCAAATGCCGGATTCTCGCTTCCGAGAAGCCAGGCTCGTCCATTGTAGTCTGCGCCACAAAGAGGCCCAGAGCAAGAATCGAATTGACCCACTGCATCGAGGTAGCCTTCGGAAGCGTTCTTGTCTTTCTCGTTGACACATGAAATGCCACCGGGGCCCGTCGATAACAACGCTCCATTGAGCCGGACCCCGCAAGTACCTGGTGTGCTGATCTTTCCCTCGCCAAGGAACTTTACATCAATGGAACCCACCGTTTCCGGCAAGATCAGCGGGCCTTCCCAGCCGCTGAGATCGCCTAAGATGGCTACACTCGGCGGCAATGCCGAAGGGGCTGTTGTTGAAAGTTGGGGCGACACGGGACGACTTCGGCGTTTCACACGCGCCGAAAGTGCCCACTGCACACGCAGGAACGCATCGAGGCCGACATTTGGTATCCCTGCGAGAGAAACAGCTGCCGCCGGAGCGCTCAAAGGGAACACGCAGCCTTCCACGCGACGCAGCGTCAGCTCAAATGCTCGCCGGCGAAACAACTCTTCCGCGGTCCCGTCTTTTGCGTCGAGCTTGGTGCTCGCGGCGGACTCGTGCGCAGCAGGTTCGACGCACGACGGACAAGACTTGTCACCTTTGCTTTTTGTGCCAGAACAGCTCGTATCCACCCAGGCAAGTCGAACAGCGCGTGACCGGCGACACTTTTGCAAGAAGTCGAGAGCATTCGGCCGAATGGCAAATTCGCGGTACGCTGTTGGGCATTGGGCAGGAGTCGGCGCGACAACGTATAGAAAGCTCGCAATGTGTTGGCCAGGGAGCTGAGACTCGGTATCATCCCAGTTAAAATCGACCAGTATCTCTGCGACAGAGCTCTGGAAGATCGAAAGATAAGACGGCGAGCTTGAGCCAAGAGCTTGCGCACTGGCCGTAGCTGTGCGCTCGACGCTCGCGTCCTTTACGCGAGAGGCGTCCTTGCGCAGGGTCGCCAAGAGTTTAGAGCGCTGATCCTCGTCCCAGGAACGAAAGAATTGCGTGGAGCGCACGGGTTGACGCAGCGCACGATCAAGTTCACGAGGCGTGGATCCCGTGCTTTGCCGTGCATCATAAAGTCTGTACCCCCAAACGAGATTGCGCGAGCGTAGTTGATGACCCTCTTGCAAGAGGCAGAGCGATTCAAACAGAGCATCGGGGCCCCAGTTTGTAAGGCTCCATACATCGACCAGAAACACAACGCGTAGGTCCACATCGCTTGCCGAGGCTGCCAGTGGCCCTGAAGCGTGGGTCCCAGGCGTGACACGCTTGCCAAAGAGCGCCTGGAACTCGCTTCTGCTAGATCCCCCGACCAAGAGCGCTCGAGATCGAGGCGCGTGGACTCTTTTCGAGCGTGTCTGAAGCGCGGCGGCTTTCTCCACCAGGTCGCGTCCTCTGCGTCTGCTCAAGCTCGACGTCTTTGTCGTTGACGTCGCACTCGGAGCCGATGGTTTGCGTCCCGGCTCTGCACGCATGTTGCTCGAATCCCCAGCCGCCGTCCGGTCTGCTCGGCCTGACCGCCGCGCGTTGTCGATTACCAGTCTACGCATTGCGCCCGATCACACGAGCGCCTTGTCGCGTCTTGATAGATGCGCCACGGTCGTTCGTTCGTTCGTTCGTTCGTTCGCGCACCAAAAACACTGTCTGCTGCGATGATCTCGGGCGCGGCCTCTCGAGCTCTCTGGTCAAAAACGGTGGTTAGGCTTTCCTTTTTTCTTTTTTCTTTTTTTAACGGTGTCCGTCTCGTCTTCTTTCTTTTTTCTTGTTACCGGGGTACGTACCGTGATAGTATGCACAGACAGAGATAGAACGTAATACACGCGTACACGAGAGATGTGGTTCATGACATCCGTAAATGACGAGATCCTGACAAAGCCAGGCTAGCTTTATACTTCACTAATCACCGGAGAAAGTTTTGGTAAAAAAAAGAAAAAAAAAAAGACCTAGAGGTCCACGACAAGTACGAATGGAGCAGCTTGCATGCAGCAAGCATTTGATACAAAAAGATTCTCAGTAATACGAGACGTAGCTCTAGTGCCAAAGCCGAGGCCTAATGAGCCTACTAGTGTTGCGTTTCGCGCGTCCGATGATCCTTTTCTCTATCTCGATGACGATGATGGCTTCGTCCTGTACCCTTTGGCCGACGGCTCTTTCGCGATCGAGAGCGCGAATACTCTTCGTCCTCGTCCTCTTCATCCTCGCTTTGCATGTAAAAGTCAGACGAGTAGACATCCTTTGAAAAGTCGCTGGGCGCAAGCGTGCCCAAACGCGCTTCAACACGTTGACGACGCGGTTCGGCAAATTGCTTCTCCAGGTCAACCTCATTCGAAGAGACGCAGCAGAAATATACAGAAGTGACAAGCACAATAAAAACCCCAGTCATTGTGCTGCCGATGAGCGTCTTAGGAACGCTAATGGATGACGTCTGAAACGGCCCACGCAGGTCTTCTGTGACCTCGGAAGGAATCGCCGAGGCACTCGTCCTCGCCGAATTTGGGGCGGAAATCCGCTCGCTCCGCACGAGCAAAATATCCCCCAAGACGCCAGCACTGATCTCTGTAGCAAAGGCACCTTGCAATATACGGAGAGTGGTATCGTCGTCGCGCAAGACCAATATCTGTCGCGCGTCATCGATTGGATCCAGGTACAGACTTGCCTGCACAATGACGCTTCCAGAACGAACTCCGTCGATCGAAATTCGCGATGAATTCATGTCGAGAGCTTCGGCAAGGTTTGTAATGATCACGGAACGGAACGCCAAAGTGCTGTGGTACGATGACCTATACGTGTCGTCAATGAGGATCGTCAATTGCGTGTGGACATACGAGGAGTTATCGACAACCCCGCCTGAGCATTCTGCGGCCACGACACAAGGCTCGAGCAGCGAGTCCTCATAGCCAAGCTCGCCCATGTGAATGAATGCGGGTACAAGTGTCTTGTACCAGGCGACCATACCCGCAAGCTTGGTCGTGGAATTTCGCGTCGTGCCGCGCGCGCCACCTGCAAACTCCTCGACAAAGAGTCGAGACGAGAGCTCATCGTCAGCGAGGTTGTAAGCACATGCGAGAGACTCCGTGCACGTGTCAGGAAGAGCTGCGGTTGCGGGGTCGACTTGGTATACAAGGGATATATCCGTGTTCAGCATCATGAGCTCCACGCCATCGTCCGTATCTGACACCCACTGGAAGGTCGAAGAAGAGTCGTCGACGCCGAAATATGTCACTTCTCGCTCCCAATCCATATCAAGCAAATCGATGTAAAACTGGTTGTCGAGAACGTCATTGCGCTCCACCCAAATGCCGTCGTTTCCAGATCCATCCGGTGTCGCCGAACCCAGTGTGTGAGCGCCCACAATTGCCACAAGTTCTCGCAGACTCATGCCCATGCGCGTCACAAAAATTCCAAAAATATGGGCAAAGTCGCCGTTGGCGATTGGAAGACGATCGAACTCTACACTCGAGGTCGAGCCGTTCCAGAAACCTGAACCGTCGCAATTGGTCGAATCGGATCTTCCAAATCGAAAATTTGTCGTCGCTGTTCCATTGTATGACTCCAACACAGTCGAGGTGATTTCCCCGTCCGCAATAGTGCGCGCAAAACCAACATCTGTTGCCACGAGACCGGCGTACTGCCAAAAATCAGCTCGTGAGAAATCGTCACGTTTTTCCATTGATGCATATATTGCGGACAGCGCCGCTGTGACAGGTCCAAGCCCACCGTTGCCGGGATCGTCCATCTCCAGACATCCATTCGGCTCGCCATCATCTGCAGTTGCCGAGTATGTTGCAGAGTCGTGAAAGAGCAATCGCACGGCGCCACCGATCTTGCGTGCGAATTCAATCCCGTCGTAATTGTAAAAGAAATCAGTCAGCAGCGGGCGGACGACACCGCTCAGGTAGTCGGTGGACACGTCCGCGTCGCAGCTCGTGCACACGCGAAGGGCCCCAGTGCGAAGAGGAAAAATAGCGCTCACAAAGACTCCTAAAGCGCACGCCACAAGGCTCTTCAATGCCAAGCCTTTTCTGCGACCAGCGCGCGGCGTCCCTGTCCCGTGTGGCCGTCCTCGCGGTCGTCTCCGAGCTCGTCTGTGCGGTTTCAAGGGTCCTGGGCTTGGCGGCGGCGAAGGCGTCCCGGGCACCATTTCGGCCATGACTTACAGCCCGGCGACGCAGGTGGCCGAGCAGACACGCCTCGATGGCGCAGCACGCGCGGTTGCCCGCGGGCTACCTGCCTGCCTGCCTGCTTGCCTGTGCCTGCCTGCCTGCCTGCTCGCTAGGCGCGCTCTCCCCGCGCCGCTCCTGGTCTGCGAGCGCGAGCACGCAAGCCCCGCGCGGCGCCTTCTCGTCGGAACCGAGTTTACCTGCGGCTTGCGCCAGAGGTTCTAAACGTTACAAAGCTTCATTATTTCCAGATCTTTTACGTTGCCCAAGTTACAGATGTTACATGGGACCGTTTCGATGATGGAAGGCCGTGGCGGCAGCCCCCATGGCACGGTGATTGACTGACGTTCTCGCTCTCTTTTCCTGGTCACCGCCTTTTTTGGTCTTGAGCGTAGCATAGACTGGCGGCATTGGTGACCCGGCCGGCTCGCGCAGCGTTGTCTCTCTCAGAGAAAAGGCACGCCTACAAAGTGAGCAACAACATTCTGCAAGTTTGCAGGCAAGTTTGTAAGCAAGTTGGCAAGCAAGTTGGCAAGCAAGTTTGCAAAGCAGGCGAGCAATAGTCCAAGCAAGAAATAGTCCAAGCAAGTCAAGGTGGCCTAGCAAGCTAGCAAGCAGAACCGTCTGAGCAGGAAAGAGTATTAGAGAAAGGCGAAAGCATTTACTGTTGAATTTCTCCGCCAGCAAGAGTAACTTGTGACAAACAAGCTTTCAGCCTGCCCGCTGGCGCGTCGGCGTCTCTCCTGCGCAGGGCAGGTGCCGACCGATTGAGAGGACCGCATTTTGTAACCCTTTGACAATAAAGTCTGGGCGAAGGAGCGTAGAGAAGAGACCTCGGGACGACCAGGAACCAAGCAACCTATCTCAACTTCACCTCGACTCCACGTTGACCAAACGCCCTTGCTCATTTCGCACATCGTGCAGACATTTCGGACGAGCACAACGTAAGAAAGGTGAACTCGCAACCTAGGCCACAATGGCAGGCGCTGGCCTCTCGGCGCTAGAGCGCTTTCAGCAGTCTATCAAGGAAGGACTCGAGCGCATTCGCAACATAGAAAACTTTACATGCACTGCAGGGGCTGAGGCTGCGAACGCAAGGGCATGTGCTGTCTCTGACATTGAACTTGCCGTCCAGCACGCGCAGCGAGATGTTGTTCGCCCCAAAAGTCGCGCTGTTCTTGCCACAAACCTTATGGACCTGGGCAAAAAGTTGGCTGCTCTTGGGGAATTCAAGGCTGCTGTCTCCATTGGCTTCGAGCCCGCTGCGGTTCTCACCCAAAGGTGGCGCGATCGAGCCCAGTCCAAGCTTTTGGCAGCCAAAACCTGGGCGCAATACCTCGAAAAAGGCTTTGCATTTGGAAAAGCTTCGCCAAAACTTCCTCTTGCCAAAGAAAACCACGTGCAAGACATTGCTGCCAAAGCTCTCAACTTTCTTCGCGAAGTACACCAGGAAATTCAGACGCAAGCCAAGCACGAAGAATTGTACTGGCTCACTCACAATGCTGCACAGCTCTGCCTTGCAATATGTGAGCCCATGGTCGTTCTCGGTTTTGCTGAAAAAGTCCGCAAAGACGCTCTCTTCGCAATTCTTTCGGTCGAAGACCAGCTTCCTCTTTGCGCGACCAAGTTTTTGCCTCTTCGTGAGAAACTCTACGTCTTGGCTTGGACCATTTACGAGTCACTTGGAAATGTGAAAGCTGCCAAGAACGTGGCGCACCGTTTTGGAGCGCAGCTCGACGAATTGAGAGCCGACGAAATGCAAGCCGAGCCCGTTCCCGAAGACATTCTTCGTGCTTTAGACCACGCACAGCGCCTTGTGACCACAGCCAAGGCAAAGTTTGATTTAATGTCAGTCCAGGATGCGCACGAGGCTGAGACTCAAGTTCCCGACATTCTGCGTAACGCACTTGGCATTGACCTTGCTGCTGACACTGAGACGAACGGCGTATGGCTCCAAGGACCACCCGCTGCAGAACGTCTTGAAAGCCTCGCGAGCATGCTCGCTATCTCAGGGACACGCCCGCTGCGCGCAAACGCCTCGGCTGTCCATGATGCGGGAGCAGCAGACTTAAGTGGATATGTTTTTGTCCTGCCATATCTCGAGCGCGCGCTTGGCATTTGTCTCGATCAAGTGCTCCCTGCAAAAGTATCGAGCTCAGCTGATGATTCGGAGAGCGCAAGAGATGGGAATGATGATGAAGTTGGTGATGATAGGAAAACTAAAGTACGCGGCAAAGAAAACCTCGACGAGATCAAGGATGCTCTTTCCTCCAGTTCAGTCGTGCCACCTTCTTCTGCACCTTCCGCATCGCTCCCTGCCCAGGCCTGTGTAAGCCTCGCCGCATCCTTGATTAAGTTTGGATGCTTCTCAGGCGCAGCACTTCTCTTGCATGCGCTTGCCCGCAAAGACGTATCATACTCTCTTTGTCAGTTTCAGGCTGCCAAGCTCGAAACCTTGCGCATCATCGCACTTACGAGCATGCAGCTTCGCGGTGAGGGCTACTCCGATGCAAGTGGGCATGATGGCACTGAGCTTTTGACGAGCTTAGGCTTTCACGAGACCGCGGATGCCCTTCTCGTCTCTGGCGAAATGGCAGAGGTCGAAGGAAGGCTGATTTATGTTAATTCGATCCGTGTTCTGGCTCGTACACTCCGGGCTCACGCATCAACGCTGCGCTGCGCCGACCCTGACCTCTTGCACGACGCTGCTCTTTTCCTATGGTCGCCATTTTGCACAGCCATGCTCGACACTGTGTCGAGCTGCTCGCCCGATACGCCGCTCAACCCGACGCTCATTGAAGTCACAACGGAAGTTCTCGACTGCGCGTACTTTGTCGTGCTCACGTGCGACGTAGAGGATGCGCTCTTGCGAGCTATAATTGCAGTTCGCTATGCTACCTTTTTGCATACGCGCGACGTTGAAGACTCAAGGTCGGCATTGCAAATCTTGCGCCGAGGCCTTCAGTCACTCGATGTTCAGCGCGGGGAACTTTGTGCTGCCGACGGCATGGCTTCGTTGACTGCCAAGGAAAAAGCTCTTCGCGGGCGCCCTTCAGCCGGAACGCTCGCTTCGCTTGCATCGATTCACTGTGACATGCTTTGTCTTCTTTTTGAGATAGAATTCGATCTCGCGTTTCACGAAGAAGTTGCACATTCTCGAGGCGCATCGTCAATTGGTGCAAGGTTGCGAACCACAGAGCAGCGCCTTTCTGCGGAAGTTCGCCACAACAAGTACGCAAGGGCTCTGCTTTGCGCGGTCTCCCTCTCTCGACGGGAGCAAGATGATTACGGGGAGAAAGCTAAAATTCTCACGACGGCTAGCAAGCTCCTTGCGGAGGCAGTTGCTCAGGAAGAGTCCCTTTTGCAGCAGGTAACGAGCGAGGGGAACATTGAAGGGGAATCCCCCGTGCCGAGTCTCAGGATAGTATCTAGAACGGCATCTTCGATCGAGATCAAGGTCTGCCCCCCTGTCAAGCCAGGCAAGCTCGTGCCTCATCACTACGTTATCTTCGGCAAGACGGCTGGGTCGGGCACCGAAGTGAGCACGACCAATATAGATCTCGTCAATATGGGCGTTCCATTCATGGCGTGCAAGCAAGACCCCGCGCGTCCCTTTTCTGTGTTTGTAACTGACCTTGTGCCGAATGAGACGTACGTTTTCGCCGCCGCGGCTTTTGACGAAAAACATCAAATTCTAGGTGGTGGCATTGGCCCAACCACGATGGAAGCGCAGACACTTTGCCCCTTGGCACTCATCGAGTGTTACGGAGCGGTGGCAGTTCTTGCCTTTGAGAGTATCCGTTCTGTTGTGGCGGGCTCCGCGCGGAATTTCCAAGCTCTTCACAAGTCCGTCAAGGACCAGGTCAATGTCTGCAAACAGGCGTGCAGGGCGGCCTGTGCATACGTTGTGAATGCCTTTGTTGCTTCGGAGCGTCCTGGGCCCCTCTGGATGCGCGAGCCGGTCGACGACTTTTGGCTCGTACGCGAAGAGCTCGTTGCTGCGTCGCAACCCTCGCTGCAGGCCTTTGTGAAAGCGACACTTCTCCTGCACAGACTCGACAAAGACCCGCGACCCTTGTGGAAGACTTCAGCCTCGTACAGCTCCCTCGTGAGATTTGACGTGACCCGAAGTGCGGTGGACCAAAGCGCCGGGCTGTGTCGGCACATTCAGCTTCTCGCTCTTGCCCTTCATGCGACGTGCGGCTTGCAAGACAACACGCTAATTCTGCAGACGTGCAGCAGAATGTATAATGACCTGCAAGAATTATTCGCTCTACGACGCCCGCTTGCGGGGGCCCTTCGCGCGCTGCTTGCAGCTCAATTTGCAATGCGCCAGATTCCTCAGCTCATGTGGACAGAAGACATTTGTGCCATGTACGCTTTCTGTTCTTACCAGATTCTCCGGTACACCTCAGCAAGCCAGAAAGACTCTTTGGCACATGTTGCCCTCTTGACGACGGACGCGCAAGACGAGACGGCTTCAGGCGCAGAAGATGACAGGGGGAATGCGTCGCAAGAAGAAGACGGTGATGAACTTGAGGACATGCCCGAGGAGGCTTGGCACGTGACGCGTACGATGCTCGAAAAACACCAAGTCCAGCATGCATTGGCTACCAAAATGCGAATGGAGCTCATTGAGACATCCATAGCGCCCCTTAAGACGCTTGCAAAGATTCATGTAGCCATTCGAAACAACCATTCCTTTACGGAGCCCGCATCATCTGACGAGGAGACAGGCGCAGGCGACGAATCTACAGACCATTCGGCCACGGAAAGCCATATTTTAGGTATTGACGAGCAGGTTCTCGTCTGTCTTTCGCGGGCTCGTGCTGCTGCAAGCAAAGAAAAGAAAGGGGCTCTTTTGCGTCATGCCTGGGGGCTTCTCGCTGTGGCTGGCGCTGAAGAGACCTTCGACTACCTTCAGCTCATGGCAATGGTTTGCAGGGCAAGTCTCAGCGCCAGTGGGTGCGACACTGCGAACTGGGCAGACGAAGCTCAGCACGTGCTCTGGGACCTAGATCCAGCCTGTGCTGCCCATGCTCGACCTTTTGTACGCGACGTGCTCTGGGAAGAGCGCTACGAAAACCTTGCCCCCATTGAGGCGACGGCCGCGCTCGCGCCACCACTTTCGACAACACCGGACCCGCTTGGCATCGGAGACATCGAGGTTCTTCAAAACAGAATGGAAGAGCTTCTCGCAATTGTCAATGCAGGCGTTGTAAATAGCGCGCGCGACGACGTGGAGAATGGCGATGGTGAAGGTCATGACGAGAATGGTGAAAAGGAGCCAAGCGACGAAGCATCAACAAAAGAGAACATGGACGGGGACGGGGTGGAAGCGGAAGACGCAGAGCAGAAGGTGGCTCGCGAGGCAGAGCGTGAAGCAGCAAAGACGGAGATCGATGCTTTGAGAAGTCAGCTTGACATCCTCGAGAGACGCGCGCGGTTGTTGGCCGCGGCCGCCCAAACTACGGGATCCACAGCGCCGCAGGATGCAAAAGCGCAGCTTGCCATGCTCGCAGAGTTTGAGCGTATTCGGGCGCTCTGCTTATACAAGAAATGGCTCGCAGTAGATTGGAGTCTCATCCACGCCAAGGATGCCAAAATCAATTTCGAGGATCCCGGGGAGGGACGTCTGGTGGAAGGGGTTCTTGACGAGGGTCCCCGTACGGATTTGCGCTGGTTGCCCATCAAGGATAGCGCGAGCGGCGCGGCCCCGCCCATAGTCCCACGTCTACGTCCTCTCCCCAACAATCTCGCTGAAGGCGATGAGCTTGGCGAAGAAGACGAAGAGGAAGATGAGGAAGGAGCCTCAAGTCTTGGCGACGGCGTGGATGCTCGGCATTCCAAGATGAGTGCCAAGACCGAAGCGCTGACCAAGGCGCACGACGCAGCCAAGGCTGCTTTTAAGGACGCCTACGAGGATGCGCCTCGCTTACTTCATTATCTTGCGCGAGCCATGTCCCGAGCCAAATGGGGACAGGCGTGGCGCCAGGTCGAAGGTATTGGCAAATTGATGTGGAACGTCCTTGAATTTGCCTGGATCACGCCTACGCAATTCACTGAAGACGCCGTGTGCGAAGCTGCACTCGTTCCTGCACTTCGTACAAAGTTACAGCTTGCAAGACAAGAGGAGGCCAATCGTAGCACAGATGCGGACAGTGAGCAGAACGAAAATGGCGTTGAGAGCGACCGTCTGGAAAAGTCAGGTCGCACGGGCGTGTCCGGAGATCAAGACGGCAACGAGGACGCTGATGGGCCTTCCCTAGCGCCCAAGGTTGAAGCCGGTTGCTACGATTGGCGTCCTGTCTTCCGCGCCGGTGTCGCCATTGTGGAAATGCTCGAGAACTGCGGGGCTCAGGCTCGAAAGAGACGTGGCTCGAGCGCACGGTCACAGCGATTTGTCTGCGACGCATGGTGGGCGTCTCGGATGGTCGGTTTTGCAGTGCAGGTTCTTTGTCATCTAAAGCGCTGGCCACAACTCATCGTCCTTGGACGCCGATTTGTTGCAGCAGTTGACAACACGGAACCCCTCGTAAGCCAGGTGCTTCCCCTCGTGGTTCTGGCACAGTCAAACCTCTCTCAGGCGGCAGATGCGGAAGCAGAACGGGTGCGAGGTGCTCTTGAGGCTTGTGTGGCAAGCTGGCAGGAATCACAGCGCAAGAAGAAGCGCCGCAAACCTGCTCGAAAAGCCCCGAGCAGCGCGACTGAAGCTCCGCTTTCGGACGCCGAACAAGCGTATCTCGCGGAGAAGTCTGCTCTCGAGACAAGTCTGGCTGCGTGTGAATCACGCCTTGAGCAACTGAAAACAATGGAGCTGGAGGTTGCACGGATGCAGCAAAATCTGACACGCGACAAGAGCACGTCCGCAGAAGCTCTCGAGACTGCGCTGGCGCTTGGAAAGCGCGCTCTTTTGCAATTTTTGACACCAGAATCAGAGGGTCTTGCGCTCTTGGTACCCGTCCCGGGTCTTGGAACGCGTCGAACCCGTACGCAGCGCACACAGCGAAGCCCGCGCTCTGTAGTGAGCAAATCGTCCCGCTTTAGTCGCCGTACGCGGCTCAACGATGGCGCAAGTGTGCTTTCCAAATTCACGAATGAACCGGAGGCGGATCCGGACGCAGAGCTCGGTCTCTCGGGAGCCAACGTCAAGGAAGCCATTCAGGCCTACGTTAAGGCTGTGCAGATCATGCGGCAGAAACAAGAAACCACGCTGCTTGCACAAGCCCTGCTTGAACTCGGCAATCTTCACGCCGCACAAGGCGGTGTGGCTGGGTGGGCTGCAGCGCGCACTGCCTGGACCGATGCTGTTGACGCCGTTCTGCAAGACGTAAACAGTGTTTCGTCCTGGGAAAGGATTCTAGAGTCGGCGGCGAAAGCCCCGACGTCTGCGTCAAAATGGACTCCGAACGAGAACCTTGCCAGCTGCGCAGAGCTTACAATGTGCCAGTCGCTTCTTGCCCGCTTTGGCGCGCGTGCCTGCGTTCTGGCGGCAACAAGTTGCGCGAAACTTGCCCAATTCTCATTTACGGGCGACGTAGACAAGACTATGAAGCACCTCCGTCTCGGAGGATGGCTCTTTGCATGTTTGCTAAGCGCCTCCATCGAGCACCCTATGCGAACGTGCGATTATGCCTCGTATCAGGTGCAAGAGCTCATGCCGGGTCTCGATCGCGCGCTCTTCAACTTTCAAGCGGTGCGCAAGACTGCAATTCTTGAGGCCCTTGGCCATATTGCCCGCGAGCTTTCACGAAGCAGTCGTCAGGCAGACAACTTGCTTTCACTTCCAATCGCAAGTCTTTTGGAGTACGCTGGCAGGCAGTGGTGCCTTTCGGCCTCTGTTGTGCTGGAGTCGCATCTTATTCGCTCCACGGCGCTGACGAAGCTTGGACTCGTGCGTGAAAGTGGTCTCGCACTGCGCGCCGTACTTCTCGGCGCAAATTTTCCGGTCGATGAGAGTGAGCTCCTCCGCTCGTCCGCTGAGCTACACCAAGCATCGAGTATCGCCGACGAGCCTCAGGATGCCGACGAAGTGCTCGCAAATTTGCAAATGCAGCGTGAGGCCCACGGCGTTCAATTTGCTCTGACAAGCAACGAGGCACCGTGGTCACATGTCAATCGCGATGGACTTCGATCGCTTGTCACGCTTGGTCCAGAGACTGAGCCCATTCCTTGGGTTTCGAAAGCCTTGGGCCCACGTCTGATGGAAAGCTTGCGCGTATGTCGCGCTCGACTCGTTTGCCGCGTCCTCTCGTTCTGGCCGCCGTCGACACGTGTCGAACCGGAGGGCGAAGAGGATGCTTCACCTTCCCGCAATGAGCTTCTCGAGGCTACGCTCAAGCTTCTTGATCCGCAGCTTTCGGAAGTTTTCGCGCAAGAGTTTACAGATAAAGAGACCGAGCCCGACGCGGGCGGCGCCGAGACTCTAGTCTCATCGCGCGACTCGATGTTGCAAATTGCCGAGGCGAACTCAGCCGAGGTACTGACTTGTGCGGCAGACATACTCCTCGCGCAAGGCAAGGCGCGAACCGCAATTCGTTGGGCATCAATCTGCCTCGAAGCACTTGCCTCGAGTCGTGCTGTCGGTAATACCTCATCGAACGATGTCGAAGTTGATCCACCCAGACTCAATGTTCATGCCTGGTTGCATCTGCGCTTTAGCCTTTTAAGGTCTGCAGAGCTTCTCGGCTCTCCGGAGAGTGTGCTGGCCGCGAGTCACTCTCTTGAACATGATTGCGAAGTGAATGCGGAGAGCGATGTTCGCCGAGAGGCAATGGTTCGCAGTGCAGAGGCACTGGCTCGTCTCGGAAGCCTCCAGGAAGCTGCCAGAGTTGCCCACACGGCAATCATCGCCTCAGCAGAGGTTCGAGACTTGACGTATGTGAAAGCGATTGTAATCGCAAAGCAGACTCACGCCGCTTGGATACGTTGCTCCAATCAGCAAGCTTCTAGAGCAGAGTCTGGTGAGAGCGATGACATCGAAGAGGCGTCCATTGAGGCTGCATACACTTCCGCACAGGCTGCACTCGGAGCGATTGGCTTTTTTGAGCCCAAAGAGGCAAGTCCTCGGACTAGGCAGACGCTATACACGGATCTCATCGCCGCATATGCCATTGTCGCGCGCTACCATGCGGAGGAAGAGCGCTCGAGTGGCATTTTGCAAGATGCGCTTGACACCGTGGCTGTTTCACTGATCCCTCTTCCCTGGTTGAAGAGCGAGGCGATGCTCCTGAATGCGCTTTTGCAGGAGTCTGCCGTGGAGGCCGAGGCAGAGGTGGAAAAGGCTCTGGTGGCATGTGCCGAACTTGCTTGCGAAGCGCAGGGAGCGACGCTCGAACTAGGCCGCCGCGCCTGCACCCGGCTTGGTGCAGCTGCTGGGGCATCGCAATGGCTGCGGGCAGCAGAATGTCTTGGCTCAGGGTTCGCTCGTCTTGGCGCACAACTGAGTGAATTTGCAAGAGGCGCCAGCAGCGTTGCGGAGAACGAAGAAGCCAGTCTGAGAGCGCGTGAGATGGACCCTTTCTTCGCCGACACATTTGCCCAAGAGGTCGGTCTGCAAGCTCTCATTTGCAGACTTCAGCGCGAGATATTCGGACGATCTGTGGGCTTCGACCTCGAGCGACATGAGCGGATTCGTGCACTTTACGCGTATCTGAGCGCAGCTGGCGACGGTTTCCGCGAGAGCTTTATGGTCGCTGCGACAGTACTTCCTGTCCGAGACGATGCGTCTCCGGAGGATGATGGCGGAGAGATTTCCGTGCCTGATGGTCTCGTTGCAGCCCAGTGGGTCCGGGACAAGGCCGTTGATGCCAAGAATGTCGACTTGATTCTCTTGCGCCCGGGACGCGCTGTCCCAATTCGAAAATCGATGCCATTTGCAAGCGTTCGAGAGGTTCGTGATGACCTTTTCCGGGCAAAGCGCATGCACGACTCGTCGTTGCTTGAAGCAGCAATCCGCCAGGCAATGGTACTTCTTGGCGCGGGATCCGAAGACAAGGATGGCGTGCCTGACGACGAACCAAACGGTATCTCTGAGAGCAGTCAAGAGGAGCTTGCAACCTGGCTCGAGCGACTCTTTGATGTACGTTCTGGCACCTTCATTGAAGATGCTGGGGAGGAGTTACGCTCGATTCTTCATCAGGTGCGCGAAGACGACGAAGTGCTGCGACGCAGTAGTTCATAAAATGGATGTCGGCATGATTGTCTGAAGAGTTATCGTCTTGTATGCGAAGACGACGACGACGACGACGCTGATGACGAGACGCTGCATAGCAAAAGTGCCTTTGTTCTAAAAGAGATAAAAGAGAGAATCAAAGAATTATTTCGTAAATGTTGGTATGATGTATGCTCAGTCAGAAACCGTTGGAAGATGCTCGCCAGATAATAATTCTGGACTCATTTTTTTCTTTTTTTCATTTCAAATTTTCATGCGCTTGGAAGGTAGATGACGCGTAAATGTCATCGAGCTCCCCGCTCAAAAGATCATCATCTAGGACCAGATCGTCAAATGTCTGAGGGACATTCGCGAGAAAATCTGCGTCATTTTCAGTGGAGGAGAGAGCGTTCTGGAAGTCGCTCACCGATTGACGCAAGGAAGAGGTGTTGGTAGTGCTGTCGTCAGCCTTGTTTTGATAGGCGGCCTTGGCTGCACTTGCGTTGTTTGTCGAGGACACATTGTTGGAAGGCCTGCCGTAATTTGTTTGTAGCATTGGTGAGGTATGCCGTTCTTGGTGATGCCTTGCGTGAGACGCGTGGTACGCCGCATTAGCAACGTGACTCGCACTGTGGCCTTGAGGTGATTGCTGGTGCTGCTGCTCGTGCTGCTGTTGATGATGATGATGACGATGATCTGCTCCAAAGCTAGAAAACGCGGCGTCTTCGGCTCGGGAGTTGAGTTGGAGATCACCAAAATCAATCGGCTCAAAGGAGACGTCATCAAGCGCATTCGGGCCCGCAAGACCTTCTAGGTGGGGAAGATCTCCGTACAGAGCCCCCACTTGTTGGCTGGAATTGAGGTGCACAGATGTCTGATCGAGAACATGAGAATCTGTGCCATTCACCGACGTGCTGGTACGATCGCTGCCGTTTTCAGCTCTCGTTGTCGTCATGGAGGACGCCAGAACATGCGAAGAGGCGGCACCTTGTACGGGAGATGTGGAGCTCGAAGAAGACATTGCCACGGCGCCTGGATAGTCGGGAGGAGCGACGCCAAAGGAGGTGTGATCTGACGGTTCGTATTCGAGTGGGCGAATCTGCAGCTCATTTGGGTCCCAATCGACGCCTGGAAACGAAAGCTCGGGGTCTGATCCAGATGTAACCGTGCGCGGTTGTGGCGCAGAGGAAGCAGGGGTTGCGTGGACTTGCGAATGTGTGGTCATGTTGTTCTGCGTCGTCGTGGGGAACTCGCGTTTGAGGAGGATGGTGTTCTGTCGACGAGATTGTTGGCCAAGCACAGAAGGGGGCGACGTCCCTACGAGCTTGCCCGAGGCGCCTCTTTCAATTTTGACTGAAGCACCATGTCCCGCGCTATATGTAGGGGTAGCCACAGAGGACAGATTCGTCGAAGGTGGAAGCAAGGATGATTGCGGGGCCGTCGGAGTGAGCGATCCGAGATGCGAGGCGTCTTGAAAGCTGCCCGTGGGCTTGGTCTTGGTTCGGTTAAGAATGTTCCAGCGCACCTTGACCATATTTTCAGTGCGACCTGGGAGTTGGCGCGCGATCTTGGCCCATTTGCGCGGTGTCGCTAACTGAAGTTCCCAAAGTTTGCGGAGTTCCTCATCGGTCCACAAGCCCTTGTTTACATCAGGATTGAGATGATTGACCCAGCGCTCGCGGCACTGTTTGCAGGAACGCATCGGGATGTCCTTGGCGACCTCACTCCAGTTGAGCTTTTTCACATTTTTGGCTTGCTGCGAACGGACGCCAGCGACGAGAAGGTTGTCTTCTTCAGTGGACCAGTGACCCTTTTTCAGGCCAGGCTTGAGTACCTTTTTCCAGCGCTGGATGCATTGCGTTGAGGTCCGTCCTGGGACCACTGAGGCAATGTCTTTCCATGACGCATCGCCAAAACGATCAACGGCAGCCTTGAGAGCAGCGTCCTCGGCAGGAGTCCAGTAGTTCGGCTTCCGGTCTTGGTCATCACTTGAGGCGCTCGCGACAGAGGGTGGGCCTTGAATGGGCACCCGAACGCGCGGCGGCAGCGGGGCAGAATCTTGGGGTTGTTGGGTTCGAGAAAGAGGCTGGATTCGCTGACCGGTCTGCGCGGGTACTGCGGGCTTGCCGGCAGCAGGTGCGGCAATGCCTTCGCGTTTAAGGCCTTCGAGCATGTGAATTTGGCGTGTCTGTTGATCTGCGGGCAGGTTCGCGCCCGAGGGACCGCGCAGCTTTTGCTTGCCTACGACTTCATCGGAAAGAAACTTGCTGGACCGCCCAGAGTACGCTTTGCGCACGCGGCTGCGGCGGTCTGCGGCGGCGGCGCTTGCGCTATTGGCTCCTACGCTGCTGCCGCCATTGCCCGCCGCGACGCCGGCGTTGCCACGCCGGGCCGTGGGGAGGCCGAGCGAGGCGACGCTGTTCGGATTCGTCGGCTCGTCCGCGATGCTCAGCTCGCTCATGGACAGCCGCATCTCCATCGCGGCCGGCGCGTCTGCGCGAGGCCCCTCGCGGTCGCGGCGCGTGCCGTCCCCCTCAACCCGATGCGACACCATGCGATTCTCTCGATGCCTGCTGTTCGTCCCGCGCACGAAGCGGACGCGGCCGGCGCGCCCAAGCTCGACCGGCGCCGGCCCTCCCCCCCTCCCCGCTCTCGCGGCCGCGCAGAGCTCGTGCGCAACCTCGCCGCCAAGCAGCCGCTCGCTCGCTCGCTCGCTCGCTCGGGTCTGCTTGCCCGCGTGCAAGGCGGAGAAGGAGAGAGAGCAGCAGAAGGAGAAAGAGAGAAAGAGAGAGGAGAGGGGAGGGGAGAGGAGGGGAAAGGGAGGGAGGGAGGGGCGCGCGGCGGGGGCATGGTGCGAGTCGGAGTCAACCAGTGCGGCGCGCGCGCGTAGAAGAGTAGGTGGGGCGTAGGGCCGCGCCGCGCCGGGGCGGAGAAACTCGCGCGGTGCCCTAGGAGGCACGCGACGCGTGCGATGTGCGGCGATGTGAATTTGTTCGATTTGTTCCATTTGTACGTATGCGTGTTTGATCGATTGATTGATTGATAGATAGATTGACTGATTGGTTGATCGTTGGTGGGCTTGTTCCGGCGTGTGAAGAAGGAGGAGCCAAGAATGAATGCACGCGCAAGGAAACGCACGCACGACGTGCACAGCACAGGGAAGACTCGTAGGTCAAGGAGAAAGAAGAGGAGGGAGTCCAGGGCGCGTGGCGCGAGCCTTGACGACGGGGACATCGCCGCCATGCGATGCGATGCGATGCAATACGATGAGATGCGATGCGATGCAATGCGATGCGATGCGATGCGGGAGGGTGGGATGGGGGAGGGTGCGGTGCGATCATGCTATAGATCAATCGGCTGCTCGTCACGGTGTCCAAGTTGACGAGCGTCTCTTTCCAACGAAAAAAAGTCAGATTGTACCACGCGTAAGCTTGGCACAAGGCCGACCCATTATTCACTGTCAGTCCATCGCAGCGCCACGCAAAACAATGCAGCACAGCAGCGTCAGTAGTATACTACTTTCCTCTAAAGGCTGATGGTCAATGGTACTCATGACTGGCTTGAATGCCCACCCAACCTGGCGGATGACGTGCATGAGAACACAAGAGTGTGGACCAACTGCAGCTGCAGCTGCATCTGCAATTAGCTCCCGGCCGTGGTCCCGACGTCGAGAATTCTTTCGATCGACCACCCTCGAGCGGACAGACAATGGTGGCATACCAGGCTCGCCATCTTGGTGGCCCGGGCGACCTGCACCAAGCCAGCACGTGGAGACCAACGAGGCGTCCCGAAGATCGCAGGGGCGATGGGGCTGTCCCCAAGGAGGAGCGCGATCGATCAGCATGAAAGCTGGAGCCATTTGAATGGGAGAGAACGAGAAGGCTGCCTGCACTGGAGACACGAACAGACACATAAACAAACACCGTTCGAGTCATCTTCCGTCGGCGGAGAGACGCGGGCGCGAGCGAGGCGTGAAGTGCACTTTGTGCTTTTTCCTGAAAATCCCCTTTGACCCAGCGACACCACAATGGGACTTTTTGGCAACAAGCGCCAGGAGAAATATGACTTTGAGGTGCCTTCCAGGCTTGAGCCATGCGGAGACCGTGTCATTATGACCGGAAGCTTCCCGCGCAAATTCAAGGGCTGCATGAACGAGGTAGAGTGGCGCAAGATCCGCCACCGTCTCGATGAGGTCGTGAACGGCGAGCAGACGTACGTGATGCGCCGAAGTCTGTCGAATGCGCACCGTCGCATCTATTTCTGCATGCTTGCCGTGGCAATAGGATTTATGGCAGGCTTTCTTTGCTCATTTCTTGGAGCATCGCTCGGGGCCGAGCTCGTGACGGGTCTAGGGATCATGTTTGTTGGAGTCTTTATCGGGAGCTTGATACTGATGATTCGCACTTCCTTTCTTATCAACACACTGCATGCTGCGTACGTGGACATGGTCTTTGACATCCTCAACGCGCAAACTATTCCCCGGCTCCAGGCAGAGCATCCGATGCTCCAATTTGAAATTGTGAGCATTGGCCGCAAGGGCAAAATTTGCAGTATTCGCGTGCGACCCTCGCGAGGCTTGGCTTCGTACACTTCCGTCAACACTGGCGTAGCCACCATCTACTCGCCCGTCACCGCTGCTCCCGCGCCTATGCCAGGAGGCCAAACTGCTGCTGCGGCATCTTTTGCAGATCCGTACGCGTATCAGCACCATCAACAGCAGTATGATCCTGCTGCCGCACAATATGGCGCGAGCATGCATCAGGGGAATTTTGCGATGCACGCTGGAGTTGTCGAGGCGCACGCTGTGCCCGAACCGCTCAACATGGACCTCAAACCCAACAGGACTTACTACTCGATGGCCGCGCACGCCGTGTAATCGTGCCCATCTTCATCCCTCCCCATCTTTTACCTCCACGCTCACCCAATTAACCTCCTGCTGGACTTTTGCACGACCTCGTCCGTCTCGCCGCTTCGCCACCCCCTCCTCCTTCAACTACAATGTTACCAGTATTACCGGGCCGCCATCTTCTCTGCCACCGCACCGCACGCAGGGTCTTCTCCAGGCTGCAGCTAGGCCCGGAAAAGCGCGACGCCAAGAGCGAGACGCGCCTCAAGACCTTCCTCTTCGAAGCCCGCGCCCAAACCCGCGCCCAAGCTCGAGCCCGAGCTCAAGCTCGCCCTTTTTGTCGACGTTCTGGCGCTCTCTTCAAGGTCTCTCTCTCCTCCGCGCGCGCCGTGTTCGCAGAATTTGCAGATTCGCGCCCTCGGGACACGTGATCTCCGTCCCCGCCTCTCCTGCGCTT
>KN805396.1:168846-201936 GCA_000818945.1 Schizochytrium sp. CCTCC M209059
CGGCGCCTCGGCGCGGGCGGGGCTTCGGGGAGGGCGGTATCCCGAGAGCAGACCACCGTGCGTGGGAAGGGGGGAATAAGCTGCTGCGAGGCTCTCTCGCGCAGACCGTTGGGGGCGATCTCGGAGTGGACCCAGTGAACTTAAGCTGTGTGCGGCGGAATAAATTGCGCGTTGTCCGGTGCGGGGGACAAACAGGGAGGGATAGCGGCGAGCTCGAGGAGGCGCAAAGGAAGAAAGAAGGAAAGAAAGAAAGAAAGCAATGCAAAGCTAAGCAGAGCAAAGCTAAGCAGAGCAAAGCTAAGCAGAGCAAAGCTAAGCTAAGCAAAGCAAAGCAAAGCAAAGCAAAGCAAAGCCGCTTCGCCGCGACAGACCCGGAGCGAGCGAGCGAGCGAAGTAAGGTTGCTAGCGCGCTAGGCGGCGAGAGGGCTCGCCCGCGCGGGCGCCGGTGCGAGCGAGCTGCAAGCGGTAGCGCGCTCGGCCGGCCCTCGTGCCCGGCCCCGGGCCTGACGCGGCGCGGAATTTGCATTCGCAGGCGAGAAAATCGCGGAAATCGCGAGGAAATCAATCGCCCTGCGCGGGAAGTCAAGGGAAGGAAAGGCGCGCGAAAGGAGACGTGAGCAGGCGGGCGGCGCAGGCCGACTTGGCCGCGCAGGGAGAGCTGCTCTGTGCTAGGAGAAGAAGAAGAAGAAGAAGCAGCCGAAGAAGAAGAAGAAGAAGAAGAAGAAGAAGAAGAAGAAGAAGAAGAAGAAGAAGAAGAAGAAGAAGAAGAAGAAGAAGAAGAAGAAGAAGAAGAAGAAGAAGAAGAAGAAGAAGAAGAAGAAGAAGAAGAAGAAGAAGAAGAAGAAGAAGAAGAAGAAGAAGAAGAAGAAGAAGAAGAAGAAGAAGAAGAAGAAGAAGAAGAAGAAGAAGAAGAAGAAGAAGAAGAAGAAGAAGAAGAAGAAGAAGAAGAAGAAGAAGAAGAAGAAGAAGAAGAAGAAGAAGAAGAAGAAGAAGAAGAAGAAGAAGAAGAAGAAGAAGAAGAAGAAGAAGAAGAAGAAGAAGAAGAAGAAGAAGAAGAAGAAGAAGAAGAAGAAGAAGAAGAAGAAGAAGAAGAAGAAGAAGAAGAAGAAGAAGAAGAAGAAGAAGAAGAAGAAGAAGAAGAAGAAGAAGAAGAAGAAGAAGAAGAAGAAGAAGAAGAAGAAGAAGAAGAAGAAGAAGAAGAAGAAGAAGAAGAAGAAGAAGAAGAAGAAGAAGAAGAAGAAGAAGAAGATAGAAAAAGAGAACGGGCAGCTTCTTTTGTTAGTTTTCGCACAAAGCAGACAGAACATCGAGACGTGCTGTTGCTGATGATGATGTCCTCCTCCAACGCAGGCAAGACGGTACTGCCGTTCGAGGTCCGCTGGGAAACCATCGAGACAGAGGGGCGGTACTCACCGCGTACAGGTCATGCGGTAGTCACTCATGAGGGATGCTTTTACCTCTTTGGAGGCACAGACCGACGCAGACGACAGCAAGATCTTTACAGGTTCGACCCAACAACCAAGGCGTGGACGAGAATGTGGGCGTACGGGCACTTGCCAAGCCGTCGCTCAGGAGCCACCGGCGTCGTTCTCGATGGCAGCCTGTATGTCTTTGGAGGCTACGACGGGCGAGATGGCAACTACTTCAATGACCTTTACAGGCTCAACTTTGCCACCTTGGAGTGGACCTTTGTTCGCCCCCGCAACCGCACGCTCATGGACGTTATCCTCGAAGCAGAGTCTCAAGAAGGAAATCCAGACCCTTTGCAGAATCTAGAAGACGGGCAGCTCCCTGCAAATGATCGAAATGAGCGGGTGCCCCAGCCTCGCACGGACCACAGCATGGTTGCGTACGACCACCGCCTCATCGTTTTCGGAGGCTATGATGGCGCGGAGCGTTTCAATAACACCTTTGAGTTCGACACGCGCACACTCACGTGGCGCGAACTCTGCGTGAACGCACAACGGCATCAGCAGGAGCAGGAAAATCTTCTTCTCGAACAACTCCAGCAGCTCCAGCAACAGCATCCGGAAGTCGACGATGACCAAGACCAGGACCGGGATGATGACGATGAGAACGATGAGAGCGATGAGAACGGAGGCGAGGAAGAGCAAGAACCTCAAACCCAACAACACGAACAGCACGTGCTGCATGTTGAACAAGTTGAGACGCCATCGTCCGGCTCCCTCGTGCTTCCCACGCGTCGCTTTGGCCATTCGGGCATTGTCCACGACGGCAAGCTGTGGATCTTTGGCGGCTGGGATGGTCGCGAAACGCTCGACTGCACCTTTGCGCTCGACTTAGAGACCGAGCGCTGGTCGACGCTTGACATGCTCCGCGCAGAGGCACATCGGAAAGATGTGCTCGCCCAAAAGCAAGGCAACCAAAAGGGTCGACCTGAGCCCTTTGTAGGCACTAAACGACGCTTCAGTTTGGTGGGACGCACCGAGCCCTCTACCACGATCTCCTGCTCCACAGATGGGGCTCAAGCAGAGTCTCGACCGGGAAATCGCCAGCGGCGCAGTCTGTGGGATGGCCTCTATCAGACCTTGGCAGGATCGAGACGATCGGAACTCGAAACACGGGATAGACTGCAATCTGACGGTAGCGGTGAAGGCGACAGCATGTACATGGAGGACATGTCGACTGAGGAAACAAAGGCAAGCGAGGGTAGCGTAGACATGGACGATGGTCGAGACTCGCATCACACCACGGTTTACGCTGACCAAGAAAGATCACTTGACTTTGGCCGTAACGAGGCAGACTTTCATAGTATGGAAGTTGAAGAGGCTTCTCTTGGGGCACACGGCGCGCACTTGCTCGAAGCGCGTCCCGAGAACCGGTACAGGCATTCAGCAGTTGTGTGCGGTTCGAGCATGTTCGTCTTTGGCGGCGTCGATAAGGAGCACCAGCGCTTTCACGACGTGTACCGCTTCGACTTTTCCCGTCTTCAGTGGGAGAAAATGCAGATTGAAGGAGTCGAGCCGTCGTCGCGAACCTTCCACCGCGCTGTCTGCATGGACAACTACATGTACGTGCTGGGTGGCTACGACGGCGAGAATCGCCTCAACGATATGCACAGGGTCTTTGTGGGCCCGCTCTCTCCGCCGCCGCTCATGAATCTTTGCGCGGCTCAGATCCGAAGCAATGCGGATGAACTGGCGCGGCGTGGGGGCGTCTTTGAGAAGATTGCGCCCATGGTTCTGGACACCGTGGTGTGGACTCGCGACGCGTGCGGCTTTTTGCGGGCAGGACGGCGCGACAAGACAGGCAAGATTGTGTGCACGCGCTTTACGCCAAAATCGCTAGCAATGCCTTACGTGCACAAGGGTGACTTGGAGACAAGAGTTGATGAGGAGCTCGAAATTTGTTCTTTATGCAATGGTGTGGCCAAGCAGCACGAGCTCGTGCAGGAGGCACTATTGTACAATGATGACTCCAGCTGGCAACCCGACACGGAGGATGTCGTAATGGATACGGATGAAGACATCCAGGTGGAAAATAATGCTGGTAGAGGTATTCAAGGGCCCTGGGCCAAGACGCGCCGTCGTGGAAGCAGCGCCGGATCTATGAGAGAGGAGGAGGAAAAATCGGTGTTGAGTGACGTGCCCTATGAAGCGTCCAAGCCACGTCGACTCCTGCGAAAAATTACTCGATTTAGGACCCAATCCACCACGGGAGCAACGAGTTAGTTTGATGCCGAGCTCTTCAGCGCGAATAGTGCACATGACGTCCATCCGTCTGTCTCTGCCTATTTCTAAGCGAGGGATCATCTTTCTCCCTTTGTCCCCGCATCCATCCGACCCTATACTTTTTGTAAATACAATAGTTTGTCAGAGAAAACCTATACGGAGTCGGCACGTGGTGCATCCGCATCCGCTCAAACGTCTCGTTCGTTGCATTATTGCACGACTTAGGAAGGCACAATCACCGGTGGGAAAAAGCTGTGATAAGCCTGCTATATCGTGCGTTGTGGTGCGCAGACTCTAAATCTGTGACCATCTCTTTCACTTTTTCTCTCTCCCTCTCTCTCTCGTACTCAAAAACGCTCTTGCGTGCTTTTTTAAAACGTACCAATGAATAAGCGACCCTTGGAGAACAGCTCTTCTTGAAGAAGTTTGCTAAAAGTCCATTCACTCTTGTCGCACGAAGGTAATGATTGATGCCATTGAAATATCGCTTGATATCAGGCCTGAATGACTGTATGGGGAAAAAATTGTTAGTTCGCGGCCAACCTTTTCCCCAAAGCGAATTCTGCAAGTGAGAAACGTTCGTTTCTGACAAATTCTCTCTCTCTCTCTCTCTCTCTTTAAGCTCCATCTTACATCCCCTCATCTTCGACCACCTTCCTCCTCTTTTTTCGTAACTACAATAATATGTCAGAGAAAACCTATACGGAGTCGGCACGTGGTGCATCCGCATCCGCTCAAACGTCTCGTTCGTTGCATTATTGCATGACTTAGGAAGGCACAATCACCGGTGGGAAAAAGCTGTGATAAGCCTGCTATATCATGCGTTATGGCGCATAGACTCTGAATCTGCAACCATCTCTCTCTCTCTCTCTCTCTCTCTCTCTCTTTCTTTCAACACAGCTCTCTACTCACTAGGGTCTCCTCTCTGTCTGTTTTCGAAAACGCACCTAAAAAACGGCCAGCCATGAGGTTTCCCTCAAGTATTTGCAGGCAGCCATTCATGAAAAGTCTTTCGAATTGCAAAGACGCTTCGTTCAACAGCGAAACGCAGCTCAACGACCTGCGCGCGCGTCAACTTGTTGTCTTGCATGCCCGAAGCAGCAAAAGCCTCGCCCAAGAAGGCTGGGCTCGCACTGTAGAGATCTAAAACCTTGAGACAACCTTGGAGTGACTCGAGAGTTGCCGGGACAAGCCGGGCCACATGTCCAAACTGATCTTCAGAGCGCGAATGCAATGCCAGGTTCCCAAGCGCCACCACGGCCGCTCGAACAACCTGATCATCGCCAAGCAGGGCATCCGTCTGCTGTTTTGGAGTCCGGCAGAATTGCGATTTGATAGCGTGCAGCCACCGTTGCGACCGCTGAGCGCGCCGGCGCTCCCACTGTTGTTCCCATAATGACCGCGCTCCAACGCCGCTTTTGCTAGTGTCGGCGCGAGATGAAGCCGTCGTAGCTTCGGGGCGATCTGAGGTCTCTTGGTCAAAAGCAAATTGGGCCGCAATAGGGTCATGGGCCTTGAATTGAGACTGTACTGTGAAAAGCCACCAGTCGAGCGAGAGCCATGGCTGGCGTCGAAGACGACGCGCTGCAAGCTCAGCTTTCCATGCGAGATCGCGCTTGATCTTAGGGTCGAGTCCATTGGTTTCAGAGGGCGCAGGGCCAAGGACAAAGACATCTCGTAGGGGCTGCCCGCCCTTTGAAGTAGGCAAAGTAGGTTCAAGCGCAGAATACCGCGAGGCCACCGTGAGCGTGAGGGTGAGCGCATCGACCACAGCCATGCAGCTCTCCATGACGCGAATGCAAGTCTCTGCGTCTTCGTAGATATCTCTGCGGCGGTCCTCATCAAACTCAGAAAGACTTGCCAGATCAAAGAATGCACGCGCGCGGACAACCTCCTGCGCTGGGTTAAGGCGCTCGCGGTGCCAAAAGGGAAACCCGAGCTGTGCTGCGTCCGACGTGTAAATGGCCTGGAGCACCGTATTGAGCCGCCGTCTGCGCAAGGTCACGAGCTGTTCCCACTCCTCGGCAGTTTGCGATGCAAGCGAGACCGTCTCGCATGTGTCCACCCACCACTGCCGGAGAGCAGCGCGCGCGTCCACCACAGCAGCCGCTCGAGCCGCGCTTTGCGGCTGTCGATCTTGTTGCTGCTGCTTTTGTTGCGCAGTCATTTCGTATGCCTTTGCGAACTCGAGCAAACCTCCCATCTCCTTGTTCGCACTGCGAAAGGAAAGCATTGAGCTGCGCGAACTTGCAATGCTAAGCGGGAAACTGAGCAATGCTTCCTCGAGCGACCCTGGGTCGCACAGCGTTGTGCACTTGGCGAGCAGTACGGACTCTTCGCGCATACCCACGGGGAAGCGCGTGCACATGCCGATACGTTTGTTCTCAGTCATAAACACCGAGTAAAGCTCTGCAGAAGCATCAAGACATGCTGCGACGAACCAGGCAACCAGCACACCCCGCGCCAGCACGGCCCAAGCCATGTCCGCTGGCGATTTACCGTATAATAGATGGCCTAGCACCGTTGCAGCCGTATTCGCCATCATGGCGAGGGTGAGCGAGCGCACAAGCACTATTGGAAGGGCCTTGCGCAGACGCACATGCCGCTTTTGCTCGTCGCGTGGAAACAAAATGCGCGCCCGGTCACCAATGAAAAAAATCATGGAAAATACAATACCACCGCTCACGCCGCAGAGGGATAAATAGCTTGCCTCCCAGACGAGAATCTGGTCACCCGCAGACGGTGAAGTTGTCTTGCGTGCGGCAACGCTCTCAAAAGCCAGCAAGAGACTCGCGCTCAGGTAACCGACAGCGCCATGAAGCACATGTACGACGAGGGGCTGCATGAGACCGCGCAAGATGTTCACGACCCGTGAAAAAACCTCGCGGCGCACGGTCGAGAATCGATGCCTCACGCCAACAGTCATCAGAAGAACGACGGCCAGGCTCGAGGCGTGCGCCAAAAGCCTTGCAAATACCGCTCCCTTGGTGACCCAAATCGTCCATTGGCCCGAAAGAAGCGCAGCAGCGCCCAGCAGCATCCAAAACACAACCGGGACAAGCCAGACGCCCAGCGCCATGAACTGAAAGAGCAAGAGCTCACGCCATCCGCCTCGGGCGGTGGCGTCCAACCGTCGCGCTGCCTCGGGCGTCGTCATCTCTGGACTTGCAGGCTTTTCTCTTGAGACCGCCTCGGCGCGCAGAATCAGCCGCGCCGCGCAGAATCGGCGCGGGACCCGCGGCCGCGGTGGCCGCAGTCGACACTGGCCGGATCCACGCAGCACTCGCGCCCTGCGCCAGCCCCGGGGCGCGACGGATGGATGCGCGAATCGACTGGTTGTTCATTTGGATACAAGTTGCTCCATGCAGCTTGAAATGGGCGGTTTTCCACGCAGGCCCTTAATCTGCGCTTGGCAAGCGATTTTGGGGGTCCCCGTCAAACCTGCGGCGGCTGCGGCGGCGGCAAGGAGTGACTCTTTTTGGCCAAGAACTCGCTCGCAAGACCGTCTCAGCGAGAGCAAGCGGAGGTTCACATGGCTATGCGCACGGTCGTGGAGGCCGTCGCCACACAGTCACGGCTGCGACCGACCGCCGTAGCGGTGCACAGCGTTGCGCCGGTCGGCAATGCTCGCGAGATCTCGTACGAAGACCTCTGGACGGCGGCGCGTGCGCTCGCGAGGCTTTTACGCGACAGGCTTGCGGAGCGAGGAGAAGAACAACATGTAGTTGCTGTCGGCGCGGTCGAAGGTGCAGAGCTCGTTGTTGTCCAGCTTGCGGTTCTCCTTGCTGGCATGATATATTGCCCGGTGGATTTGGCGGATCCGCGATGCGGGGCAGTTCTTGAAGATGCCAACGCGCAGCTTCTCGTGCATGGCGCATGTGATTTTAACGCGCGGACACTCTTGGACTCCCCTTCAGGGAGGAGTGAAGCTATGTCGCTTCTGCTCCCTTCCCTGAAAACCTTGATCACCATGACTTGCGCCGGGAGCTTCCCGAATCCAGAGCCGAGTGACATTTCCCACATTTTCTTCACAAGCGGGTCTACAGGTCGCCCAAAGGGTGTCGTTGTGACGCACGAAAGCTTATTGGCATATTCGCAGAGTCGCGCGAAGCGTAGCGAGATATCTGGTAATAGGATCGGGGATGGAGATGGAGATGGAGATGGAGATGGAGATGGAGATGGGAGAGGGACCGGAGCCCGCGTTTTTATTGCCTCGTCGCTGACCTTTGACCCGAGCTTGGGAGAAGCTCTTACAGCGCTCTGCTCTGGAGCTACGGTCTGCGTCGCTCGCGCAGCGCACATAACAGGCGGCCAACTTGCCATTTGTCTGCAGAAATCTCGAGCCACTCACGTTTGTATGACGCCGACGCTCTTTCGCCTCCGCGGAAATGAGGAACCGCTACCCGATTTTGTACCCACCATGCGTGAAGTGAGCCTAGGTGGCGAACCCATGCCAGAATCAATCGCACAGGCTGCGCGAACCACGTGGCCCGCGCGATGTCGTCTCGTGAACATTTACGGTGTCACCGAGGCCACCGTGTATCAGTGTCTCACTGATGTTGGCGCAATGGGGCCTGGTCGAGGTGGTGAGCAGGTCATTGCAGCTGCTCTCGAAGGCGTCCACGTCGGATTGATGGCTTTGGTCTCCGAACAGGCAGCCCCCAACAAGGATGAGAGTGGTCTAGCTCCAACACGTTTGACGAATGAAACAGAGTCGGTTAAGTGGATCTTCCCTCGAACCGCAACTGCGTTTGCGTCCACGTCCACGCCTCAACATGCATCCAAACGCCCTTGCCCGCGCCCTCGCTGCGAGCATGAGCAATCGTTAGACAATAGAGTGCAGGAAATTGTTCTTGGGGGCAAGCAGGTTGCTCAAGGATACCTGCATCAAGATCGCTTGACGGCCGAGCGATTCTTCACAGATGCAAATACGGCTGGTCTTTGGTGCTTTCGCACCGGGGACATGGGCCGACTTGAGTGGATACCTCGTCCACCGGATTTCGAGGAACATTGCGCGGTGGTGCCTCCACCGTGCTCATGTGGAGACTTTGTCGGTCCCGTCATACGTCTTTTGGGCCGGCAAGACCATCAGATAAAGCTGCGAGGGGTCCGCATTGAAATTGGCGAGATTGAAGCGCACGTGGACCGCTTGCGAGCCAAAGGCGGGTTCTTGGAGGACTTTGCCCTTGTCAAACATGAGGAACTGGATCAACTTGTCTTATGGATTGCACTGTCAGCCTCGACCGCGAGCCGTAAGGGAATACAACAATGGGACGTCAATCAAGTTGGGGCGCTCCCGCGGTGCGTAGAAGAGGCTGTGCGTGTCTTTCTGCGTCGCCATGTCCCGGCAATCATGATTCCTGGGCGCGTGGCTGCCATCAAATCATTTGATCATTTCCAAAGCCCGAACGGTAAGCGTGATGTGCAGCGCATTCGCAGTTTATCGGTCCCGGCTCGAGGTATTTTGGCCTCGCAACGTGTCGCAGAGCTTTCCGACACGAGTCTGGCAGATGCAAGTAGCACAGAGAGCGCCACCGCGCTCACGTCCCTGGAAGCGCTGATAGCTGGAATCTGGAGCAAGCGATTAGGGGTAAATCCGGCCGTGATTGGGCCGTGGGATTCCTTTGCAAGCATTGGCGGTGATTCCCTCGAGGCGCAACGTGTTACGCATGAACTCGTGTCCCTTGCCGGTGGCAAGGACGCGCAGATTCGGACCACAGAAGAGTCTTTTGGCGAATTTACTGGTGCGTTTTCCGTGGTCAATCTTCTCACAGCACCTTGTCTTCGCGCGTACGCGAGCATACTTGCGCAGAGCTCCGAAGCTGCGCCACTTTTGACCGGTGCAGAGGTCGATGTGAATGATGAGTGTGACCGCAATGCTTCTCGCCCGATCGAGGATGCGGCGCAACACGCCTTGTTTGTAGCTGTCACAGATGCGTTGGATGACGCTGTGCGCATCCTCGTAGATCCAGAACTTGGAGGCTTGGATCCTGATGCGGGCGTCTCGCGAGAGCAGCGAGGTAAATCTCCTTTGCACGTTGCCGCAGCAGCCGGGCATGCAAAGGTCGTGCGCGTTCTCTTGGAAGCTGGCGCTAATATTTTTGCCACAACGAATGACAAGGTTCAGGCTGCGCACATTGCAGCGAGCGCGCCAGGGCCTGGGGGTACCGAATCATTTCGCCTCTTACTTGAGGCTTTACGTGCGCGCGGGGTCAAGAAGCCAAGCATGGTACGGGATGGACGCAAACAGACGCTCCTGCACGCAGCTGCGCGCGGTGGCAATCGTGATTCTCTGGCTCTGGCACTTGATGTTTTGAGCGAAGATGTCGGGGAGGGCGGAAATTCAGTTCAGTCGCGGCTCAAAATCGTGCGTTGTTTGGATCGATGGAGCCGCACGGCGCTGCATTGGGCTGTCGTGAATGACCATGTTGAGTGTGCGGCCCTACTTCTCGAGCATGGTGCTGAGGCAGAGCCCAAGCTCCGCGAGGCCGTCAAAGGTAGACGGACTCATTTACAATATGAATCTCCCTTACAGATTGCACGCCGCAAGAATGCATCACCCATGGTTGCTGTGCTTCTTCAATCGCACTCCACGGGAAAGAATGATTCCCTCATAGAGTGATGACACACACACTCACCCCCCTTTCAGGAAAGGAGAATCGAGAATCGGAAAATGTAAAACCTCATGGTAAGAACCTTGGGTCAAGGGGAAGAGAAGCAAAAACCCTGGAATAAATCATGAATGAAAATATCTACTACTTGTTTGGCTTCGAAGCAGTTGCGCTTTGTGAAGCAGTAACGCTTTGTGGATCAGTGACGCTCAGAAACAGCGCTCCAATGCAGCAGCCCGGGCGGGCTTTGCGGTCAAAAAGAAAAAGTTGTGAGCCAGCGCAGCGCCGTCATGTCATTCGGGAGAGGGTCGCAGACACCCCGAAAGCCGAGCTGATCCCAGTTTACCTCAGGCGTGACCTGCCCAAGGACGATGATGACACCAATGGAAGTCATAACGACCGCGGCGATGACAATGTACCAGGCGAGAAGGTAGACGATGGTGCTCTGGCGACCATTTCGTTCCACGTACCAATCAACGAGGAATTTGCCGGTGAACCCCGAAAGTGCGCCGAGTCCGAAAAAGGCCAGACCAAAGTATGGCGGAAGCTCGCCAGAAATGAAGAACTGAAAGGCCGAGGAGCTCACCGTGGAGAGGAGCATGACCTGCGACGTGGCCTTGGACAGAGTTGGATGTAGGCCCATTTCGAGAAGGATCGGGCCCTTGATGGTCGAGCCACCAATGCCGCAGAGCGCACTTGCAAAGCCTGCTACCAGACAAAGCAGAGCGTATCGCGCGCCTGTGCTTTCGTTCCAGGAAACGGCGCATTGGTATCGCATGGATTCTACATTGCGGGCAAGCCACCTGACATTCCAGATTGTGACAGCGGCGCACACGAGTGAAGTGACAAGAACAATGAGCCAGTAACCCAGCGTCCCGCAGTCGACGCGCGTGTACTCGGGCATGATTTCATCATCAGAAAACATTGCAGCCAAGAGGACAACAATGTAGCAAATGCCGACAGTCTCAAGGCAGCGCCAGCCCATCCAGTCGCTGGAAAAGCCGATGCGTGACATGGCATACTCGTAGTCAGTCTCCCATGCCAGCTCTGAGGACGTGAGTGTGTGAACGCCATACGAGTCCCGACGTTCGCGGTCGATGCGGCCAGGCTGGTGCTCGAGCGCGGCGGACCTGGAGGCCTCGGCAGGGGTCGGGTCGATGAGCGGACCTCGATCCTCGCCTGAGCCAAAGGGCGCCATCTGGGACGCTGTTTCCATGGCGAAACCCTTTGCATTTGCCTCATTTTCCTTGTCGTAGAGCTTGCGACCCTTTTTGAAGGTCTTAAAGGCGGCGACTGCGAGTAACGAGGCCATGGCGGCGGTGATGAGCCAGTACGGGCACATGCGCGAGGCCAGGACACCAAAGACCGTGCCAAGTAGCGTTGCGGGCTCCATGACCATGACCACATCGTAAGCGAAGCGGTTGGCGTGCTTGGTCGTCCGCGGTACGGGTGTTGCTACATTAAAGACAAAGAACGCCAGCGCTGCTCCGCAGACGGCAGCCTTGGACAGGGGAATGGCCTCGTAGACGAGGCCAAAGAGCGTGATATAGAGTGGCACGTAAATGGCGCCTCCGCCGACACCGCTGGCGCCGGCAAGCGTGCCGCACAAAAAGATGACGACAAAGCTGACAATTGCACGCAACGCCGGCATGTCCAGCTTGTCCAGGTCAAGGTCCTCCATGGCGCTCATGGTCCTTCTCCCGCGTCGCGTCGGTCTCCTCGGGCCAGCTCCGACAACCGTGCGCCACTTGCCTGCGCCTCAGCCGCGGCAAAGGACACTAACGGCGCCGGCCGGCGCCGAAGACGGCGGCGGGCTGGCTGGCGGGGTGCGCGGAGACCGCTTGGAGCGAGCGTGGCGCGCTCGCAGGCTCGCTGGCTCGAGAGGGTCGCCGTGCGGACGGTCGCTTCTGGCTCTGGGCCCTGCGTCCGAACGGCGCTTCCTGTGCCACTGGGCTTTTCATTTCAAATCCACCGGTGTTTTTATTAAATTAAAAAATCGCTTTTAAAGAGAATCCTCGCGAAAATCAGGCAAAATCCAAAAATCATTTCGTTTCATTTGCATTCAAACAACCACAAGTAGGGCAACCAAGTCAAGTCAAGTCAAGTCAAGTCAACACAAATCCATCAAATCAAATCAGATTCAAATCAGATTCAAATCAAATCAAATCAAATCAAATCAGATCAAACCAAATAAATTAGTCGGGAAGGAAGGCAAGGCAAGGCAAGACAAGGCAAGGCAAATCTAATTAAATCGATCAGCTTGAAGGGCAGGGCACAGTTCGACGTGCAGAACAGAAACGACTCGAACCCGACGACCTCGAGGCGATGCAGAAGCGCCAGGTCGGCGGGGCCGCGGGCCACGACGGCGGCGGCGGCGAGGCGTCGCCGCTCGCGGCGCTCGACAAGCTGTCCAAGCCTCGGCTCGCGGCTCTGGGAGCCGACATGGACGTGGCGCGGGCGCGACGGAACCTGCGCCGCTGGCGAGCGCCTCTCGCGCTCTTCGTGGCGCTCGCACTCGTGGGCTACGTCAACAGCCGCTGGCTGCGAGCGCGAGACCCCATCGTCGCGGAGGTTAGTGCTGATGAAGCGGCATCTTCTGTGTCGCGCGTGAACTTCGAGACACAGCGCGCCGACTTCGAGTTGCAGCGCGCCGACAGGAGTTCCCAGGAGTCGGCGACGCTGCGGATTGACGAGTCGGGCCTCTTACGCGGGCCCGATGCCTCTGCGCATAGCGTGACGACAGCGGCCGTGGCGGCCGAGACTGACGCACGACGTGCTGCAGAGCGAAGCAAAGAGCAAGAGGCAGAGGAGGTCGTCTATATTCCACCAATGGTCGAGCCCGCCGCAGTGGCGCCGCATGCATCGAGCGCACCCATCAAGGTCTGTGCCGTGGCTACAAACCCACGGCAAGGAAGCATCTTTCGAACAAATCTCATGGGCTTGATCGGATCTGGAAAGTACGAGTATGAGATCAAGGCGCATGGCCAGTGTGCAGTGAATGCGCCACGCGTCCGCATGATTCCCTATGTAAAATGCTGCACGGACATGGCTGTGGTGCAAAAGACCATTGCTAGCTCTTTCAAGCAGTACGACATTGTCATTGTCACGGGCGACGAGTATTGCGCCGTACGCAGCACACAATTTCACTACCGCCAATATCATGGCGATAACGTCATTGGAACTGGGATGGTGAGCAAATTGCGTGGCATCAAGTTGCCGTTATACTTTCCACTTGGTCCTCGCGCCGAGTTTGAACGAGTCGATCAGAACACCGGTGTGCCGGCAGCAAGGAAGCGCCAATATGCCATCAACTTTGTTGGGTCGCCAACATCGATTCCACGGCGCAAATTGCGTGATTACTTTCAGTCCGAAACGTGGACGACGAATCCTCTTGCCAAATCTTCCTACATTCACGTCACGGATAGCTGGACCCAGACTGTGTCTGTGGAAAAGGGCTACATTACGCCCGAGCAATACCGGGAAGTTCTCTTGGACAGCAAGTTCACGCTGTGCCCGATGGGCCATAATCCAGAGGCATACAGAATTTATGAGGCGTGCGAGGCCGGATCGGTTCCCGTTTTGGTGACCAAAGAGGAAGAATACGTGAACCACAAGTGCTCCAATGCCTTCCAGCCATTGCTAGACTCTGGCGCGCCTTTTGTGATTTTAGATTCCTGGAATGACCTCCCGCAATTACTTGAAATCATTCACAGCAATCAGACCTTTGTGGAAGAAAAGCAGCGTGCGGTGCGTGCATGGTACGCGGATTACATGTCGAAGTTTGCGCTCGACTTTGAGGAAATGCTTGAGTTCCGCTACAAGCTCCGTGTCGGCAAAACGCTGCAGTAGCGACGTGTACGGTCATCAAAGTAATGGTATGAAATCTTTTTGTTTTTTTTATTATTAAAATTTGTGGGTTTTGCTGTCTCATTTTTTAATTTTCTGTTTGCTCGTCTGCTCGTCTGTCTGCTCATCTGTCTCTCAGTCTGTCCGTCTATCATCATGCGAAAGTGCGCGACGACCTAGAACACCCTGACCGTGGGCGTCGCGTCCATACACACGCAAGGCTTACAAGAGCCCGAGCTTTTTGCAAATAAGCACAGGGTCCTGGCCGTGCTCCTTGATCTCCTTTTTGGAGAGAATCTTGTTTGCAGAAAAGCGTTGAGGGATCCGCGGCGTCAGACCGTACTCGCCCAGCAAGTACGCGACGCGCTCCGAGGGGATGGCGCCCTCGCTCAGCCAGTACTTGGCGGCCTTTTCGTTGATGCGCACCTCCTTGAGGCCATTCTTGTCCGGCACCGGGTTGTAGGTGCCGACGATCTGCAAGAACTTGCCGTCGCGCGGGCTGCGCGAGTTCGCTGCCACGATGCGGTAGTACGGCAGGTTCCGCTGCCCGAACCTCTGCAGTCGCAGCTTGACGGGCATGGTGTTGCTCCTCCTGCTGCGGCTGTCTCTGGTTGGCTTTTGCCTCGGACGCGCCGCTCCGCTCGCCGCTGTGCGCGCGAAAGGAACGGGACGAGCGTGCCACGCACCTCCCCGACTCGCCTGCTTTGCTGACCAAGCCTGCGCCCGTGTCCGCGAAAGCGCCTGCGTCCGCGTCCGCAAAGTCGCGCGCTGCTCTGTGCCCGCGATCGAGAATTGACGGTCTTGGTGCAGTCTTTTATTTTCCGACTTGCGCAGCATGGCTTTCACTTTCAAGTTTAGAAATAGGATATTGAATGCGCGAATTACAAGTGAACTATTCTTTTCTTACTTACTACGCTACTTGGCTGACTGACTGATTGTGAGTGCAAATTGCTTGAAATGGCACTATCGAGGCTCGCGACACATCTCAGGACGCTTGCATGAGAGAGTACGTGCGGTGCGTACAGTTAAGGCGTGAAAACCAGCGCTGAAGCCGCGATGAGGGGCCACCAAAGAGTTTCCATAAATATAATATTTAAAAATAGAATCGCACACGAACTTGAAGTAGGCCTATACATTCGTGCACAAAGTAGGGCTATCTATACCTAGGTCTAGCAACGAGATGAGCTCTAGCAGAAAGCTTGAAGAAACGTCAAACATCTTTGCGAAGGACACACCAGTAGAGCGGCCCCCAACCTGCGCTACGATCAGGAAGGACCATTTGGCCGACTTCTGTCTCCTCGAGCTCAACGCCAGCAGAAGCAGCGGCATTAACGAGGCTTCCCTCCAATCCTTGCCACGCGTGCTCACTACTGAGCACGGAGACGGGGAATTTTCGGCGACAACGACGTATAGCAGCGTTGACGACCTCATCATTTTCGAGAGGAGAGAGCGCGCAAGTTGCGTAAACGAGAACACCACCAGGCTTGAGCGCATGAAGGCCGCCCGAGAGAATGCCAACTTGCCGGCCCGCCATGAGCTTTGGGCGACGCGGCGTCCAGCGTTCAATCTCACTTGCGTTAGCCAGCAAATGACGATCTCCCGAGCAAGGAACATCCGCAAGTACGCGGTCAAAGGTGTTAGCCATGAGCGAGCCAAAGGCAGCTCCCTTTTGCCCCAATACTTGCGTGCGCTGTCTCTTTTGCGTGGGTAAATAATCGAGAAGAACTTGCTTGAGACGCGCGCGTCGGCTCGGCGAGACATCGTTTAATACGAGCCTGCCGCGAGACCCAAGCGCCTTTGCGAGCACAAGGGATTTGCCGCCCGGAGCAGCAGCCATGTCAAGAACAGTTTCCCCAGTGCGGACGCCTAGTGCACTCGCGCACAAAACACTTGCCAAATCGAGCGGATAATAGTCCTTGAAGCCGGTCGACAGATCCTTGTGTGGTTTTGGCAGCTTGGGCGCGTCTTCGGGCGCCACCACGCAGCCAAGGTCCTCCAGTGCCACGAGCGGCGCCTCGAACCCTCGCTCGCGCCACTTTTGCTCGAGCGTTATGGCATCTGCGCTCTGCAGCAGCGCGCACGCCCTCGCCGGCCGCAGCAGCGCCTCTTTGAGCTCGCGCCAGCGGCCGCCGCCAAACACGCGCTGCATGCTCGCATCGTACGCCTTCATCCCGCTCTCCACGGCCGGCTGGACCCCGATTCTCGACCCAGGCCAGCGCGCGCAGAGCACGCCGCACCAGACCAGACCAGACCAGACTAGCGCAGCGCGCGCCGCGCGCGAGCCCTCTTCTGCCGCGCAGGCCTCGCCACGGCCGGGAGGCGTTGACGTTCTGCACGGCTACTAGTAAGCTGCCTGCAGAGCGGCCTTTTATCAAGGGGCCGTGAGCGTCAGGCAGGCGTCACTCGGCGTCACCAGCCTAGAACTCGAGCTCAAGCTCAAGCTCGAGCTCGCGAGGCGGGCGAGGCGGGCAAGGCGGAAGAGGGCCTACCCGCTCGCAAAAACTGCGCTCGACGCGCGCGAGCGCTTGCGCGCGGAGCCGACGTGCGGGCTCGCCTGGAGAGGACGCGAGACGCCATGATGGCGATCGTCGCGCACGGCGGCGCTGCTCGAACGCGCTCGTGGGCTCAGGCTGCAGCGACCTGCAGCAGGCAAACGTGCAGAGCGAGGGAGAGGGTAGCGGTGGTAGCAGAGCTGGCAAGTAAGAGGTCGACGATGCCCAAGCTCTTGTCAGCGACGCTCGTGCGAAAGGGGCTCAGAACAGTTCCAACGCGAGAACTCTCCACAAGGGCGGGACCCGTTGGAGCTGCGCCGCCACGTAGTAGCAGGTGGCGAACAGCAGCTCGTACGATTATCAAGACGTCTGCCGGCGTGGGTGTGCTCGCAGGCTTGGGATTAACGTGGGCTTATGTCGGCGGTCGCGCAGAGCTCGAGGAGCTTGGCGATGAGGGTCTTCCACTCAACTACGACCCCGCGGCCATTCGTGCGTTCTGGGACGCACACCCGCGAGTTGTCGTGTGGCGACTCTGCGAGCTCTTCAAAACAACTCTGCCCTTTTTGTTATCCGTTTTAGTGGACTACAAGCAAGGGAAACTCGAGTCCGACGAGGCGCAGCGCATCAAGGCCGTCGAGCTCAAGAACTTGCTAACGGAATTGGGTCCAACATTCATCAAATTTGGACAAATGCTCTCGACGCGACCTGATCTGCTGCCGCAAGCTGCACTCTTGGAGCTTCAGAAGCTCTGTGACGCAGTACCGAGCTTTCCGACACCGCTCGCGCGACAGATTATTCGAACAGAATTAGGCGAGGAGGGCCTCGCTGCCTTTCCTGATCTCAGGGATGAAACGCTGCCTATTGCTGCTGCGAGTCTTGGACAAGTCTACAAGCTTCGTTTGAAGGATGGTCGCGAGGTCGCCGTCAAGGTGCAGCGACCCGACATGATTCGATCTGTCTCACTCGACCTGTACATTATCCGCCTTTACAGCGAGTGCGTGGAAGCGAGCAAGTCCTTGCTCATGAAACTTGGCATCCTGACACCGCGCAAACAGTTTGATGTCGACCTGATTGACTGTTTTGCCAGCGGAAGCTACAAAGAACTCGACTACGAGAATGAAGCCCGGAACCAAGAGTATTTTGCCAAGGAGCTCGTACCCCGAATGAATGGCCGCGTGCGGATTCCTGATGTTGTTTGGTCTCTCACATCGCGCAAAGTCATCGTTTCGGAGTGGATCAACGGCAAGCAGCTTGTGCAGTCCGACGCGGCGACCATCAAGCGTCTGACGCCCATCGGCGTTGAATGTTTTCTGAAGCAAATTCTCGAGATCGCTGTCAGCCACGGCGACCCACACGCGGGCAACTTGCTTGTTGACGAAAAGGGGACGCTTGTTCTCATCGATTTTGGTCTCTGTGTTGAGGTACCTAGGCCTGATATGAAGGTCATGACGCGGGCCATTTTGCATCTTATGCAAGGTGACGTTCCTGGTCTCGTAGATGACGCTGTCGAGCTTGGATTCCTTCCAACAGACGTCGACCGCCAAGTCGTGCTTGTTGACCTACAGCGCGTGCTGGAGGACAGCAAGGTCAAGGCCTCTGATCTTATTTCGGGTCGATACAAGGCCATTGAAGGTCGCCGCCGCAAATTCAAGGAGGTCTCGCGCGAACTCAATGCGGTTTTCTTCAAGCACCCATTTGTCGTACCCGAGTATTTTGCCTTGCTCACACGCGCGCTCATTGTGCTGGAAGGAATTGCTGTGGTGGGTGATCCGGAGTTTGACATTTTCTCGAGTGCATATCCGTACGCAATGCGACGCAGTGCGCAAGTTTTCGACCGCAAGGACCTCATGGACCTTGCGCGCGAGACAGGGTCGACATACACTTTGTGGTCCGCACTTCGTGCTTGGATCCCTTTCTTGTAGGTCAATCCCCTGCACTCCTCGCGTGCATTCTCTCTAGGATCTTGCTTTGGACTTGTTCCTTGATTCCAAGGCCTGGTATGCTCCCAGATCAAGTTTAGCTATTGTTCTGTGGGAGGAAAGTTGTGTCGAGAGTACGTTGCACATACGAAATGACAGCAATGGTTCATTAACCGTCAAAACATTTATTTCTCTTACTTTTCAGGTGATGTGATAAATTCGTCTTCGGACAGCACAGTCCGCCACGTATGATACAAGACGCCGGCACCACCGCAGCGAAGCGAGCGAATAAAAGAGCCAAAGTACAGGCGACGCACGTTGCCCACAAAGTCTTGCGAGAGGTCGCGCCGGACGATGTCCGCCAAACCACTTGAGCGATTGCGCTCGTCCTTCATCATAGCGTTGACCGTTTGCACTGGAGCAGAGACCATACCGGCCGTAAAGCCAACAGAAAAGGCAGCCATCGTCTCGGCAGCACGTGAAAAGTTGCTGTTGCTCGTGAGCTGCTCTGAATAACGAACAGCGTACGGGTTGACCACTGTGATTGATGCAATATAAATGAACTCGCGCAAGACGACGCAAGATACACCTTTGTACAGCGCACGTATGCCGTGCGCCTGCTGATAGGCGCGCATGGCTTTGAGCGGATTGGAAGACGCTTGTGCACTTTGCCCAGATGCACTCTGGGTCTGAAGGAGCTGCTGGATCGTCAGCATCTTCTCCACTGGCTGCAAGCTCACGCCTACAATAGCTGAGATGGCAAGAGGTCCAAGCAACGGTGGTCCCTGGCCCAATTGGCGATTCATGGCCTTGGTACCTGCTTCGACTAGGATGGAGTACGGAATAAGGATGCTCTGCGTCGAGGCTCCGGACCAGTAGTTGCCTGCTCGAAGTGACTGACGCATGGACATGCCAGCTTCTCGTCGGCACGCGAGCACAGCGAGAGGGTAGACAAAGCATATGTCCGTGACGCCCACCATCGCGCCCACGGCGACGTCGCGCGTCTCGCCCATGGTTTCTCTCGCTCGTCTTCGTCGACCTCGTCGACGCGCCGAGCTCGTCGCGTTGCCTTTCCGGCAGCCACTCAATCAGACCTGCCTCGTGGCTTGGCTCTCCTCTCTGCTTGGCTCACGCCTTTGCAGCACCGCAGAACGTCCCGCTCGGTCTTTACTTCGCGCCTGGCATGCCCTGCGAGCGAGAGCGAGAGCGAAAGCCGAGCTTTTCCTCGGGCGGGCGCGTCTCCCGCACCGTGACTGTTCTCGCTGGATGATTGAGCCTCGTTTATTCCTGCTTTACTGTGCATTGCCTGTAACGTTCTCATTTCTCTTGTGTGTGCGTCCGCCAAATGAGAACTACGTTCACGCACGTGCCAAACTGGAAAAGCTCGAGATCTCGAGCGGCGGGGTCGCGCGCCCCCAAAGACCAATCGGCGCGGGCCCGCGCGCGACGAAGACGAACGGCCGGCCTCCGTGCGGAGGCTGCGCGCGCGCAGGAGGAAAGAGCTTGGCGCCTGTGCATCCCTTTCCTAAGAGGGTCGAACAGCGTGCCGAGCTTGGGCGGCGAAGGAGCAGTACCTACCTACCTACCGACCCTCATCGTCTGCCGCGAGACCGAGCAGCATGAGCGACGAGGAGGACGTGTACGAGGAGGAGGATAGAGAGCAGGTGAGGCGCCAAGGCAGCCCGCCGGGAAGAGGGAGCAATGTGCTTGCGCTGCTTCCACCTTATGGAAGCCGTCGCATGCGAGCGCTCGAGGGAGCGGCCCGCATGGCGCTCTCTGTCACGCTCTCGGTGACCCGCACACTGCATACTCCCGTCACCACCGTCTTTGGAGGTCCCCTATTTTTGACCCGCGATACGAACCTTTCGCGCTCCGAGAGCGACATGGCCGCCGGTGCGGTTGTCACCATGCTTCGCCTTGCAACAACTCTCTCGCACGATATCGCTGATGTGCCGACACGTTCGCTCGTTGACGCTGGCAAAGCGTATGCAGCCTTGCAGGCCCTGGTCATTCCAGGGCATGTAAATCAAGCGATGAACTCAAGTCGGCGTAGTAGCCTGCGTGGCGTGTTGCGTCGTCTTAGCCATCCAAGATCCTCCTCGTCGGGACCTCAACCTCCAAAGCAGCTCTTTAATCAAGCCGCGAGATACGCTTTTGCGGCTTACGGCAAGTATGGGTCCCGTTTCCTTGACTTTATTGGGCGCGTGCGAACAGATCGCGAGGCACTCGACGAACTTACAGGCGTGGACCATACAGCTGAAAAGCAAGTGCTTCGGTCCGATTGGCGTGGGAACCTGGTCGGAAGTCTGTATCGTCCGGGATTTTACATTTTGTTGGATCATGGTGCCCAGGAGCTTATTTTGGCTATCCGAGGCTCCTTTCGACTGCAAGACGTCGTTACTGACCTCGTCGCAGAAGATGTCGACTTTGATGTGGCAGACTTGGAGCAATTCGGCCCCGCCGAAGGCGACGAAGAAGAGGACGGAGAAGAAGACGAAGAAGGCGACGAGGATGAGGACCCCAAAGAAAGCGACGAGGACACCTCGTCGGATGCGGCATTGGCGCGAGCGATCGCGGAGGCCGAGGCAGACAGCGATAGTGACTCCTTCGAGCGTCGCTGGGTAGGCTTTGTTCCCGATGATGCCGACGAGGCGAACGAGCTCGACGCAGTTTTTCGCCGCTTGAGTGTTGCATTGCGAGGTGTTCGCAACAATCTCGACTCGCAAGGCGATCTTGTGGCGCTGCAGCAGTCTCTGCAGGACTGGATGACACACGTCGAGCGCTCACACGAGCTTGGAGACGAGGAAGGTGATGAAGCGTGCTCACTCTATCGCGCCAAGTCCGAGGTCGAGGCGGAAGCAGAGGGCACCAATCGGCAACGCACTCATCTCGGCTTTCTCCGCGCTGCCAATGAGGTTGCACGCGAAGTGGAGGAGGATCTCGTCCAGGCGATGCTGGCCAATGCAGGGTACAAGTTGACCATCGTGGGGCATTCGCTCGGCGCTGCTGTGGCCACACTTTTGACGATGCGCTGGAGCTCGCATCCGGTCCTTGGCTCGGCCACATGCGTTGGCGTCGCCTCCCCATGCAGTACTTCTCGCGACTTTGCCGAGTCCGACGTTGCAAAAACGAAATTCAACAACATCGTGCTCAGCGATGATGTTGTGCCGCGTCTTAGTCTCGGCAGCTTTATGGATTTGCGCGATTCTCTCGCGTATATGGCTCGCAACGGAATCACGGAAAGAGTGATGGATATCGTTGGGGATGGCACGCGCGAACCCGCTGAACTGCGATCGGTCCTGCAGCCAATCTATGACGAAATTGTGGCGGTGGCGCATACCAATTTCAAGCTTTACCCTCCGGGCAACGTCTGGCATATTCCTCGGATGGCTCAGAGCGTCGATGATGCTCGTCTCGTGCCCGTCACGGATATGGGCACTATCATTTTGTCCAATGAGATGTTTCTTAGCCACTTGCCCAATTACTATGCCCATGCGTGCATTCCTGAGTCCCAAGAAAGTTCTACACCGGCGCCAGAAGCCACTTGAACAGTATTACCACACCAAAATTAAATGTTAAAAGTTTTTCCATCGTAATATTGGAGTCCATGATCATGAAATTGCGCTACGGTGTTTACAGTTCTTGGGCCTAGTCTTGCATGCATGGGCTACTTCGCGCAAAAGCCCACGTAGGCTTAGACTAGATGGTAATTTTATTATATTTTCACCACGACTGGGAAAATACGGACGTCGGCCGAAGTCTAGCCTAAAATTGTAAAACCGCTCGAACATTTTTTTATTTTTGGCTCTGCTCAAAACCCAACCGCCGAGGGTCGAGGTCACACGCTTGCGGAGTGGAGCAGCAGAAGATTACTGCACTGCGCTGCTACGCTGCGCAGAGCGAGGCCTTTCAGCGTGCGTGCGAGCGAGCGAGCTCTGGTGACCCGCTTTTTGCTGCGAACGTGAAAGAAAAGCAAACGGGTCACGATGGTCCGGGAGTTCTCAATTCCGGGCCTGACCCAGAGCATCCGCGACCTGGAGCTGAGCGGAGACGGACTTCGCGCGCAAGAGGTAACGCCGGTCCATCAGGACTTGAGCGACCGCGAACAGCTCAGTCTCATTGCAGATCTCATTTCCCGCGAAGAAAATGTATGGGATCTCGTCGAGGGGGACCAAGCATGGTTCGACTCGGTCTACAGCCTGGTTCGCTTCTTTGACGAGCTCGACGATGGCGCGAAGCGCGGCGTTGTTGAAATGCTATGCGCGCTTCTTGCGCAATGCGTACGTGGTGTCAGCAAGCCACCTGATGATACAGACATGGACGCGCTCAAGACGTCACTAAAAGTCCTCGTCTATTTCATTGCCAAGATCTGCGTCGACGAAGAACAACGTTGCGTGGCGGCCACCGAGGTCGCAGCGACGCAACGCAAGGGTCGCGGCACACGAAAGCCATCAAAGTCTACATCTCTCTCATACTCGTGGGAAAATTGTCGTGCGATGGCGCTCGACGCGCTCCTCGGTACCCTCCGGGTCAAAGACGCCCAGACCGGGGAGACGCGACTCCTGGACTTTGGCTCGCTTTGGGACTGTGGCCTCCCCGAAGAGTCCTTTTTGGACCTGTTTTGGCGCGTCGGTGAGACGCTCGCGCTCGAGAACGCCAAGCTCGTCACGAATGCGTCAGACGAGATGCAAGCTGTGCTCGAGGACCTCATCTGCATTCCGGTTCATGTTTTCCACGGCACCCTCTCGCATGTGGTTGCAGCTTCATTCTCTCATGCGCTCACAAAAAGCGAAACGATGCCCGTCTTTGTCGCTCGCGTGCTCCGCCGCCTCGTCGACGTCCACGAGGACGATCGCCTCCCTCGTGAAGTCATTCTCGAAGTTGGCCGCATGGAGACTCACGAGGCGTCCAAGGACGCCGCAGGCGTCAAGAATCTCGGCACCTTTGTGGAGGAGCTGGCCAGTCAGCTGCCCGCGCTCGCCCTGTCGAACCTAAGCGTGCTCATCCCGCACCTTAATGCACACGCTTACCCGCTGCGATGCTCAGTTCTAAAGGCGCTCGGAACGATTGTTTCGAACCTCAAGTCAAGCGAGACAGTCGAAGAAGCAACGCGGGACCGCCTGCTAGACCTCATTGGTGAACGTGTTCACGACACGAGCTCATACGTGCGTGCTGTGGCCGTCAGCGTCTTTACGCGGCTCCACGAGGACGAAGCCTTGCCCCTCACGCACATGCACGTGGCCACGGATATCGCCAGCGAGCGTGTGCTGGATAAGTCAAGTTTGGTTCGTAAGCAAGCCATCGCTTGCCTCTGCTGTCTCTTGGAACGCAACCCTTACAGCGATCGTCTCGATCCAGAGTTCTTCAAGGCCAGAATCACGGAAGCGCAAGCGGACCTCGATGCTCTGCAACCTTCTTCTTCCTCTAATGCTGAGGATGAACAAAGTGCCGACATCGTCAAAACCGAGCCCGAGCCCGGAAGCAAGGACGCCAGTGCTCTTCTTGATGAGGAAGGGGGTGGAATTACCAGTGAAGAAGAGGAGCAGATGCAGGATGCCCGAGAGAGCGATGATGGCGAAGACGAAAGCAATGACGAAGACGACACGAAGGCTTCCGGGCCCGAAGGAGAAGATCATGATGTTGATCAGCAAGTTCCGAAAGAGGAGCCCGAAGAATCTGCGGAGAATCAAGCCAAGGTCGCCCTTTTGGGAAAGCTGCGCTACTTTAAGAGCGCCCTCGGCTTCACGGCGCGTATGAGTCATGCCTGCGAGCAAGCGCAAGCGCTGGTGTGCTCGAAAACCGTCACAGACGTACTGGAGTCTCTGCGATTCCTCTGCGCCGCGACACGCTTCAAGCTTCCAGCTGCGCAAGACGCAGTTCGCGGGGTCCTTGCTCTCGTTTGGGACGAACGCGAGTCTGGTCGTATCAAGAAAGAGCTGCTTGAAACCTTTGAGCTTGTCTTTATCTCCGAACCCGTCCTCGTCGGCCGCGTGACCAAACGCAAATTGTATCCGGAGGATACCATCGTGCAGAATCTCATCGACCTCGTTCTGCAGACTACACTTTCGGAGCTCACGAGTCTCGATCGCATCATTGCCGAGCTCGTGAATCCAGCCGGGACACTTGGCCGACTCGCCCTCCCGCGCGGCGTCCTGGAGCAAATGTGGCAGCGTGTCTCTCAAGACCACGAAGCGAACCCTCGCGAGGCTCGCGCGGCCATCTGCCTCGTGTGCATGGCTTCAAGCTCATCGCAATCACTCTTTGAGCGCAATCCAGGCTTTGTTTCGGAGATGCTCGATCTGGCAGAATCTGCTGCCTCCAAGGACCTCGTCTTTGCACAGTATTGTTTCCAAACCCTCGTGCAGGTCATGCAGAACCGGGCTCTTGCGGACCGCCAGGGTGATCGGGTGGAGCGCTCCGTGACGGCTCTTCTCACGGCGCAGACGCACCTTGAATCAAAGACCAAGGATGCTGACTGGTACGCTGCGGCCGAAGTGGCCATCAATCTCTTGGTCCTTACGTCGCCTCGCGCGGATCTCGCATGCGCCCGCATCCTGCGCAAAATGCATAACAAGACCTTCCAGGCTTCGGGACGTGTATCTGCGGCAGCCTTGAGCAGGCTTTTCTTTCTTGTGGGGCACGCTGCAGTTCAGCTTTTTGTGTACGCAGATTTTTTATGCAGTGAGTCGAAGCGTGTACGCAAAGGAAAGGAGGATGCCAAGCTCAAGCAGCAGTCCATGGCAGAGCGCGAGGAGATGACCATGCTCGGTGCTGGCGGCGACTCTGCAGACGACCGCGAAGAGATGATTCTTAAGCGCATTGCCGAGGTCGAGCTCGTTGCCCCCCAAAGCCTCCTAGGTACTTATATTCCACTCCTGGTGAGCGTCGTTTCAGCTTCGCAACGTGCTAGCAAAGTCAGACGCCAAGAGGTGCAAGACGCACCCGACACAGATGCAGCCCTCGACGACACGGTGGCAACCGCGCCCAAGAGTTCGCAAGAGACCTCGTCGGTCCTTGTCGAATCGGCCGTGCTCGCTTTGTGCAAGATTATGTGCGTCAGCCAAAGTTTATGCGAGAAGCATTTGCAGCTGATCTTCACGGTGCTGCGCGACAGCCCCGACCCGAGTGTACGATCAAACATCATGATTGCTCTCGGCGACCTTGCTGTGCGCTTCCCGAATACGATCGAGCCTTTTACGTCGCAGATCTACCGACGTCTGCGCGATCCTAACGTCGGCGTACGAAAGACATCGCTCATGGTCCTCACGCATCTCATCCTCAACGACATGATCAAGGTGCGTGGTGAAGTTAGCGAGATTGCGCTTTGCCTCGAGGACCCTGACAGCGAGCGCATTCGCGACCTGACGCGGCTCTTCTTCCACGAGCTTTCGCGCAAAGGCACGAACCCAGTCTACAATCTCTTGCCCGACACGCTCAACAAGCTCTCCGCCGAGCCTGCGCTCGCAGGCGAGCATTTTCGCACCATTGCCAAGTTTTTGCTTCAGTTCATTACGCTCGAGAAACATGTGCTTTCCATCACCGACAAGTTGTGCAACCGCGTTTTTGCAGCCACGGGTCTGCCCCCAGGCGCCGAGGAGGTTGAAAGCCTTGAGACTCTGCAAGATCTCAAGCTTTGTCGCGATCTGACCTTTTGCGTGGCGCAGCTGAAGCACAGTGAAAAGGGCCTCAAGAAGCTGAGTGACCCACTCTTTAAGCTGTACCAGCCACTTCTGGCAGACGAGGAGATTCATGGCCACATGCTCGCAGTGATTCGCAAAAGTCGCCAGTTTTGCAAGGCAGAAACCCGCAAGCTCCTCGACGAGTGGGAGACGCGCATGGCGGACCTGCGCGAGGCCCAGATGGCGAACCAGGCGACTACAGACAAGGCGCGCAGGCGGCTTGCAAAGAAGAAAGGCACCTCAAACAAGAAGACCAGGGCAAGCACTAAGACGGCACAGCCATTGCGGGCTGCAAACGAGTCCAAGCGACGATCATCGAGGCGAACTACAGCCAAGAGCAAGACGGAGAAAAAGCAGCACGATGAGGATGACGAAGACGACGAGGATGAGGACCTCTATGTGGACGCCGAGTCGGAGGGCGAAGTGCAGCTCCAAATTTAAATTTTCAATCATATTGAACGCTCATCCAGTGTTTCTTTCTTTTTCTTTTCTTCTTTATTTTTATAAATTTGATTTTAGTTCACAACAACGAACATCAATCTCAACTTGTAAAGTTTCCGCCCATCTGAATCCAGTTCATTTTTCATAATCTTACTATCAGTTTTGGGAGCAAGTTTTTGATTTCTCGCTCGAAAAGCGTAGAACTCAGGGGCGATACGTAAGATTAGCTCTGCTTCTCTGCAACGTATGGGCGCACGCGTCTACCCTTCGTGGGCTTCATCGGCAATTTATTTTCAGCGTCCGTCTCAGTGTGAATTCGACACTATCAGTACAATCTGCCGTCGATCGTAGACAGTTTTCCCTGTGTTATAAATAATACCACACCCCCGTTAGATGAACTCAAAGCTCGAAATTTCAAAAACAGACTTGCACAGAGCAACAGCAAAACACGCGCATGCGGTCGGCCTTCTGCGCGCGTGCGCGGGTGGCGTCCGGAGCAGCGCGCGCAAGCCTAGGCCGGGGCGCCGCGGCGTGACCGTACCGGCGGATGCAATTAGAGGTTGCAGTGACCAGGCCTGACCTGCCTGGCAGTACGCGTATGCCAGCTTCCAGAAGAAGTTGAAACAAGGACGAGGCCACCATGGATGAGGGGAGCTAGAGAATCTAGAATAGCAGTCGCTATCCGCTTTATGTTGTGCGTGACCTCTCTCAGAGTGCCAACCTTGGCTCTGCGCACATAGATCGCTTCTCCAAGTAAAGGACCACCATCATGTGAAATTTTACTTCACCCTGGACCTCATATGGCACCAACAAAATCACGCGTTGGTTCGAGCGAGCACAGCTGTGATACGCTTACGCAGTTCAACTAGATGCATGGGACAGTCCCTACGTAACGCGAGGTTTTCGCAGCAGTGCTGTATTTTTCGATGCTTTTCACACGTGCACAATAATTTGATTACACATCCACCGGTCGCCGGCAAGACATTTCGTCGGCGCGTAGACTGTTCATCGAACCTCCATATTGAGCGCGCGCGTGGTGCAAGGGCTCTGCGACGGGAGGTCAATAAACATGCGGACGCACAAGAATTTTTTTTAGGGGGGAGGAGGCTGCCTGAAACAAAACAAGCCTGCCGACCAAAGAGCCTAGAGGTGGAATCACCAATGGGACGCGTTTCCTCAAGTGAGCTCAATTGGTCACTCCGCCCGTTTTTCTTTCCCATTCTTCTTTTTCCTTTTAGGAACCCACACTCACTTTGCTTGTGGAAGCATGATAAGTGCAGGTTTGGGATGAATACGGAAAACAGGGCCATAAAGCCAGTTGGATATTGTTGATATAGCAGAGACTGACTGAGAGTTCTTGCAAGATGCTTGTTGTTTAGTACGTAGTAGATGTATCCGTAATTGAGCGATTCGTTCACTAAGCGACCATGCCGTTTGACAGTGACTCGTGAAACTTTATCCCTGGTAGCATGTGGTTCGAGCTTGGCCATGAGTTCGGAGGGGGTCCTTGAGAGCCGTAACCCTAATAACATCTTGTCTTGTACTGGCACAGCAGGAGCAGAGGATATCCTCTTCTTGGAAGAACGGCAGGACTAGAGCTGGAGCCACTGTTTGCATTTGTGCATCTTCCTCTTTGCTCTCCTCAGACCCTGGACAACGACATTGAAAGCCGGATTTGTATAGCACTCGACGTAGTTGCTTGGTATGTAAAGTGTCCCGCTTTGCCCTAGCACGAACGGCAACGTGATCGTTGCGCCGTGCTACGCTCCTTTCGTCTCGCAATGAGGTACATACCTCGAGAGACGGAAGCTTCGACATTAGAAGTGAGGCGGCCAAGTTTGACACTTCTGCACATCTTCAATTTCGCCTCTCTGCGAACGCCACAAATCGATGCTGTTTCGGGCTCACCCACGTCCGGGAGGTATACGGGCTCACTCACGTCCGGGAGGCATACTCGCTCGCTACATCGACCAGTCAACCTATTCTTAAATCAATGAATTGATGGCGCAGGCGGCGGGCGGGCGTGGAGCGGGCGTGCGGGTGCGCGAGACGAGACAAGACAAGTCAAGACAAGACAAGACAAGTCAAGACAAGACAAGACAAGACAAGACAAAGACAAGACAAGACAAGACAAGACAAGACAAGACAAGACAAGACAAGACAAGACAAGACAAGACAAGACAAGACAAGACAAGACAAGACAAGACGAGACGAGGCGAAAAAAAAAACGGAGACCGCGTGAAACTCTGTACCATGGACAAGTTGGGACGTATTTCGATTATTTCGGGGCCTTTACCGTAAGTGTTGTCCAACGGAGCCAGGGCGCGCTGCATGTTCTTCAATGAACGCCCAGAAACTGCACTCTCGCGCGCCAAAACGTTACATTGCGTCGCTCACCTACGCCAAGTCAAGTCAAGCCAAGCCGAGCCAAGCCGAGCCAAGCCGAGCGGACCTAGGCCAAGCCGAGCGCCCACTCATGCGTTACTACGGAGGGCCTAGCGAAGGTTGCCCACGGCATGGCGACCGGAAGAGAGCCCTCCAGGCCTCTCGCTCGCTCACTCGCTCTCACATTCATCGCTGATTCATCTCGCGCGCGCCTCGGCGCGTCATCCTTTGCACCTCCCCCCACCTTTACCCTCCATGCTCTCGCGCGCTGCCCTCTCGGGCGGCTGTTCGTCCAGCTTTTGGCCAGAGCCTTGGAGCCTCCCGCCGCGGCCCGTTTTCTTATCGGGTCAGAGAAGGTGGGCGAGTAACCCAGAAGGGCGTCCTGGGGTCCGTTTCTACGATGTTCGGGCTTGCACTGGTGGGGTCCGTTTCTACAATGTTCGGGCTTGCACTGGTGCCGTGCAGTGGCGTAGAGCCCAGCTATTTACTTTTGGCTGATCGTTTCAAAGACGTTTTACTTTGCATGGGACGATGTCTGTGTTGCGCATCGCCAAGACCTCAAAAGTGAAGCACAATTAAAACCGTCAGCGTTTTCCGGACTCTTACGCTCCAGCTCAAAGCGGGCTCGCTGGGTGGCTGAGTGGCTGGGTGGCTGATGCGGGCTCTGAGCTTTAGTTCATCGAATGCGAGCGGTTTCTAACAGAAACGACCTGGCGGCTTGCCTCAGGTGGTCTATTGCCGAGAACAAAGTGCCAGAGGCAGCGCGCAGAGCGGACGTTGCGAAAAAGAAAAGAGCACGCGAAACGAACGCTTCGAGAAATTTCCTCCATAAACAGTGAAATGCTGTCCTCAACGCGAGGAAGAAAAGGCAAAAAAGTTGCACGGTGATCATGCAAGAAAAGTTTAAAATTCCGATCGCAGAAACCGAAGAGGAATAAAACCGTCCATGGCATCCTGCTCGTGCTCTTCACCGCCTCGGTTTGTGCAACCTCACCTTGCCTTCTACATCCGACCTACCTTCTTCTATCAATTGTATGTCAAGCAGTGCAAACGCCTCGGCTTCTTCATCGAAGGGAAAGCAAACCAGAAATCAAGCCCAAGAACCAACATTGCACACAGTACATAGACAAGATATACCAAGAGCACATCCGCCACACGTCTGCTGCGCTGCCGACATCTACTTGCACGCTATGGAGAATCAAGTGATCGCGCCCTGTGCAAAGCAGGTCGAAATGGAGCCCGAAAAGCAAGGTGAGCATCCTGACTTGCCTAATTCGGTCGTCTCGACAACATCCGCCCCCTCGACGAACAATGTTGAAGGCAACGACGAGAGCAACTTGGGAGAGGAGAACAACGAGGAGCTCTCGTCCTTGGAGGCGGTTCAAGACGTGATGCCAAAGAATGAGGCGTCCCACATTCCCGGTTATTTGCGCGCCACAGAATCTGCCGCATCTCGTGTGCGAGCTACTAACAAGCTATATGACATCGAGAAGAAGATGGAGGAGCGTCGCGCAGCCGCTCTTGCTCGTCTGGATGAGCGCAAAATTAAGATCGCCAAAGCAAAGGCCGCGAAGATGAAGCTTCGGGCTGCTACTCAAGCCAAGCGTCAAGCTGCCGCACAGCTACAAGCCGCTGATGTGTTGAAGGAGACGGTGGAGGCGCCGACTTCACCCCTTTCGCAAGCTGGTGAACAAGAACAAAAACTAGAACAGCAACAACAGCAACAACAGCAACAACAGCAACAACAACAACAACAACAACAACAACAACAACAACAACAACAACAACAGCAACAGCAACAACAACAACAACAACAACAACAACAACAACAACAAGAGCAAGAACAAGAACAACAACAACAACAACAACAACAACAACAACAAACTCCGCAAACTCGTAATGCGGAGCCTGATATGGAGTCCGCCAGTTTGAACGTCGGAGAAGCTGCAACTCAAGATGAAAAAGTTGCTGCTGAGGAGCCTACACTTGTGGAGAGGCCGATTGAGCTCACGGGATCCCCATTGGCGGAACCTGACAGCGCGCTCCTCGAAAGGAACGCGCGTGCTCTCGTCCATCTCGTCAAAGGAACGCATTCGCGAGACGAACACAAGAAGGCGAGCCTCCGCGTAGCGCAAGTGCCGCGGAAGAAGACACGTCGCAAGCGCTGGTCTGCGAAGGGGCGCGGGCAACGCACTCGGCGCCACCTGAATGTCATTGCCAACGAGAACACAATGGCTAACGAAATGAATGCGGAACTGGAGAACCCAGGCAAGGTAGTGGGGGGTGAGGAAAGCGGCAAGGACACGGAGGCCACCACCATACAAATTTAATCGCGTTCCATGTATCCTCTTTTCAACAATGAAAAGGACAAGCAAGAGCTAGCTCTTTAGCGATTTAAAAAAAAACTCAATTTTCTCTCATCTTCGAACATAAATTGTTACCTGTGAGCATCGCTCGCTGCTCACTCGACTTTTTGGTTTTCGACTCTCCAACCTCAGTTCATCTGTCTCATCATCGTTGCCAGACAGCGCCACCTTTGCACCAAGGATCTTAAGTGATGCAAATAACCGCGCGAGCAAGTTTAGCATACTGGAAAAAGCGGGAAATTGTAGAAGCCATGAATAAATTGAAAAAGATGCTTTGACCTGACAATTAGACACCACGGCGCGCCTTGACAGCGTCGGCGATCTTGCGGAGCACAGTCTCGGTGGTGGCGAAGTCAATGCAAGCATCCGTAACGGAGACACCGCGCTTAAGCGAAGCGATGTCAGTCTGACCGGGGCTGAGGGCCTGCTTGCCTTCGCAAAGATGAGACTCAATCATGAGCCCAATGATGCCCTTGTTTCCAGCGGCAATTTGCTCACAGACCTTGTCAGCGACACTGGGCTGGTTCTTGTGGTCCTTTTGGCTGTTTCCGTGGCTGCAGTCGACCATGATGCGGGTGGGCATGCCGTTCTTCTCCATCTTGGCGGTGGCCTCGTCAACGAACTCCTTGGTGAAGTTCGGTCCACCAGAGCCACCACGCAAAATGATGTGGCAGCCAAGGTTGCCCTTGGTGTGCACAATGGCAGCCACACCCTGCTTGGTGACAGAGAGAAAAGAATGCGGGTTCTTGGACGACTTGCAAGCGTCGATAGCCACCTGAACGTCGCCACTGGTGGCGTTCTTAAAGCCAACAGGGCACGAAAGCCCCGAGGCGAGCTCGCGGTGGACCTGCGACTCGGTCGTGCGAGCGCCGATGGCTCCCCACGACACGAGATCCGCAAGGAATTGCGGAGAAATGGTGTCAAGGAATTCGACACCGCAGGGGAGTCCGAGCTTGTTCACCTCGAGAAGGAACTTGCGCGCGATGCGCAGCCCCTTGTTGATCTTAAAGGAACCGTTGAGATCCGGATCGTTAATGAGACCCTTCCAGCCCACGGTGGTGCGCGGCTTTTCAAAGTACACGCGCATGATGACCAGAACCTCGTTCTGCACCTCGTTCGACAGCTCGGCGAGCTTCTCGGCGTACTCCTTGCAAGCCTCGACGTCGTGGATGGAGCATGGGCCGACGACGACAATGACGCGGTCGTCCGACCCGTTGACGACACTGTGGACGGCCTCGCGGCTCGCACCGACGTGGCTCACGACCTCATCGCCCGCGTCGATGTCCTCAATGAGGCATGCCGGCGGGATGAGCGAGCTCAGGAAGTCAATGCGCACGTCGTCCACCTGCTTGGCCCGCGACTCCGACAACCTGTATGGATTTACGCACAAAACGGGAGCAGCAAAGCGTAGCACCGTTCGCGGACAGCTCCTTGTCAGCCCTCGCTCCTCCTCTCCCGCGCGCTCCTCCTCCTCCATGCCCGCCCTCGAGCGCCCTCGCGCGCAGGCGTGCGTAGCTTGCTTCATGACTTACTTCCGGCGCTTGCTCATCTCCTGGCGCGACACATCGCCGACCACGGCCCCGTTGGCGCTCATGACGCAGGCGTCGTTCGGGCCTCTGCCTCTCCCGCCCCCGCTCCCGCCCGCGCTCTCGCCGCTGC
>KN805396.1:209856-273912 GCA_000818945.1 Schizochytrium sp. CCTCC M209059
TGGGAGTTCGAGGCGCCGGTCGCGTCTTCTGCCTCGGTCGACACGCCGCAGCGAGCGAGCGAGCGAGCGTGCGGGAGAAGGGGAGAGAGCTTCGTCCTCGGGGTCTTCTTCTTCTTCTTCTTCTTCTTCTTGTTGTTCGTCCTCGACGACGACGACGAGGACGAGGACCGGGATGGGGACCGGCAGCAGCACGAGCAGAGGCCGAGGTCGAGGAAGGAGCCGAGACGGGGTGGACGGGATCGGGCGGGCGGCCTCGCTCTCTCCCTCTCTCTCTCTCTCCTGCGAGGTGTCGAGCCGCGGCCACATGGCAGTCAGCGCCGCGCCGAGTGAGAGAGAGAGACCCAGCCGCCGCACAAACAAACAAGAGGAGGGAGGAAAGCAGAAGCCCCGAGGCGCCAGGAACGAGCGGCGGGAGTCCGTCCGACTAAGCCGCGGGCAGGCGTGCGTAGAGCAGGAGGAGAGAGAGAGAGAGTGAGCGGCGAGCGACAGAGAGAGCGAGCGAGCAAATCCACAACCTTGACCGACTGACTGACAGAGCGACCTGAACCTCGCGGACAGCAACAGCAGCAGCAGCAGCAGCAGCACGCGAGAAAGCGGAGCGGAGAGAGAAGACAGGAGTGAAGCGGAAGGCAAGGGAAGGCAGGAAGGACAGCGAGACCAGAATTAGCCTCACCAAGAAGATGGCGGAGTTCGGACTCTACGGCCTGGCCGTCATGGGCCAGAACTTTGCCCTCAACGTGGCGGAGAAGGGCTTCAGCATCTCTGTGTGCAACCGGTCCCCGTCCAAGGTGGACACCTGCGTCGAGCGCGCCGAGAAGGAGCTCGGCGAGAACGCCTCGAACCTCAAGGGCTACAAGGACCCTGCCGAGTTCATTAAGTCCCTGGCCAAGCCCCGCAAGGTCATGTTCCTCGTCAAGGCCGGCGCCCCCGTCGACGCCTGCATTGACCTCTTCCTCGAGCATCTCGAAGAGGGCGATGTCCTCATTGACGGCGGTAATGAGTGGTTCGAGAACTCTGTTCGCCGCGGCGAGCGCTGCTCGGAAAAGGGCATCATGTACCTTGCCATGGGCGTCAGCGGTGGCGAAGAGGGCGCCCGCAACGGCCCCTCGCTCATGCCCGGTGGTCCCCGCGAGGCCTACGACCTCATCAAGCCCATCATCGAAAAGGTCGCCGCACAGACCGAGGCTGGACCTTGCACCACCTACATTGGCGGACCCGGCTCCGGCAACTATGTCAAGATGGTCCACAACGGTATCGAGTACTCTGACATGGAGGGCATCGGCGAGGCTTACACCATCCTCAAGCACGTCGGTGGTCTCGACAACGAGGAGCTCGCCAAGGTCTTTTCCGAGTGGAACAAGGCCGAGCTCGACTCCTTCCTCATTGAGATCACGGCCAAGATCCTTGCCAAGCGCGACACTGATGTCTACACGGACGATGGCGAAAAGCTTGAGGGCAACGAGTCGCGCTACGTGCTCGACATGGTGCTCGACCGCACCGGCTCCAAGGGTACGGGCCGCATGACCGTGCAGTCTGCCGCCGAGCACGGCGTCGCTGCTGGTGGCATGAGCGCCGCTCTCGATGCCCGCTACATTGCCTCCGACAAGGATGCCCGCGGCGTCATGGCCCCTATGCTCGACGGCCCCACGCAGATGCCCGAGCTTGACAAGGAGCAGCTCATCCAGGATGTCCGTAACGCTCTCTACTGCACCAAGATCTGCTCCTATGCTCAGGGTCTTAACCTTATTCGCGAGGCCTCGCGCCAGCGCGACTGGAATGTTGACCTTGGTGAGTGCTCGCGCATCTGGCTCGGTGGCTGCATTATCCGCGCCAAATTCCTTCACCGCATCAAGGAGGCGTACGACCGCGATCCGGATCTTGCCAACCTTCTCATTGATTCCGAGTTCAAGGAGGAGATCGCCACCAAGCAAAAGTCGTGGCGTCGCGTCGTTTCGCTCTGCGCTGCCGTCGGTCTTCCGGCGCCATCCATGATGGCGTGCCTTTCGTACTACGACCAGTACCGTCGCGAGACGCTTCCCGGCGCTGCTCTTGTGCAGGCGCAGCGCGACTTTTTCGGCAGCCATACCTTTGAGCGCAAGGACAAGCCCCGCGGCGAGATGTACCATTGCCGCTGGACCGACAAGCACTTCTAATCTGTTGGAACTGAAACGAATCAACCGACCAACAACAAGAAGAAAAGAAATGGTTTGCTACTGCCTTGAGCGCAGCTAAAAACCATGCACACAGCGCACAGCTCTTCTCTCCCCTGCCCGCTCGTTGCTTGACGAGAAACAAAAGGTTTCGAGACGAGAGTATGTGAAATCATTGCTCCTCCCCCCCCCTTCTCCCCCCTTCCCCCTGTCTGCAAAAGTGGGAATTAAAAATAATCTAAGCATTTCATGCCACCTTTTTTTCTTTTTTCTCCTTTTCCTGCTTCTTCTTCTTCTTCTTCTTTTCTTGGGAGATATTCTTTCCTTTTTTCCGAAACATCATTACGAGCAATCGTCAACGCTCGTATTAGACATCGCCCCAACGGCGGCAAAAAAACATCTCTTGAGCTGCCGAAATCAGTTCTGGTCCTCTTCCTCCTTCGTGCATACTATGTTGTTGTCACTCGTCGTTGTCCTCGTTCAGATGTAAGGTAACACGTGCAGACCTGCCTGACACACGAGTACTTAACCTTGGCTCTCATGAGTGTCTTTATCTTTACATTTTCAAATGTTTCCTTTCTGAATTATTCATCGTCGTCATCATCATCGTCGTCCAGTGCTGGCACATGCAGAGCTGCCTCTCTTCGAGCCTGCTCCTTGACGGCAACCGGCGCCGAAGAGGAAGCACGGAGTCCCAAGTCGGCCATTTCGTTCGCAAGGTTCGGATTTTCTTTGCCCTGATAAATTGTGCGGAGATCCACAGCCTGACGAAGAATGTCGTCGGCACGTTTCGTCGGTTGCGCAAGACGTTTGACGCGGCCAGATGCGCTGTCTTGCATCTTCGCTACCTTATTCTTTCCATTGTGGTCCTTGAGCGGGCCCGCACTTGGTGCGGACAAAGTCACGGCCTCGTCCAAAGTGAGTTTGGGCATTGTCACCTTGAGCTCGCCGCTCGCCTGCGAGCGCTCGCACTTGGCATCCTCTGCACGGACCTCGTCACGGTCCTCGCCACCAGGAAACCCGAGACGAAGCACCTTGTCCTTAAAAATGACTTCTACAAAGCGCGGATACACTTGGCAGTCGATGAGCGAGGTGTCCACGTACCGAGGTAGCTGAACGCGCAAATACACATTCTCGCGGTCCTCCTCGAGTGCAAAGTCGAGACCGCCCTCATTGCACTGCCGAACGCGGCCGTCGGGGAAAAATTGTTTGGCACGTGCCAACGCCACGGCCTCTTCGTGTTCCTTTTCGTAGTTACGCTCCTTGGGCAGACGCTCCTTCTCGCGCGCCTCCTTTTCCGCCTTTTCCTCTGCCATTTCACGGTACATTTCTGTGCGCAACTCCGGCGTGTACGGCGCGTTGTCGCCACTTACGTCGACAATTTCCGGTTTGCTAGCTTCAGCGTGGGCCTCGGCAGCAATTCGTTCTGCCAGCTCCTTGTCCAGATCATCGCTGCGCTGCGCTGCTCGGATGCGGTCTGATTTCGTAATGGACATGCCATCAAGTTTCTGCAAGTGAGGCAGCCGCAAAATAATGTAGTCCTTGTGGCCTTCCCAGTCTGCAAACGGGTTTCCCACGACGTAGAGCTCGCGCAAGAGCTTGTTATGCTTCAGGTTCGCGACGGACTCCTCGAGCGCAGAGCATGGCACAAAGTTTAGCATGAGGTCCAGTTTATTGAGGAACTCGCAAGATTCCAATCCTTCAATCTTGAGAATGTTGTTTTGCGAAACGTTCAGGTACTCGAGCTCTTTCAGATGTTGCAGGTTCTCCAGCTTGCCAATAATGTTGTTCTGTAGGTACAGGATTTTCAGACGTCGACACAAGGACCCAACCTTTTCAATCTTCTCGATTTCCAGCTGATGCAGCGCGATCTCCTCGAGGTCTGCCATCGTCCCTTCATTGTGCTCCGACTTGCGTCTGATCAGCTCCGCATCAATGCGCACCATCGCTCCTATCTGTGCAAGTCCGCGCTGCTTCTTCTGGCCTCACCGGGCCTGGCCAGCCTCGCTCGCAGTCGCGCGGCCGCCCAACGTCCTCTCTCGCCCAAAAGGCGTCCCGCCCGAGGCCTCGCCTGTCTCGGTTTATGGTGAAAACACCTTGTCCTCGCGCGTCGACCTGCGCCGCCGCGTCTCCTGCTTTTTTCTCCCGTCCCGTCCCTTCCCTCGCAGCGCCCGAGGCGAGGAGAGGCCGCGCCGGCGGGTCTCCGTCCGCGCGCGCTCCGGGTCTGTCTGCGAGCGTCGCGTCTCGCCCGGCGCAGCGGCCGCAGGCTGGCTGGGCGGGGACTTGCTTGCTTGCTTGCTGTTGCAGGGCTGGCGCGTGCGATTTTACCGGTCACCTTTTGGGGGAGGGAGCTCCGGGCCGTGGAGCCCAAGGTGGGCCACATTCCGGCGGCAAGCGACCCATTTGCGCCACCTGCCTGCCGACTACAGGTCGAGACGGTAACGCCCGACACGAGGAGAAGGAGGGGAAAGGAGAACAAGAAGAAGACGTTGCGTCGATACTTCTGCAGGACGCACTGCAGGTCCAAACGAGAGAACGCGACCACGCTCGTGCGTCACGGTGGCGCCTGCTGCAGGCTCTCGCTCGCTTACTCTTGGAGAGAGGCAAAAGTGGGGGCTCGCTACTCCCGAAGAGCATGCAGACAGGCTTGCAGGCAGGTACACAGACCATAAGGCGGTGGACCACGTGCGATAACAAGTCGCGGGGGTCAGCGGTGATGCTGACTCATCTCGATCTCGATGGCAGACGACGAAAACGTGTCGATGATAAGCCAAGAGCTCACTCCTTGGCCAGAACGATTGCAATTCTCGCAAGTTTGGCGCAGTTGACAGCCGGTCTCGATGCCATGTGGAAAGACTGCATGGGCGCAACATGCTACAAGGTCTTTGGCCCAGAAACCTCGTACGAAAATCTGCAATCGCTTTGTCACGGCTATGGGGGTGAGCTTTTCTCAGCGGCGAATCAGTCGGTTCTTCAACACGTACAATCAATCTTTGAGCGCGATGCGCTTGAAGCTGACCGTGACGCAGTGCTCTTGCTTGGTGCTCTCACAGATGAAGAGGCGCTTGGAAACCTCGCATTTGACGATGACTCAGCGAACGTGACCTTGGAATTCATCGACGCGACGCTGGAGACGGCTGTCGCAAAGATGTCGAGTGGGTCATGTATTCAGTCTCTTCGCCTCGATAGCGATAGCGCAGCCGTTAGCTGGATCGAGACGACCTGCGAGCAGGAACAATTGTACTCTGTCTGCCAGCACGCAGCACCAGAGTATGGCTTTTGCTATGAAATCCGCTGGCAAGACCAGAAAGGTCGTACGCGCAAACGCGTCATGGAGCCCGTGACTCAATTTCCTCAAAATCATCCCAAGACTGCGGGTAATGGGGTATGTGGCGGTGCTGGATTCAATTTTATACCTCCAGAAGGGCTTTGGTCTGGTAAAGGGGCTGAAGAAGCCCACGACAGCTCTTGCAAGCTCGTGTCTGGAGGCGAGCTTTTTTACGGCTATGACTACCCTACGAGCGGGAGCTCTAACACGGGCTTTGCCGATGACAACGCGCTGACCATGTTTTTTCTCGTCGACTCTGACTATCGCGGATATTGGGTCCTTGCAATCGACAAGCCAGATGGAGTGGACGCAGACGATGGGTACCTCAGCATGAGAATTAACGGAAGTGGACTTGATGGCGCCGGCGTCAATGTGCAGCTTAAAGACGATCCTGCTGTAAAGGATGTCGGCGACGCATGCGAGAAATCAGACTTGAAAGACGAGGGCTTTGGAAGGGACTGCTACGCATGGAACGGTACGCATGGATCCTTCATCTGGCGCTGGCACCAGTGCTGCACCGATGGCATGGTGCTTGGCCGCCTTCCGTCGACAGATTTCTGCATCGACGTGGAAATCACCAAGAAAAGAGGACTCAGCAAGATGCTCGTAGGCGACTTTGTTGCAGATGAGCTCGACATAAGCATGACTGAAATTCCTTTCGAAAGCGCCGTCAACGTATGCGGCTACGAATGTCCGGACTTTTGCAGTGCCATTACAAACTGTGGCGAATGCTCAAGCACAAAGGGCTGCGGGTGGTGCCCGGGTTACGGTTGTGAGGCCATTGGAGCCAAAGGAGGATGCGCCGAAGGATGGCGAGATAGCGATTCGGAAGAGTGTTGTGAGGCGTGCGCGACTGCGAGCAGCTGTGACGAGTGCGTCGACATCGAAGGATGCGGATGGAATCACAGACTTCACACCTGCAAGTCCGGCAACAAATATTCGCGAACGCTCTGCCAGACCTCCGACGATCTTGAATACTATTTTGCCTTCGATCACGCGGAGTGTACGACCGAAAGCCCAACCGCTGCAGTACAGCAGATGAATTTGACGTCTGCTGCTCCTACAGATGCGCCCTACTCTGCAACGCCAACAACTTCCGAACCAACGACAGAGGCGCCTATAATGGTAGAGCCAACAACAGCAAAACCAACAACAGCGGAGCCGACGACCGTAGAACCGACTCTGTCAAATACTCGGAGCGAAAGCACCAAGGCCCCTGCTTTCCAAGAGGAAACGAGCAATGCAACAACGCACGAAGAAGCCGTGGACACGCCTCCGAGTCGGCCTGGAGAAAACGGGCCTGCGTCGTGGACGATCGCTCTTGCAGCGTTAGGGGCTTGCGTCTTATTGATCGCTCTCTTGGCCGGAGGCTACAAGTACAAGCGCCGAAAGGGTTCTCGCGAGAATTTGGACGGTGACTTTACAAGTATCGCTCCAGGCGTGATCAAGCAGAGCACCAAGGTTTCGGTCTTCCAGCAGGGAAACCCAATGTTTGATAATATCGGTCTCGTCTGTGACAAACCGAGCAAAACATACCCAAAGAATTCTCTCGTTCAAGCCTTGGCTGCACACAAAGCTGCGGGCGATTACTTTCGGGTCTTTACAAACAACCCTGGTATTGCAATGCAGCTGTCAAAGGAAACAATGTGTTTTGTCAAGTGCACCGAAGACGATGGCGTGCTTCTTGACAAGCTAGAGAAACCTGGACCCATACGTGCGCTCGTGAATTTGGCAATGGCCAAATCGAATCGGGGAGATGCGTCGCCGACGTCCAAGGTCAAGACGCACCTGCGCATTAAAAAGCGCGATGAGTGGACAAGACATATTGACCCGGCAACAGAAAAGGAGTTTTTCTACAATGGCAAGCTCAACGAGGTTGTGAATGACGCTGCAGGTATTAATGAGGCGCAAGCATCTGCGAGACGTGAAGATGCAGACCCGCTCCGCTGGGAGTTCGCTCCGGATGAGTTCGAAGACTTCGATCTTGTCCTCAACGTGCTTTCACGAGCGAACTGGCAACTTTGCAAGGATCTCCACCTTGAGTACTTTTTGCACCCAGAATCAGGCGAGCGTGTCTGGATTGAAAGCTCGACCTCGTAGAAATTTGAGGGTAGCGCACTTTGACTTTCATGGAAGAGAAACAAAAAAATCGAAAATATGTACAAGCACTTGGCGAAATCGACGATATTGACTTTTTATTGAGGACGCCGGGTGATCGCACGAAGCTTGGCACTGCGTGCACGTGGATTCTCGGTACTCTCTTCTTTGGAGGCCTTGCGCACGCCACGAAAGCATGGCGAAAAGTTCTTGTATTTCTTGAAAGCCTGCTTTACCAGGCGATCCTCGAGACTGTGAAACGAGATGATAGCTACAGTACCCCCAGGGCGAACAATGTTTGGCACGTTGTCGAGGAAAGTTTCGAGACTGTCCAGCTCGCCGTTGACGGCAATACGGAGTGCCTGAAAAATTCTTGCGGCAGGGTGCGATCGAGCAGTCTTCCAGTCTACCATTGGCGCGATTGCACGTACTAGATCATGAGTGCTATCAATGGCCTGCTTTTTCCGCGCGCGCACAATCTGCGTGGCTATCCGTCGGGCATTACGTTCTTCCCCGTACTCCCGGAAAATCGTTTCGAGGACATTTTGAGGTCCCTTGTTGACGAGCGTCCACGCGCTAACGGGCGATGTTGGGTCCATCCGCATGTCTAGCTTGCCCTCATTGCGAAAACTAAACCCGCGTTCGCCTCGATCGAGCTGCATTGACGAAACACCGAGGTCAAGGAGGACGCCGTCCACGGGAATCACCTCATCGCCGAGTGTGCTTTTCATGTCAGAAAAATTGGAATGCACGGCGCGAAATTTGTCTCCCCACGGCGCGAGACGGCGCCTTGCGATTTCGAGTGCATCTGGGTCGCGATCGACACCGACGATACGCAAGTTGCACGGCAGCGTCTCAAAGCGGTGCAGGAGTGCTTCCACGTGCCCGCCTGCTCCAAGCGTTCCGTCAACAATCAGAGCCTCATTTCGCATGCCGAGGGTGTCTGCGAAAACGTCCACGACCTCATCTCGAAGCACGCTCACGTGCCCGGCCTCTTTGCCGCTGCTCAACGTGTTGACGCCAAGATGCTGTCCATCGCGACCATGGCTTTCGTCATCTTGGGCGAGGTCCCCGCCACTTCCGCTTCCGCTGCTGCCGTCGCTGATGCTTCCGTTCTTGCTGCTAATGCTCGCGAAGCCTCGCGTTCGAGACGGCTTCGCAAGCCGAAATATCGCGAGGCTCCGCATTCCCGTCCTCACCAATCTGGTTTTGTTGGCTGGCCGACGAGGCAGATCGATCGACCACTGGCACTTCACCTCATCTTTAAGTTGTCAAGAACGTCGTCGTGCAGTCCAGCACGAGCGAGGCTTCGGCGATGCGATGCGAGCCCCTCACGATCGCGAGCTCTCGCATCACAGGTTTGTGAGCCCCATACAGGCGACTTTACTCTCGTTCTTGCTGCGTTCATGTGACGAGGGCTGGCACGTGAATAGAGAGCGAGCGAGCGAGCCGTTGAAGACGATTGATTGCGGACAATGATGGGTGACACCGAGTGACACGGACTTTTGGGCTTGGCGACGATGAGATGAAGAAGCAAACCGAAGACGCCCGCTCGACGACGAAGAGCACAAAGCGAGGCTGTGCGCCGTCCGCACTTCAGGTGCGCAGCAGACTGGGAAAGCGAGGCCTTCTGCGCGTGCCTGGCAACGACAACACAAACAACAACGAAGCCTTTTGGGGAAAATAATGGAGCCAACGGCTGCAAAAGCACCGCTGCCACCGCGGCAGCCCAAGACCAAGAGCAAGACCGGCGCGGACTTTAGCTATAGTGAGAAAGACCTCTTGCCTCTTGTAAGCAACGAACTGCAAACGCGCATGCGTAAACTTTCGCTCGTCGAGACAACGCGTGAAATGGCACACGTGACGCAAGTCAAGGCATACGGTGAGGCCTTTGTAAGCAAGGCTCGTGCACCCAAGCACAATGGACAGGAAGTGCAAAAGCTTGCCTTTTCCTTACGTTTCGAAATATGCTGGTTTGGGCGCGTCTTTCTCGGGACCTCCACGCTTGGCAGTGCCTCGGGAAAGGTGAAGATCGGCGAAGTCGATTTTGAGAATGTCGACACGCCAGAAACTTGGCAGGTAGAGACCAAGCTCGATGTGGAAAGTGTACCAGGAGTGCCAGCAAGCGCTGCTGCGGCAGCCATCCCTGAACTCTCTGACGTTGAAGTGCTTTTGCGCAAGCTGGTCAAGGAGCAAGGTCAGGCAAAGCTTGTGGAACTCATACGCACGGAAGTGACACGAATGCTCGTCAAACGAGAGATTCTTGCATCGCAAGAGCGCAAGGTCTCAGAGGACACTTCGGAAGAAGCAAGGCAGGATACATCCGGCGATGGCGCAGATGATCCGGCTTCAATGAGCGAGATCTCCTGCGATGATCTCCGGCGGCAAATGCTTGGCAAGGACTACCTCCGCATCATTGACGGCGAGGACGCCAGCGCTTTTCAGGAGACGAGCTGGGCACTCCGTATTTGTACAATTCATGATCGAGATGTGCCTGCTCTCTGTGCGAAGCTTGCGAAAAACACAGGCTTGCAGACCCTCGACCTTTACTTTAATTACATTGGAGACGAGGGTCTTGACGCGCTGGCAGCTGCGCTGATCGAGCACAAGGAGCTGAAGCGAATTGATTTGCGCCGCAACAGAATTGGAGATCTTGGTTTGCAGAGTCTCATGGCGCGTCTTGGAGCGGGTCACTTGCCCAGTTTGACGGAGATTGATCTCCGTGAGAACGAAGCCATCACGAATCTGGGGCGCACCATGATTTCTGCGCTAAAGCTGATGCGCCCCAACACCATGGTCACCTTGTAAGGTATGCTGAAAGACGGCGTGTACCTGGCCACGACTCAATTTTAGTAGTGCGTTTGATCGATCCTTCTCATTGCAAAAGAAAGTCCGAACCATCGTACACGCAAGCGGCACGCCTGGCAGATGCCCTTTCTCTATAAAATGTCTCAAGTTGTTTGAAGAGTCAGAAAAAAGGCCAGTGCTACAGGCATTCGAAACATGAAAGGGTAGGGTAGAATAAAAGCAATATCTTTTATACCTGGTCTTCACCAACATCAAGTGCTCTTTGCTGAGTCTAGCCTAGCCCTCGAGCTTGCTCTGCACAAGTGCTTTAAGGTCAGTGTAGATCGCGTCACTACGGCGGTTCTGGCGCACAAGCTCGGGGTGGTTCTCGCCGCTAAAGGAGTACAAAATGCCCTTCTCCTCGTAGTGCGCGAGGAGGGGGTAGGTGACCTCCATGTACATGTCGAGGCGGTGGCGTACCTTGTCAGGCTCGTCGTCCGCGCGACGCGTGAGTGGCTCGCCCGTCTCGTCATCCTTGCCTTCTTCCTTGGGAGGGTTGAAGGCGTACGAGTACATGCGGCCCGAGTGCTGGTGGATCCAGCGGTCACTAATGCGCTCAACAATCTCGTCCTGCGGCACCTCGAGGTTGAGAACAAAGTCGATCTCGATCTTGTCCTCCAGGGCCTTAGCCTGCGGCAGGGTACGCGGGAAACCGTCAAGAAGCACGCGGCCGGACTGCTCGAACACCTCGTGCATGATGAGGTCCACCATGAGCTCATCAGGCACCAAGTCACCAGCCTCCACATAGGCCTTTGCCTTTTCACCCAAGGGCGTGTGTTCCTCCATGTGCGAGCGGAGAATGTCGCCGCTCGAGAGGTGGCTAAAGTTAAACTCCTTCTTGAGGCGCTTGCTGAGCGTCCCCTTGCCGCCGCCCGGCGGGCCGGTGATGAGCACAACGTCGAGCGCCTCCTTGTCGATGGCGGCAGCGGCGAGACCGCGCTTGGCCAGCGACGAGGTCAGCATCGACGCCGACAGGGCCCTCGACCCGGCCATCTGCGCGCGCACCAGCGTCTGCATCATCTTTCCTCTTTGGCGCTTGCGCGGAGGCTCTTCTCCGTAAGCTTTCGCGTTCGCGTCGCAGCTCCTCGCGCAAGATGCACCAGGCTCGTCCGAGTTTGCCTGTGGTGCGGCTGGTCGCTTGCTGCCTGCAGCACAGTAGTACTCCGTACTAGAGTGGTGTCCTCTGCATTCAGCCAGGCATAGTTTTACCTCAACGTCCACGCGAAGATGAGCACCAATGTAGATTTTTACTCATGCGGTTACCAGACGTTTCGCAATAACGATTCTGTAACTTTCGGTCGCGTTGGCTGACGAGGAGAGCAGAAGAAGCAGCAACTTTCAATCCAAGCAAGGGCCGCATCGTCGCCAGCCCTGTGCAAGCGCGCGGCCGCCGGCTCGGCTCGGCTCGGCTCGGCTCGGCGCCGTGAACTGCAGTGGAATCCGGCGGAAAGCTTTTCTACCTGCGCGAAACGTTGGGTGATACCGCGAGGAGCAGCGGAAGCGGCGGCGCTTGCGATCCAACGTCAAAAGGCAACTACGTGCGCGAAGGGCAGCGCCGGCCCGCGTGCGTGAAGGGAAGAGAAGAGAAGAGAAGAGGAGACGCGAGACAAGGCAAGACAAGACCAGACAAGTCAAGACAAGATAAGACAACACAAGACAACACAACACAAGACAACACAAGACAACACAACAAAAGACGACGAAAAAGATCCAAGGCGCGGAGATACGGGATCTGCGGCTTAGATTTAAAAAAAGCTGGCTCAATAAAGTAGGTTAGCAAGACCTCAACCTCTTACTCGCTGCGAGTCCGTCTCACCCCTCGTTGCTCTTCTCTTGTGATAATGGCGGACGCAAACAGCCGCATTGCGGACTATGTAAACCGCATTCGCGTCATGGGTAGTCATCCCGACAAAATCACAATCAATACCCTGACTATGGTCGCTGGTGACGTCAAAAAGGGAAGCGTGAGCGGCGTGGAGCCCTCCGATATCGTGGGCGCCATTGAGGCGCGACTCTTGCGTGCCCCTCCCCGCGAAAAGATGCCGGCCATGTACTTGATGGACTCGATCATGTACAATGTGCGCGATCCATACCCCAAGCTCTTCTCTCGCGGTCTTCCGAACCTTTTCATGGACACCTTTCGATCACTCGACGACGCAGGTAAGAATCAGCTTCGTAAGCTGCTCAACGCATGGCCGGATCGTCGTCCGGATCAGGGCGCGCTACCACCAAAAGTCTTGGGCGACATTTTCGCAAAGATCGATCGTCGCTTTGACGTAGATGATTTTGTGCGAAGGCAAGAGGACAAATTCCCCGAGTGGAAACAACAAGCGCCCAGCGCCGCCCCCGCTCCTGGCCCCTATGGCCACGCGCCTCCGCCTCACGGCCAGCCTTATGGCGGGGGTCACGGTTCAGCAAGTCATGCAGACACTAGCGCCATGCCCACACCTCTGAATACGTCCGTGACGCAAGAACAGTATGACCAATTGTTGGTTGAACGCGCGACAACCATCCTTTCAGACTTGCAAAATTCTCTTGGCGTTCCAAACGAAGAACGTATCCAGCTCAATGACTTGCCCGAGCGTCCAGAGCTCTGGCAGCAAGTCTATGATCGCGCTCGCGCGGAACTGAGCGCCGCTGGCATTTCTGTATACAGTGGCGCTGCCGCGAGCATGCGCGTGGCTCCCACCTATGTTGCAGGGTCGCAGCCATCTGCCTTCCAGCCGCATGGGGAGCTCCACTATGGCCAGGGATCAATTGCCGGCCACGCCGCTGCCGCCCCTTCACATGCAAGCACAGGCTACTCGGGCGGTTATGCTCAGCCTCCGCGGACGCCACCAGCAGCTCCAAGTCCCAAACCACGTCCGTCGTGGGATATGGAATCCCTACGCGACACGAATCAGGCTGTGCAAGTCGCGGCAACGCTTTACCAAATGTGCCAATCAGACGGCCAGCATGTCGACTCTGTCTCGGGTCTCCGATTCACGGACCCATCGCGCCTTCAAGCGTATCAGACGCAACGTAGTGAGCTCGAAAAGGAGATTGTTGCTTCTCGAAAGCCACCCTCTGTGAATAAGATGTTGCGGCGGGCGTGGTTCAATGCCCCGGACCTTTGGCGCCAAGCCGCGCCTCAGGAGCTGCGCGTCGAGCAATCTGGATTTGATGTCACGGACGACGATGACGTCGATCTCGCTGATGCCAGCGGCGCCGGCGCTGGTGATAGTACTCTTAATCGACAGACGAGCAACCTTTCGCTTGGAGGCGAGGCCGGCGTTCCAATCGACGACTCGCAGACTCACTGTGCGCTGACTGGCGAGGAATTTGAAAAGACATTTGATGATGAATCGGGTCAGTGGGTTTACAAGGGCACAATGCGTGATCCAGACGGTCGTATTGTGATTGCCTCCGCTTATTACGAGCAGCAGGCTAAGAAGCGTCAACGTTCTGAGAGCGCCGCTGACGCGTCGACTCCTGCTGCAAAGCAGGCCAAGCACGATGTCTGAGCTTTCAGCAGTCGGCGACAATCTGAGAACGCCAATAATGGTTGATCTCTTGCTGCAAAGCAGGTCAAGTACGCAATGAAACTCGAATTTGCATTGTGAATTTCGTCAGGGACGACGAACCTTAGCTTACTGATAGTATGCGATGAATCGCCAAAACCAAAACTAAAATTAAAGCAAGAAAACAGCCAAGACATTTCATCTCTTTGCACGCGTTTCCTCTTGATATTGCTGCTCTGCCTAATGTTTCTTTCCGTCGTGGTGGGCATAGCACATTCTTCCTAATCTGACCATCTCGCTGTCTACTATTTTCTACTGGCTGAGGAGAATTTCTGGTTTAGATGCAATCACGGGTCGCGCGAGCCCGCCACCGTCCCACATTTGGGCCAATATTCCTTCTAACCTTGTCTTTTTCTTTCTTTGTGTTTGCGAAGTGCTTTGATTTTTTTTTCTATCCGTTGGGGCGAGTCGCTGGCCTCACATTCCTCTAGATAGTATTGCTACGTATTGACGACGAAATTTACATTTGCAAACGTTGGCAAACCTTGCCTCCCTCCCGCTGCTGCTTGCGCGGGAGGACAGGCGCGTGCGCTGCGCTCAGCTCAGCGCAGTGCCGCTCAAAATGCCGGTAACGGTGGCTCGTCTTGTGCGCGAGGTGCACTTTGTGGCTCTTGCGTGGTTTCTTGCGGGGCTCTCACGCGCTGTGAGCTTTGTTGGAGTGGGTGCAGACGCGAGAGAATGGGCAGAGGACTATGATGACACGGCATCGGTCCGCGTTAGCTTCTCCGAGGCTGTGGACGATGAGTGGATCCTTGTCACTGCCATCAAAAACTTTGTTTGTACAGGTCTTATGGTTTGCGAGGGTGTCTGTATCTTGCGCTATTGCAAAATCTTCAGCGATGAGAACGAGACCCCAAGCCCAAAACGTGTGCTTGTTGTCCTAGCCAGCTCTCTTTGCCTAATCGGAATCGGATTGGCGTCCATCCCTCTGGGCTGCGTTGCAGTTGGCGTCGTAGTGGAAGCCTCCAAAACGCTCTATCTCATGGTCTTTACAGATTGGGTCTGGGTGTACGGGTCCTTTTGGTTTGCTCGTTGCGTGCTCTACGTTTTGGATCATTTCGATCGACAAAGCAACGGGCAAAAAGAGACACATGTTATGAAAGGTGCAACAGGTGGCTCCAGTGCCATTGTCTCAGGCTCCCATGCGCTCTTTCCAGATTCTCATTCTCCGGTTCGCAGCTCCGAAAATCAAACTAGCGTGCCGCCGGTATCCGACATGAAATCCTCAGAAACATTCTCTGCATCACAAAGTCAACAGGTATCTGTGACGACATACGACCTTTTCCAAAAGAAGACCAAGTCTGGCGCATTCGCCATGACGCGTCCAAAGCCAGCTCGTGAGAGTGACTTCACGGACGCACAAGCAGACATTGAAGGAGATTCAACCATGCCAGACACACATTCTCGAAAAATGCGCTTGTTTTTGAATCCATCCCGAAAGCTGGCATCACAGCCCGGCAGCGACTTTTCGCACTCTCAAGACAACCCTCTCTTTGCAGGCGCGCAGCCCCTAGAGATGAAGGCTGATGCGCAAGATAAGAAGCAAGCATTTACAAAGAGGAAACAGCAAGAACAGCACCGTGCAAAGACCGGAGTCGATGTCGTCCAAGCAGATCCCGTCGGGTACTCGAGGCAAAAGGCCTCGAACGACGACGAAATGGAAACCTGGGACCAGCATCTCTCGTTTTCCATCGAGACAACGAAACAGTTTGACCAGCTCATGGATCAGGGTTTTTGCCTCACGCAGCTTGCATTGCCAAAAGAGAGCGACCCGAATGAGGCGGTGGTAACCCCCACTTCGCATCTCTTGATTGATGTGGCTACATATCGGTGGGATGCGCCTTCTTCTCGTGCGGACCTCGAGAATGTCACCTCGGGACTATCGTTGGCAGTTGACGCTCCAGAGAACAGTGGACTACCTTTGTCGTTCACGCAGGCCATTCTTGGTCTTCCGGTGGACACACAGGCTACCGTGGTGACCGCTCAAGCCGGCCAGCGCAGGAGTGGCGCGAGTCGGTCAGGGGCAATCAAGCGCAAGGCCCCTGAGACAACCGGCCGTCGCGCCGTATCGGCGCACGACGTAGACTGGATCATCTACATTGTCCATTTGCGCGATTTGGTCGTGTAGTAGAACGAGCAGCTCGGCGTGTCAGTGAGTAGTAGTAGAAGTTACAGTAACCGTACTTAATCTTTCCACAACTACTTGCAGTTGCACTTGCACTTGCACGTGTCGACGCCTCTCCTGTGCTGTCGGTCCAAAGGATCTTGTATAGGGTTGGTGTGATACGTACCACCTCCTACCAAAGATAAATCATCTGCAGATGAGCACGTGCACGAATCGTGCCAACGACCGTCCGCACTTCCGGCTGCTCTGCCTGCCGCAAGCTGCACCCATCCACGTACGCACGCACGCACGCACGCACGCACGCACGCACGCACGCTCGCTCGCACGCACAAGGTTTCTTTTCTTCTCAAGGTCCTGTCTCGGCCGGTCTGCGGCGCGTTGTTTTTCTCCAGGTCCGCCATCTCGCGTTCGCTTTGCATTCAAGGCATCCAAGCACTGGCGTCCTGACACATGGTTGCCCATTCATTCATCCATGGCATCCATTCATCCATCGCTCGGCGGTGTCTCTAGGCCTAGGCCTACGTAGACGTAGCCGACAATCCAGATCATCATCCAAGGTCAATCAATCAATCGATCAATCGATCAAGGCAAAGTGAACGCGCCCCACACTGCGCCGGCCGCCCACAGCCGCCGGCCCCCGGAGCGGTACAACCCGGTTCTAGCGCGTGCGGTAGCTGGGCGCTAGGACTCCGCCTCGCCGGTGCGAATGTTTAGGTGCGCTAAACCTAAGTCTCGCGCGTCGCGAGCAAACACAAGCTCGCGCGGCGTGGCGCCTGCAGGCTGCTTCATTATCATCACCATCTTCTTCTTCTTCTTCTTGCTGTTGTTGTTGTTAAGGAATGATGCGATGATGCTGCTGCTTGGTCGGTCCAAGGCTCGATCGGCGCGAGGGCGTGGCGCGGCGAGGTGATGATGCACAGAGAGAGCGTCGTGATGTGCCGTCGGTCCGAAGAAAGGGAAAGTGACCCGCCCGGCCCCCATCTTTGTAGGGCTGGGAGAAGTCCAAGGGAAGAAGAGAAGAAGGCGCAACAACGTGTGCAGGTAGGCATATCCGAAACTCGGTGAGCCCGCGCATCGACATCAGCGAGGGTGATTTTCCGCAGGCCATTAGCGACACGTTACGTTGCTTTGCCGTAGCAGCAAAGACGGAGATTCGAGGCTTTAGCGTGCCCACGTGAAACGAAACGCGAAGATGGTGCTCGCCGTGAAGCAAGCGACGACGTTGACTCTTTCATGGGCGCTACGGTGGATTGCGCTCTTTATGACGTGCAACAAGGCCGCAGAGCTTGAACTCGAGGGCAACGATTTCGCAGTGTACGCAAATCGCGTCGTGTCCATGATTCATGCAGCGTTCTCAGCCGTGCTAGCAGGCAAGGCCGCGCTTTACTACGATGGCCAGGGATTCTTCACATACAATTTGCAGGGACCGAATGAGCCATGGCACGAAGCTTTCCTCCCCGTGGTTGCAGGGTACATGGTGTACGATATGCTTTGGGAGTTGACGCACAGCAAGTCAAAGCCCGATCTCCTCGTGTACGCGCACCATATTCTCGTCGCCGTAACGTGCTGGTGGTCGCTCTGGACGGGTGAGCACGGCAAGATCCTGGCCATGACAACATTCCTGAGCGAGCTGACAACACCCTTCCTCTCTGCCAAGTACTTGCTAAAACACCACAAAATGGCAGACGAGACCCTGGGACTGGCGAACGACGCTGTCTTTGCGCTTGGTTTCCTCTTTTTCAGATGCTTCTGGGGCTCCATCTTTACGCTTACGGTGCTGCTGAGCGGTGCTCACCCGTTCATCATGGCTGGCGGCATGGCCATGCAGTCCATCAACTACACATGGGGCCTTAGCATTGCGAAGAAAATTGCACGCTTTGCTAAAGGCGATAAGGCCGATCGTCACAAGAGCCCATAGGTGCTTGCAGGAAATGCATGCCCATCCTGCACATCCAATCCAGGGCCCCACCCACACGGTCGCACGGTACAAGGTTGCATGCTCGAGGCTTGTAAAACACTCTTATCGTGTCAATATGGCTCAAAGGGATTCGCCACGCTGTCCGAGAGGCCGGATCGACCACTTCAGCCGCCACGAACCTCTTCACCCTCTTCATGTTCGCCACATCGTGTGTGGTCTACGTATACAACACAGGCTAACTTCTTTGTCTTATTTTCTTTATTCTCGCTCCTCCATCAGAAAGACTCCAACTGGTGTGAGTGACAGTGATTTTACATTTCGCTAAAAAGTCGAAGTAGAGACGAGACGAGGCGAGACGCGCGAGCGAGGTCTGCGGTCTAGTACAGCCGGGGACGCTTGGACGCCCTGTGATTGCGCGCCTCAGCCTGGGCGTCTCGGATCGAGTCGGGCAGCGGCTTGGGGTCGTTACGTGGATACGTGAATGGTTTGCGCTGCTGACCATAGGCAATGGTGGGGTCGTCGAGAGCGTTGCGTCGTTTGTGCTCCGGGTGCTTGTTGCAAAAATCTAAAAAGCAATCGTGGTTGAGTGCAGCACTGGCCGAAATGCGTTTTGATGGGTCGAGCTCAAGCATTTTCGTCAAGAGATTGAGCAAGCCGCGGTCGGGTTGCGACTCGGCATATTTCGCGGTTCGCGCCATAAGCGTGGTGGGAGCGCCGAGCGCATTCGAGGTCTTGAGTTTAGCGAGCGACTTGTAGTGGGGCAAACTCTCGACGCCCGGCCAGCTATCGTTCGTGGGCACGCCAAAGACGCCAAAGACTTGTTTGCACTGGTCAGACTCAAAGTGCACTGTTTTTTCTTCATTTTGTCGGCCTGCAAAGAGCGCGGGCGGCGCGTTCCGTGAATGCGCAATGAGCAGCTCAGCGAAAATGCACCCCAGAGACCAAATGTCCACAGCAGTGGTGTAGTGTTTGGCGCCAAGTAGCAGCTCTGGAGAGCGGTACCATAGTGTAACGACTGTTTTATCGACCTTGCCGAGAGGGCACGGCGGACTGCGAAAGATCCGCGCAAGGCCCAAGTCTGCAAGCTGCAGGGTCCCTCGCTTTTTGCCATCGCCAATGATGAGAATATTTTGCGGCTTGAGGTCGCGGTGAAGCACCCAATTGCGGTGCATGTACTCGAGTCCGCGGAGCATCTGGTACATCATGGCCTTGCACATGTAATCCGAGATCTTTTCCCCAATTTTGCGATGCTGGCGAAGGACACTGTCGAGTGTCCAGGCGGCAAAGTCCATGACGAGGGCAACATCGCGCTCCTTGGGGTCAATAACTACGTCTGTGAGCTGCACAATGTTCTCGTGGTTGAGTTCGCGGAGGAGCTTGATCTCGCGCAGGGTACTGATGGACGTCACGGAGGGCCGTTCCATTTCGTCGTTGGATCGCTTGATCATTTTGATGGCGTACACTGTGTCATCTTCGTCTTGCGATTGTGATTTCCACTTTTTCGCCTTGTAACTGTCGTTCATTGTGTGGATGCGCGTGATGCGAGATACGTCAGTCAAGTCAAACTTTCTTCGGCTTCGACCGGACGTCCGTCCACCTTATTTATTGCACTCCTTTTTCTCTTTCGACTTACACGCGCCCGTAGGTACCCTCGCCGATCTCGCCCTCGAGCTCGTACCGCGCCAGCAGCTCGGGGCTCATCCTGTCCCGACCGCAGGCGTTGCACGCGTACGCCTGCGCGCCCGCGCGTCCGTCGGCAGCGCTCTCCCCTCTCGCGTCGCGTTCAGGTTTGGCTAGAGACTGTGAGCTAAGGCGACGGCTTACGCCCCGGACATCCGGGGCAAGCTGAAGACGTTTCCCGGAATCCCGGGCCGTGCTGGGACCTTGTTTTCCATCTCGGCATCGCCTCGTCGGCGTCGTTCGTCATCGGCGTCGCTCTGCATCTGCACTGGCAGCTCTTCAGGGCGGCCGCGACAAACTAGAATCCGCTTCCGCGCCCTGCGGATCTCGTCTGCCTGCGCGTTCGCACCACCGTCTTTGTCTTTGTCTTTGTCTTCGTCGTCGTCCGCGGTGCTCCGGCTCGGGCAGAAGCTCTCCCGCCAAGGGGCCCAGGCAGGGTCGAAGAGGACCACCAACAAGAGGCACCCGCGTGTCCATGCAGAGGAGTCTCGCGAGCGCCGCGCGGACGAGGAGACCCAGACCTCGCAGGCCGGAGCAGACCTGGCCGGGCGAGCCGCGACGCCGAGCGGACTCGAGCTCGAGGAGCTGCTGCTGCTGCTGCTGCTGCTGCTGCTGCTGCTGCTGCTGCTGCTGCTGCTGCTGCTGCTGCTGCTGCTGCTGCTGCTGCTGCTGCTGCTGCTGCTGCTGCTGCTGCTGCTGCTGCTGCTGCTGCTGCTGCTGCTGCTGCTGCTGCTGCTGCTGCTGCTGCTGCTGCTGCTGCTGCTGCTGCTGCTGCTGCTGCTGCTGCTGCTGCTGCTGCTGCTGCTGCTGCTGCTGCTGCTGCTGCTGCTGCTGCTGCTGCTGCTGCTGCTGCTGCTGCTGCTGCTGCTGCTGCTGCTGCTGCTGCTGCTGCTGCTGCTGCTGCTGCTGCTGCTGCTGCTGCTGCTGCTGCTGCTGCTGCTGCTGCTGCTGCTGCTGCTGCTGCTGCTGCTGCTGCTGCTGCTGCTGCTGCTGCTGCTGCTGCTGCTGCTGCTGCTGCTGCTGCTGCTGCTGCTGCTGCTGCTGCTGCTGCTGCTGCTGCTGCTGCTGCTGCTGCTGCTGCTGCTGCTGCTGCTGCGAGGAGCGGAGCGGAGCTGAGCGGAGCTGAGCGCGGCTCGCCCAGTCCGGTCCGCGCTGGCCGGACCGAGGCGACCAACGAGGGCGCCGCCAGCGGCGAGCAGCTCGAGGAGACCGTGAGCAAAACACAGTCGCGACGCGAGCCGCCATCGTCGCTGCCAGCCACGGTGGTTGTTGTATACACACGCGGTCGGGCGGGCGAGCGAGGATGGAGAGCTTGGGCGAGGCCTGCGCCGGAGGCGCCGCCGGTGTCTTCGCGACGGCGAGCATGTACCCGTTGGTGGTGGTCAAGACGCGTCTGCAGGCGCAGCGCAAGCAGGAGCAAAAGGGCGCCGCGGCGGAAAAGACCGTCGCGGGCGGAAACAAGGAGCACTACGATGGACCGCTTGACTGTTTGCGGAAAATTGCCGCACACGAGGGGCTGGCAGGGTTCTTGTCCGGCATGGCGAGCTCGCTGCCCCGCGCGTTCCTGACCAACTTTATCTTTTACTTCTTTTACGCATACCTCAAGCCTTTTTTTCAAAAGATGAAAAATCATGTCGCGGGTAACATGGCCCACGGGATCCTTGCCGGCATCGGCGTGCAGCTTGTCATGGTGCCCTACGAGATGGTAAACGTCAAGGTCATCACGGACAAAACGGGCAAGGCAACCTTTTTCGACACTTTTGCCAGGTTGCTGCGTACCGAGGGTCCGCTCGGATTCTACAAGGGCATCGTTCCAGCAATCATCCTCACGCTCAATCCGGGTATCACCAACGTAGTCCGCCACTACGTGACTCCGTCCGGGGCCAAGGCGAGTGCGTCCAAGAACTTTTGGTCAGGGGCTTTGAGCAAGGCTGTCGCTTCGCTCACAACATATCCGTATGTGGTGGCCAAGGTGCAAATGTTTACACATGAGAAAAAGAACAAAAAGCGCGACGACAACAAAGTTCAAGTTGAAAAGGGGGGAAATGTTGGCGGTGAGGACAAAGGCCAAGATGGTCAAGAGCATCACGAGGAGAAACTCACGACTGCTGGGGTGCTGGGCCGTATCATTCGCGAGGAGGGCCTTGCTGGAATTTACAAGGGATGTGAGATGCAGGTGGGCACGGCCATCCTCAAAGAAGCCATTCTGAACATGACGCGTCATCAGATCGAGCGCTTCATCATGAGCCTTTTCGTGACTCAGGCAGCCCAGTAGTCAAGACCATGTGTTACTGCGCACGAGGGTTTTTGCCCTTTGTTGTAGAAGTCTCTCTGTTCCGACCGCCCAATTCCCGCCTTCTCTCTTCCCCAAGAAACTCGCGAGGACTGTGCCCATCAATTGTAGAAGTCTGTCTGTTTCGACGCCCCTATTGCCATCTTTTTTACAATATCACTCATGTAAAGCTTCAAGAAAATATCGAAAGTAGAATCGAGTTGCAAAGTAATGAAGATTATGGTACGGGCCTCCTGCCCGAGTACATTGCGGACGGCACTTTTGCATTCTCTTGTGATTTGATCTAGGCCTACTACGAATTTAAAAACTTGCCTCGGCGCATTTAGTTCTCAAGCGCAATGGCCTCAATCTCGACGCGAGCGCTAACAGGCAAAGTCTTGACAGCAAAGGCTGCGCGCGCGGGCTTGTGGTCGCCAAACGCCTCCGCGTAGACCTCGTTCATCGCAGCGTAGTCGGCAATGTCGACGAGGAGAACCGTCGTCTTGAGCACGCGGTCCATCGAAGATCCTGCTGCCTCCAGAATAGCCTTGACGTTCGAGAGCGCGCGACGCGCCTGCGAGGCCGCGTCTTCGCCGTCGAGCTTCTTGGTCCCCGGCACGAATCCGACCTGTCCGGACACGTAGATGGTGCCCTTGCCGTCCTTGGTGGCCTGCACGTAGGGGCCCACGGCGGCCGGGGCCTTGTCCGTGGCCACCGCGCGCACGCCCACCGAGGAGCGTGCCTGGAGAAACGCGAGCGCCGCCACGCCCAGGGCTGCGGCCGCCGCGGCCAGCGCCACGGCGCTCATGTTGCTCTCGGAGACGGACATGCTCTTGCTCTTCTTGCTCTTTTCGGTCTTGGTCTTGGCTTGCCCGAGTCTGGTCGATGATATGCGAATTTGCGTCTTCTTGTGCTTGGTCTCAAAGATGCGGATTTGCTGCCACTGCCGCTCGAGCTCGGGCCTGTTGCCGCAACGAGGCGCTTATGTCTATCTGTGTAGTGTGCAAGCGATCTGCCACCCATGCATGCATGTGCTATACTATCTATAGCATCTTATGCCGTGCATGCCGTGCATGTTGCAGTCGAGGCCGCGGGGCACATTGGCATCACAGCGCGGGCTCACAAAAGAGTCCCTTTAGTAGGATGCCACGCCCCTTGCCATGAGGTTGTTTATTGGGATGCCGCCCTTGCCACGATAAACGCGAGCCAGCAGAGGACTCGGGCTCGAGCGCCTTCTCAGCCGAGCCCAGGCACCGGCGCGGGCCATCGTCTTCTTCGCGCCTCCGCGTCGGCGAAAGCGCAGCGCGGCGAGACGAGGGGCTGGTTCACGCGCGCTCCGGTCCCTCGTCGATCGATGTGCACTGCATGCAAGCCACGCCGAGAGCGCGAGGGTCGTCGCGGGAGCACGTGCAGCGAGGGGGGCACGCCGAGGCGGTCTGCCAGTGCAGCTGCTCGGTCGCGGAGACGAGGAATGGAGAACAACACGGGACGTGCAAGCAGCCGAGCCACAAGATGACGAGGACGAAGACGAGGACGATGGAGGATGATGTTGACGATGAATGATGATGACGATGAGATGACGATGAAGAACAGCGTGAGCAAAAAGAGGTTGCAGAGCAACAACGGAGGCCTCGCCCACGAGCGTGGCAGCTGCTCGGTCGCGGAGACGAGGAATAGAGAACGAAACGGGACGTGCAAGCAGCCGAGCAACAAGATGACGAGGATAATGGAGGAGGAGGATGTTGATGATGATGAATGACTATGAAGAACAACGTGAGCAAAAAGAGGTTGCAGAGCAACAACGAAGGCCTCGCCCACGAGCGTGGCAGGAGCGGCAGACGGCGGCGGGAGACGCGAGGGAGACGCCGCGGGCAGGGGCTGGGTCAGAGGATGACGGAGCTTTCGCGCACGGAAAAGGCCCTCGGTGCGCTTGCGGACGAGCTCGGCACCGTGGAGGAGAGGGTCGCCGCGCGCAAGGACCTTAGCGCCGACGCGCGGGACGTTCACGAAGAGCTCGAGGCAAGCGCAGCAGACGAAAAGGCGGTCCAAAACGCCCACGAGACCCTCGCCGGCGCGCTCGCTGATACCGTGACCAAGTTCGCCAAGCGCAGCGTTGAAAAAGATCCCGTCTCTGGCGAGTACAAGTACGGCGACAGGTACAGGGCGCGCGCGACCAAGGTTGCACAGCAGCGTGAGGACCTCCTGGAGCTCACATTGGCGCTCCTCGAGCAGCTCAGTGGGGCCTCTGCAGCGCAAGAAGCCCGAGAGCTTGAGGCTGAACGCAAAAGGCAACTCGAGCTCGCCGCGCAGGAAGAGGCCGAAGAGGCGCGTCGCAAACAAGAGGCCGAAGAAGCCGCTCTTGCGGCCGAGCAGGAGGCTCGCGAACAAGAGGAAGCACGCCAGCGTCGCCTTGAGGACGCCGCAGACCGAGTTGTGGCTGCCCAACGCACCGAGGAAGATGTTGTCTACGCACGCGACAGGCCAGTTGTCGATGCCTTTATGAACTCGCGCAGTGTCGGTATGGATGCTGTGGAAGAGGCTGTCGAACTAATTACTACCTTTGCTGGTGCAGATGCGAGTGCACGTCGTCGGGCGCAAAACGCGCTTCATCACCTGCGTGCTCTGTTTGCGCGCATTGTGGCACACCCCGAGAGCGAGGCAGTTCGTACGATCAACGCGATGAATGCCAAATTTCGCGCTGACATTGCCGACGTTCCAGGTTGTCGCGAGTTTCTTGCCGCCGCAGGCTTCAAGCTTGTATTGCGTATCGAGCATGACGAAGAGGGCGTCGAGACGCGTACTGTGTTTTACATTTCTGAGGAACCAGACCTCGCAACGCAAATGGACGCCTGGTCCGCTTGGTTCGACCTGCAAAAAGCCGTCGCAGATCTTCTTGAACACGCTTCTGTATAAGTCTATAAGATAAATTGCTTGTAAGAAGGGACAAATTAAGCACCCAACCGAGAATTTTGCCTTGAATTTTGCTCAAAGGCTTTCTTTTGTTCCGTCTCTTCAAGTCTTGTCTTGTCTCTTCCGCTTGTCGTTTTAAATTTTGCCTCACTCCTTTCCATCCTTTTTCTGTCTTAGCATCATCGCACATTTGCGACCTCCCTGACCCTTCGATGACCTTCGTTTCCACGGGCCATCTCATCAACCCCACGAGGCCATCTCGCGTTCCCATCCTGTTATTACAATGTGCGATCGTCCTCAGTGTGACAGTTAGGTCCTCGGCTGCTCAGCTTGTGAGCACTTAAGAATCGCGTGCACCACGCCACGCTCGCTGCCGGGCGCGCCCAGCGCCAGACCATTTCCCCTTCCGGCGAGGGCCACGGCGCCCCGCCCGAATGCGCGCACGAGCCTTCGATTACGCCTCCCAGCGCAACAATGATGGAAACGTCGTCGAAAGTGATGGCGGCAAACATGGCCTTGGACGCGGAGATCGCGGTCGTCGGTCTTCGCGGCGAAGTATGGCTCGCAGAGCGGCTGTCCAGGGGCGACGAGAGCGGTGGGGAAAGCGAAAGAGCCCAGAACCCAAGGTTCCGCCGACGACTCATTGGTGACTTCGAGCTGCCGAGCGCCAACATTCCTATGCACGTGGAAATCGTCATGGTCGACGGCGAGACATTTGTCCTTGCGGGCGTCCTGAGACAGACACAGCGGGCTCTCAAGCTCTGGCACCTCGCTAAGACAACGAATGTAACCTCAGGAACCTCTACCGACGATAGTCAGCAGAATGGTTGCACACCTCGTGAGATTGAGCTTGAAAAACCTCGAGACGGCAAGCTTCGCGGTTTCGGATGCGTCATGCCGCTGCCTGTCACCTTGAACGCAGATGTCAAGTCCAAAACATATAAACTTCGTCTAGGATGCGGCCTAGGAATCGGCAAGGCTCATATCTGGGACCTAGAAATTGATCTGGCGCAGCACTCTGCAAACCAACGACACATAGGCTCAGTAATGGGACGCCGAAATTCAATCAGCGCCATGTGCTTTGCAGCGCGCAAACTTGTCACCGTTGCTGCACTTGACGAGCTCATTCAAGTATGGTCGATCGTAGAGCTTTACGAGCAACACGATGCGAACAAGGCCAACGAAACTAACGGCGGTTCTGCTGCTCCACCTCAAGGATTTAACGCTTCCTCCAAGCTTGGAGCGGTGCATAGCGTTGAAGAACTTGCGCGACTGATGCCAAATGATGCCCTGGCTCGCTTGCGGGCGGAACACGCAAATTTCAATCAGGTGCAAGCCAAGGGCTTCGCCGAAGAGCTCGCTGCGCTGCCACCTTGCGCGCAGAGACCCCTCTGGCTGCTGGCGATTCCGACGGGGGTCGATCTCGAGCCAGAAAAGAAACACGGAACGAAATCCACGGACGAGGCCACAGTGCCAACCTCTGATTTTGTCAATCTTATCGCTCGGCTCGGCGACTACGAAGGCGACCTTGATGCTGAATGGTTCCCACACGGTTTTGGCTCGCAGTCTGTGTCATCATCTCGCGACCGAGTTCTTTCGTACCAGGGCGACTGGGTGCATGGCCGCCGCGAAGGGCAAGGCCAGCTTCGCGATGAGTCGACAGGACAAGTCATTTACAAAGGTCAGTGGCATTGTGATCGCAAGCATGGCAATGGTCACGAGATTCGTTGCGGCGAGGAGTACACGGGGAGATTCTGTAAAGACCAACGGCACGGTTTCGGCACAATGCGCTTCACCAAGTCGCAACGGTCGACAGGTGATGGTGCGGGAAAATCCAAGGTGCGTGGCCGTGTCGACGCAGCCTCTACTGCGGGTCGCAGCGTCCACAGTCGTGAAGCAGGCGAAATGTATGCTGGATTCTGGCGCGAAGGAAAAATGCACGGCATTGGTCGCTGGGTATTCCCCGCGCGATGCAAATCGCTCAATGCAGCCTCCCCCGACGCGCTTTTGCCTCTGGGTAAGATTCGATGCACCGTTGCTCACAATGATGGAAATCTGTTGCGCGAGTTCCTCTTTGTACGTGACGATGGCCAAGTCCTTGCGCACGACGATCGAGCCCTCTTGGAATGCGGCACGTCTATTTCACGGAATGCTGCCTTTTCGCTGCCGGGGGCCTATGCTTTGAATGCAGACGGTAATTGGCAGTCTTGCGACATTTGCTGGGCGTGCACGTCCAAGCTTCGCGACAGGGGGCTCCAATGTCCTTCATGCCGCTTTCGGATTCATGAGAAGGCAGCATGCTGTTCACTAAGTACTCATTGTGGGCCTGGTCAGAACTCAGTGCCGAGCTGCCCTTTTCCTTCTTGTCAGGGCAAGGCTCTCGAGCCAGTGACGGAGGAAAGCGTGCGAGGTCCGTGGACATTTACAAACGTTGTTCAGAAATCGCAGTCGATCTTAGGAGGAGGAAGTAAACGGTCGAAAACAACTCCTAGCATGCTAGATACGACTTCTTCGACTCGAAGTGAAGTCCCAGCCTCAACGCCGGACGCAAGCTCCACCAAACGAGGTCTGCAACATCGAAAGCGCGCCACACCGGAACCTGTGATGGATCCAGAACGGCAAAATGGAGCGTCCTTGGCGCGTAAACTGGCGCGACGCCTGAAAAAGGGCCGCATGCAGTTGCACACAAACTATTTGAAAGCCACACTTGGTGAACATCGTCGCTCCGAGGTTCAGCAGCGTAAACAATGGAGCGCGCAATATCGAGAAAAGCAGGCGCATCTGGACGACCTCGGGCGTCGGCTCGATAGCGAGCAGAGTGCTCACCAGGCTTCACAATTACAGCTTAACAGGCTCAATGGCCGCGATCTCAAGGCGATGCGACTCAGCGAGCTCACGAGTCTGCAAGATGCCGTTGAGGAGGCCTTGCAGAATTGTCGCCTCGCAATTGAGGCTTCATCCGCAGGAACATAATTTAGTCTTGTATTTCATAATGCTCACGATTCTTGTCTCCTTTCTATCATGTGCTCATCAACAATCCGGATTTAGGCATTGGGCCTAGCGCTTGAACTTAGCTTTAAGACAAGGTACACCAGGAACCTTTTTGCCCCATGACAGACACTCAGGCTGCCGCGGCGGCGCCGCTAACAATCGTTGGCCCTTTTTATTTCTTGGTCCTTTTCTTGCGGGGGGCGATCAGCTCTGTCAGTCACAGTCGCAGGGCGAGCAAATCGCGTTTTGCTGCTGTTGCGTGAGGATGGCAAGCGGCGCCGAAGGCACGTGGGTGGACCACTATGCGACGCTGGGCCTGACGGTGGCAGCCGCGACGGCCACGGCAGAGAGCCAAGTCGACGGTGGCGATGAAGCTACCCTGCCCTCGAGGCGCGAGATCAGCAAGGCCTTCCGTCGGCTGGCCCTGGCGCTGCACCCAGACAAGCAGCCCGCGGGCTTGAGCGAGGCGGACCGGAAGGCAGTGGCAGCAAAGTTTGAGGCTGTCTCACTTGCGAACGAGGTGCTTCAGAATGACGAACTCCGCGAAGCATACGATGTTCAATACAGGGCGCGAATGAAGGAAGCCTTGCGGCGCCAAAAGCTCGACGCCAAATCTCGCGCAATGGAGCTCGACCTGGTCGCTAGGGAGCGAGCTGCGCGCGAAGGCGAAAAACAGGCTCGCGCTGCGCATGACGCCGCACTGCAGACAGCTCAATGGATTCAGTCCGAGGACGCAGCATTCAAGCGCAAGACCTTGGACGCTCTGGCCCAGACTTCAAGGTCAGCTCACGACCCGATGCCCTTGCATTCCTCTTCCTCCTCTTCCTCGTCGCGTCACGCCTCGACCCTGAGCGCAGCGTCAAAGAAGGAGGTTGATCATTACGCCAAGATTTTTAGAACGTACGAGGATGAAATCCTTAGTGCGCTCGAGGCAGCATGAACAAGTGAAAGAGTAGTGGAGAGCTCACTGGAATAGCTGTGCTGTGAGAAGCAAGGCACGATGCGAGAAAAGGATGCACAGGTTCATACAAGATTTTCTTCCAGCAATATTTAAGAAGAAAAAAGGTACTAGGACCTAGGCCTTCTTGGCCAGGCCATTCCAGTCGACCGGTCTGTCATTCATAGGCTTCACACGTAGGATCATGGTTCGAAACGCTCAATGATGAGCACGCCGAATGCGCGCGCGCTCCAGAAGAGCCTCGCCATTCGTGGTTATAGCACATTGCGCCTGTTTAGGTGAGAGTCCAAAGGTTGTAGCGATGGCTGCCACCTGTTCCGGAGCGCGGAGTTGCAGCAGACTGTGACGAGGGTTGCCACTGCTTACAATAATATTTGTATTGGCAGCTTTCTTCATGCTTCCTCCGCTCGTGTGTTCAAGCAGCCAGCGAGCATTTGAGATTGCTCGACTTCGCAAGGCCGTCCGCGCACCTGTGATGGGCATTGCCTCAATATAGCTGAGCTCCACAAAAACACGCGCGCGCCGCAAATCGAGCATCTCGGCAGGCCCCAGACGGAAAGGAATCTTGTCTTCTGCAGTGAGGGGAATGTGAATTGCGTCAAAGGGAATCTGGCGCTGTGACGATTCGCGAACAAGTTGCATGGCAACTTGCAAGGCACGCACACTCGTGATTCGCAAGACCACGAGGTCAAAGCTGGCCGTGACCGGATGCTGCAATACATAATTGAGACCCGCAATGCCTCGAAACTCTACAGTAAGACGTGTATATCGTTCAATTTCAGGCTCCGTCGTGGAAGCATCATCTCCGTTGCCCTTTCGCTTTCGCGCAAAGTAGTCTTGTACAGGAAGCTGGCCTCCCGTCGCGGTCGCAAGGCTTTCAGGCGCCGGCAGCTGCGCCTCGAGCGACTTTGGACCTTGGTCCTCTTTATCCGAGTCATCATCGTCGCTCTTCTCGCTCGCGTCTCCCCCCCGTGGCGGCTTGTTGGAGGAGGACGACGACGACTGTGCCTTTCGCCCTGCCGCCTGCAGCGCGCGGTCCGCGTCCACCACCCAGGAGATGGCCGCCACCGCCCATCCCAGCGAGGCCAAGGCTCCGAGAGTCTCCTCGGTGTGGCTGTCGAGGCCCACGTCCAGGTCCATGACGCTGCCCGCGTCGCTCGCAGGTTTCTTTCCACGATGGTCGAGCCCGCCACGGCCTCCACCCGGACCTCGAGTTCGCTTGGTTGCGGACCTGCTCACAGCACCGCGGTCCTGAGGCAGCTATAGCTAGGCCTAGTATCGAGCGACTGACTAGGCCTACACAGGTGGTAGAGGCGCTTCTGCGGCGGGATGGTGCAGTGCAGCGGCAGCTCGTCCACGAGCCTTCACAGCGGAGGCCTTTGCGCGCAGCCGCCTTGGTGGAGGGCGACCGACCGAGTTGCCTTTATTTGGCGGCCTCGTTGAGCAAGGATTTGTAGAAGCAAGGGCAATGCATCTGCATTAGGTCTAGAGAAGTCGAGTTTGTGGCCGTCTAGATCCTTTTTAGAAAAAGAGACCCAAACGACCCAGACGTCTAACAGCCTATTTAAGCCGGTTACGACTATTATGTGCTTGCCTTCTTCTTCTTCTTGTTCGTCTTCTTGTTGTTGTTCGTCGTCTTGTTCATCTTGGACCAGCATCGTGATGATGATCACGATGGTCGATGACGATCAAAAGCAAAGCAAAATGCCCGCGCGACGACGCACGGAGGCGCTCGGAGACCGCGCAGGGCAGGGAGGTCGCTTGCGAGTGGAAGCAGGCGGCAGCGGGGGACAAGGGGCCGGCGAACGAGGCGTGGACAACGGGATGAGGTGGCAACGGCGGCGCAGACCCAGGGCGGGTCGCGCAAGAGCACTCGCGGTGGTGCTGGCCCTGACCGCCCTGGCGCTGGCCGTTATCGCGACTATGTGTCCCGCGATAGCCGTAGCCCAGAGCGCGCAAGAGTGTAGTGCAGAAGACGCGAAGGAGGCCAAGAAGAAGGCCGGCAAGTTACGCAGCGATGGCGATGACGCCATGATGAAGAAACAGTACGCCGAAGCCTTGGCCCTGTACAGCGAGGCCATCAGTGTCGAGCCAAACAACGAAAAGAACTATTACAAACGGTACAAAGTCCACGATAAAACCGGCAAGTACAAGGCCGCTCTTGAAGACATTGATCACGCGCTGGAGATCAAACCCGACTACCTGAGCGCCATCGGCTTTCGCGCGAGGACGCTCATGTCGCTGGGACGCTGCATGGAGGCGGTCGCGGACTTTGGACGCCTGCTCAAAGCTAAACCGACTCATGGTGATGCCAAAAAGCTCTTGCCTAAGGCCCGAGAATGTGCACGCGAACTTGGCACAGGCGAGCAATTCATGAGGCAGAGAAATTATGCCGGCGCCGAGAAAAAGTTCACCGACGTCATGGACAACGTGGGCACCTCGGCTCATGTCAAGCAACTCCGCGCTGAGGCCCGCTTTCGCCAAGGAAAGTTCTATGAGTCTATCGCCGATGCCGGCGAGGTGCTCAAGGCTGATCCTGACAATCAAGAGGCGCTTTTGCTGCGCGGTCGTGGCTATTACCTCGTTGGTGACCACGAGATGGCGCTGCGGCACTTTCGCGAGGGGTTGAAGAAAGATCCAGAGCACGTTGCCACGAAAGAGGCGCTTCGAAAGGTGCAAAAGCTTGAGAAACTCAACAAGGATGCGGACGCCGCCGTTGCTCGAGGAACCACACAATCGCTCAAGGACGCCGCGAGCCTGTACGCTGAAGCCGTCAAGGTAGACCCCGAGCACCGCGAGTTTAACAAGAAGATTTCCACAAAGCTTTGCGCGGTGCATGCGCGCCTCAAGCAGGTGAAGGAGGCCAAGTTAATCTGCGAACAGGCGATTCGTTTCGATAAAAACGGTATCGAGCCATACGTCTCGCTGGCCGAGCTTCTCTCCTCCATGGCGGAGGAGACGCCGGACTTTGAGGAAGCCGTCCGTGCCTGGCATCGCGCCGCAGAGGTGGAACATGACAATCGCAAGGTACGCGACGGCTTGCATCGTGCCGAGGTGGCCCTCAAACAATCAAAGCAAAAGAACTACTACAAGATTCTCGGCGTTGCGCGGAATGCCGATGGAGGCACCATCAAGAAGGCGTATCGTAAACTCGCAAAGGAGACGCATCCGGACCGACATGGCGAAAAGACCGAGGAGGAGCGCAAGGTTCTTCAGGAAAAGTTTGAGCTGATTGCCGAGTCCTATGAGGTCCTTTCTGACGATGAGCTTCGAGCAAAGTATGACCGTGGCGAGGATGTCTTTGAAAATCAAGGCAATAATCAGCGTCAGCAACACGGTGGCTTTCCCTTTCGCTTTCATCGCAGGAGACCTTAAGTCTAAGTCAATCTTCTTTCTCTTTCATTTGTTCCATCTCTCTTTCCCCATTATAACAAAGAGCAACGCTGAATACGTTTGCTATGATGATGACGATGATAATGACGATGATGATGATGATGATGATGATGATGATGATGACGATGATGATGATGATGATGATGAGAAAGCATTCTTTTATTTAAAACATGTACTCTTTTTCGCCTCTGGGCCCAAGCTTTAACGCTTTCGCTGGCGCTTTGAAGAACGGCGCGTCACCGGTGGACTTGGTGTAGCAGCAGAAACGCTAGTCGAAGTAGGAGTGGCCGGAGGATTAGTAGTGGTGGCTGTTGTTGATAAAGATGATGACAATGAGGATGATGGTTCAATGGCGCCTTCCGTGCTTTGACGCGTACGCGGCGATCGTCGTGGCCTGCCTGTCTCGCTTGCGGATGATTTCGTCATCGAGGAGACCGAACGTAAGGAGCGCTTGCGTGAGCGAGTCGATGGCGCCGTGATTGACTTCCTTTGCGAGATTGGGTTCTCCGCGGGGGGTGTAGCAGCTGCGGCGAGAGAATCTACGGTCGGAATCTCTACCATGGACGTAACGCCCTCGAGGTTGGCCGATGTTACATCGCCACCGCGGACATCGTCACCATCGGTACCGGCTTGAGCGTCTGTTGCACCTGAAGTAGTCGTAACAGTAGTAGTAGCAGCAGCAGCAGCAGCAGAGTCACCAGCAGAAGCAAAAGTACTAGCATTCTCTGCAGCGGTTTTAAGACGCGACCGCGCAGATAAGGCCGCCAGACGCCGTACGGCATCAGCGCTGTTTCCAGTGCTTTTAGGTGAAGGGGATGAGATGGATACACGCCGACGTTGGTCGCGAGGTGATCGTGCACGTTGCGAAAGAGATTGCCGCCTCACGCGTTCTTCCTCCTTGAGTCGTTTTTGCTCTTCAAGATGAGCTTCCCACTCGGCACTCGCAGTCTCACGGGCAATCGCATGGCGCGCAGAATATATTTCGTCCCGAGGATCATCCTTTGGGGCGCCGGGACCCGGAGTCGCTGGGTCCTTACGCCAGTCGTGGACGCGCCAAGAAGGCAGATCCACATCAGTGCCCTGGGCAGTCTTCTTTGCTGCGTCCTCAAAATTTCGCTCCGAATCGTCGTTGGACATAGGCCATGTGGGTGACGCGCGCGGATCTAATGCGGATGAATTATCAGCGACCTCGCTCGTCGCGTCCGCGTTTGCATACGCGTTACCCCCAGAGACCCCCGCAGCAGAAAGAGCGGCTCCTCTTGCACTTTTGACTCGAGCTAAAGGCGACGCATAGTGACGAGTTTCCTCGGTCCCGCTCACGCGGAACTGCACAACAATATCAGCAAAGTCGAAAGGTTCCGTGCTAACTTCTTCCTGCAGGCGGACACTCATATTGGGCCCCACAAACTCTGCAACTGGAGCCATGAACTTGGGTGCGCGAATCTTGGGGCCGTCCCGCGGCCCAATGACTCTGACTGCGTCGAGGGTCTCGTCCAAACTTGTGCTCCTTGCGCGCCCTTTTTCGGGCTCGACGCCTGCCTTAGACGGTGGACGCTGATTCAAATACCGCTTGCGGGCTGCACAGAGCTCGTCAAAAGCCCGCGGGCCATTTTGAAAAAGGACCTCCCGGACACGATTTACGTGCTCCCGCGCGCGTCGCACGCGCGCTGCGATTTCCGAGTTGGCGTCGCAAAGTCCAGCACTGTACTGGACGGAAGAGGCCGGATTCATTGCGAGCCCGAGCGCTGCATTTGACGCGTTGGCGTTGCGAGAGGAGACGCTTGCGTTGGCCTCGAGTTCTCTCTCAAGACTCTCGGGCATGAGACTTGCACTTGATGGCAAAAAGAAGCGTGCGCGTGTGGCATGCTGAGCCGCTGGATCTACTGCCTTGATCTCTCCAGTTGTGTTCTTGGGGAGGGCAGGCGTTGTGCAAGTCTTTTGGCCCAAGTCCTTGGTTGGCGTGGCCTCCCGGTCCGGTTGCGATGACGCAGATGGATTGCTCGCAGCTACTTCAGGTTGGATATTCTCAAGTGCTCTGGGAAAGATCTCTTGCAAGGCTTTTGCTTCCTTTGCGAGGAGGCTCTCCTTGCGTGCTTGTAACTCGAGCACGCGGGCGAGAAGATCGTCAATGTTGGAAAGAGCGTCATCCTGAGACCGCCGGATCACGAGCCCAAGCGGGGCATTGCTAGCCTGACCGTCCGCAGCGACAATAACTCTCTGGAGGGAGGTGGTCCCGCGCTCACCTGCCATGGCCCCATCCTTGGCGCGGTGAAGCGGTGTGTCGGGGAGAGTTTCTAAGAGGCCCAGCGCCAGGAAGACATTGAGACAAGACCTTGTCCACACTGGAGCGTACTCTGGTCCAACACCAAGCTGCTGACATGCGCCCTCGAGAAGGTCGGCGAGCTCCGCAAAGGTTCCCTCAAAGGGCTCCTGATACTGGCCCAGGAGGTGTAGCACCGACGACGCGAGCACCTCTTGCAACGACAAAGGGTCACGGCCCGCGGTGCTGAGGCCATCTGCCGCGGCTGCAGCAGCAGCTGCCGCTGCGGCGGCCGCTCCCGTCGGCCCGCGCTTCCGCGAGGGGCATAGCGCTGCCAGCGCGCTCGCCGCGCGCGCTCGCTTCATGCTCGCTCGCCAACACACAATGGCTTGCTTTGCTTCGGCAAGCGAAAAACGCCAAGCTAGGCAGGATTGATTGTGTTGCGACTTTGGTGGCTATTTGATGATGATTTTTGATGGCCTCGCTCACTTACTACACGATGAGGACACGCACGAAAGCGAATCCGATGCGAGAATGTGCTGCTTGGTGCAATGCATTCTTATCGATATACTAACGCAATGCTGCGTCCTGCCTCGGGGCTCCGTTTATGAAGCGAAAGATTGCATGTCTGATGTTTGAAGAAATGAATGATAAAAAATTAACCCACACGAGAATCTCTTTTGGCACTGAGAGAGCAGCAACAAATTCAATATCAATTCCCTCTTGGTAAATGCACCATGCATTTTTTCAATGCGTATAATGAGCTCTTTGTAAAAGCCCTTGGCTAAGTATAGACGACACTGAAAAGGCATGGACTCCATTTCTGAAAAGAGGTGCTTGGCCGATACCGGAGCATCGTCAATGTACTTGGAGAAGTTGGCAACACCTGTACGAGTGGGATTGCCCTCGTGCACAAGCGAAATGATTTTGTTCCCTTGCAACGCTGTTTCCAGCTCCATTTTCGCAGCGCCAGAGAATACCGACTTGGAAAGAAAAAGCAAATAGCACTTGGACTCACAATTGCCACGTCTCGTGGCATCCTCTGCGAGCTTACCCTCGATCTCCTCGTCAATGTAGACACGAAGTCCGCGATTCCGAAGCTTCTCCGCCATAAGTTGCAGGCACAAGTGCATTAATCTACCATGGGCTTCTAAAGACGCGGTACTCGAGCCCGCCGGGGAGCGGAATGTTCTCCTTCTCCACGGAACTCGTATCCTCCACAGCTTCCGTCAGTGAGGCGTCCTCCAAAAAAAGGAGCAAACTCTGCAGCCCTGGCATTCTTCGGTACCCACAGACATGACGAGGCATTCCCCGGACTCTCGCGCCTCGACCACGTCATCATACGTGACCATCACAGAGTCGTCTGTCGGGGACTGCAGCAGGAGTTTCCACGGTAAGTCCCGAAACACGGCATCGCGCGCTTCGCGAAAGATACTCACCAGCGTCTTTCAAGTGTGGTCTACAAGCATGTGCGAAGCGAAACGAAATGTTCCTACTTTTTCATGAGTGTCGAATAGTACCGCCTTGAGAACTCACGCGAGGTGTTCGATGAAGCTTTGGTCCGTCTCAGGCTCTTCGCTGTCCTCAAAGACAGAATGGAGTGCACCACAAAGCTTCTCCATTATGACCTCGGCTCAAATATTTTTTTAAATTTAAATTCACCGCCGAGTTTCGCGTGTCAGGCTTTTTCGCGGGAGGTTCGCAAGCATGTGTTGGTTGGTCAGAGGGCACCAAGTTCTTGTCATGGCGCTTTGCCGAGTTCTTGTCATGGCGCTTTGCCAAGTGGATGTGGTTGTCTCGTCTCGCGGCCTTTTCCTCGAATCGTTCTTTTCTTCTTCACCATTGGCATTGTAAAGTAGGAAGTGTTCATCCATCGAGCAAGATGTGGCCGTCGTCGTCAACATTCTCGATTCTGCTCGAGTTGCACGCGGACGACGATGAAGGCTCCGCGGCCGCGGCAGCCGGAACCGGGCGCAGCGGCGGCCGAGAAGGAGACGAGCGTGCCTGAGAGCGTACAAAACTTCCTCGTCAAGCTCGGTCCGCTGCGAGATGCTGTGCACGACGACGAGGCGCTGCGTGCGAGGCTGCAGCTCGGCGCGGAGTCCGAGGACGCGTTTCTGTCGCGCTTCATCATCGCAACGAACGGAGATGTCAATGCGGCAGTGAAACAGATCCGCGAGTTCGTCGCGTGGTACGAAGACCTCGATATTGAGCGTATGCATCGGCTTCCCGCCCAGGAAGTACTGCAAATCTCTTGCGACCTACGTTATGTTGACGAACGATATCCTCTTTTTATTCGTGGCACAGACCGCTATGGACACCCTGTGCTCTACGCAAAGAACGGAAGTCTCAACATTAACCAGATCTTTGAGCATGTCGAGGAGGCGAACTTTATTCGGTATCATAGCTGGCTGCGAGAACGTATGATGCGCATGCGCGACGTGCAGCTTGCCGAAAGACCCGATTCTTTTTCGACGCGACCTTATAGCCCGCTCGATGCTCAGTACACGGTGGTGATGGACTTTGAGGGCGCTTCCATGTCGCAACTCAAGAAACCGTTCACAAGCATCATCAAGAAAACCATGCACATTGATCAGACCTATTACCCCGAGCGAATGTTTCGCTCAGTGCTCATCAATGTGCCTTTGCTATTTTCCGCGTGCTGGTCGATCGTCAAAAACTTTCTCGACAAGGACACACTCACCAAATTACGCATAGTTCGTTCTGACTATTTCAAGTATCTCGAGGAGATCATTGACCCTGCACAAATCCCCTCGGACTTTGGAGGCAAGGCGCCCAAACTTACTTATGAAGATCACGCAAGCCAGGTCACGGAGCGGTTTTTTTCAAGCCGCGCAGCAAACGAGAAAAGGAATCTCTCATCTACGACCTTTTCAGATGCTGCAACAGCTCAAGATAATGACACAGCTTTCAATGCAACTCGCGCCGCGGACGTGTCGGGTACTGGGCAAAGCAGTAATTCAGATGCAGAGAGAAGTGTAAAGAAGGAAGTGAATGAAGAAAACGATAGAAAATCTCTTCGAGAGAGCAAAATGGTAAATATCGCCCGACCAAAGGCAGCAAATGTAGTGAACGAGAGCGCTGCCGCTGCTGCCGCTGCTGCCGCTGCTGCCGCTGCCGCTGCTGCTGCTGCTGCCGCTCCTACTCCTGCTTCTGTTCCTCCTGCTCCTTCTGTTGATCCTGCTGCTGCTCCAACGGTAGTAGCGTCCAACGTTGACGAGTCCGAAATTTACCGCGGGCACCTCAAAGATGCTGCTTCTCAGATGACTGATGCGCTCACTGTGGAACCTCGGCAAGCAACGAGTGCAGTGGCCGACCTACAAGTTGCGCTCTTGCGAGCATACCTAGAGTTTGAGCTCGTCGAACGCGAGACGCTCGAAGAAAACGAGTATCTTCGACGGCAGATCGCAGAACGGCGGAGCGAAATTGAAGGGGAACAGAGAACCAGCGCAAGAGGACTGTCAACGCCGCCAGCCCCCAGAGACGCAGAAAGTTTTGTGTCATCTCCGTCCTCCAAGGTCTTGGAGCCCTTGGACAATGAAATTGGCGTATTGGAGAATCGAATCGAGACGTTGCGACGAGAGCTCGAGGGGACACTTGAAGAAACTAGCGCTCATCAACGCGCAATTAGCTTTGCTCGCGCCTTTATTGAGGATGGCGAACACGTCCAGGAACCGGATCATCGATCCCTCACGCTCGAAGCCGAAAAGCAAAAACTTTTGGTTGAGCGCGATGCGCTTTTGCAGACTCTCGAAAAGGCTAGACTTCCTCTACCTTGACTGGATGATCTCAGATCAAGTGGCTGACATCACCACAACATTTGCTTTCGGAAAGCGAAAGCAATTTTTTTGTTGTCAAAGCCGCTTGCATTCTTGCCGATGCGATGCAAAAGGTGGACAACTGCGTTCACCAATCAGACTAAACTGGAGAGGGAAAATGCAAAGAGGAAGTTGTGGAAGGAATTTAATCCTATTTCCTTTTTTTTTTCTTTGATCAATCAAATCAAGGATTAAATCTAAATTTCCGTTTTGTTGTATTGTACAGAGTGAGAAATGCGACAAAGGCATGGAACAGTAAATTACGGAAAGACTTCCTTAAAGACGACTGGAAGACACTTGTTGCGAAGATATGGCACACTAAAGTAGCCACTACTCCTCGGGTTCCAAAAGCATCGCTCTGCGCGATCTCCTTCCGAGCACCTTTGCGCATTTGACACGTGGCAAAAGTTCATTTCACTCTGCATTTCCACCCTGGTGTCGGGAACGAAAGAGGTGGCTTCCGTGGATTCGGCAGTCGGTGCAGCTGTGGGCGCTGCTGTAGCCTTCATAAACACGGGAAGGCATGATCGTCGGGGCATGCTCTCGGCCTCTAAATCTCCGTTCCAAAAGCAACGGTCGTTGCGCGATCTGTGTATGCACCTCACTCTTTTGTTGTTGTACTTGGTGCAGTATGCATACTCTGCCAGCTCGTCTTCGTCATCTGAAATCGTGGGTGCCTGCGTTGGCGAAAATGTTGGCGCCAGTGTCCCATGCTCCGTGGTTAGCTCCTCGCCGTATTGGCTGAGCGTTTCCTCGATCCAATCGATGAATGCAGACGGGCGTGCATAGACGCCATAAAAGCCTGCTCGTGCGCAACCGCGGCCGTAAGAGACAATGCCTACCTGTGTGATCTCGCCCGTGACAGGGGCCGAATAGAAGAGAGGGCCGCCGGAGTCTCCCGAGCACGAATCGTAGCCATCGTACTCGTACCCTGCGCAAATCTTGGTCTCGTCGATGCCAGCGTAGCTCTTGGAGCACTTGCTTTGGCTTACAATGGGTACATCGACCTCGCGGAGTCTATCTTGGATGACGCCTGCCCCCTCGGAAGTGTAGCCCCAACCGACGGCGGTGACGAGCTGATTGTCTTCTTCTTGAGGTGAAGCAAAGACGCCCTGGCTCAACACAATGGGATCAATGTTGTCGACGGCGGCCGAAAGGTAAAGCAGCGCAATGTCGTTGGTCACTCCACTGTAGGAAGGATGACGAATTACTTTTTTCACCGTGCGTACCTCACCTGCTTTGGAGTCGGAGAGGTCAAAGTTACCAATGACGACCCTATCCGGCGAGATGGTCTTGACGCAGTGTCCAGCTGTCATGACAAAGCTCTTGGAAATGAGGCTTCCTCCGCAATAAGGAAAGTTGGTTTTTCCTCGCTGCAGAGACGCAACAAACTTGTACGAGGATTTATCGAGAGGAACTTCTGTGCCGCCGACGACACGAATTGTAGTAGGGGACATGAGCGTGCGCAAGTCGATTCTTGAGTCGCTCGTAGATTTGCTTCCGTCCTCGTCGGCATCGTCTTCATCGTCCTCGTCATCATCTCCGTCGTCCGCGTCGCTTTGAAGGAGAGTCAGCTCTTCGTCGGCGTCATCGTCCTCGTCATTGTCTTCGTCTTCGTCACTGTCATACTCCTCATCATCGTCATCGTTAGCATCTTCATCAACCTCTTGATAAGTACTGGCGACTGAGGAAGAAAGTCGTCGTAGGTCTTGACGGAGCTGGACCGATCCGCTACCGCGCGACTCAACAAAGGTGAGCATGCACAGACAGACGGTGAGGAACAGCTCGAGCTTGACGCGGCGCATGCTAGTCATCTTTCGCGCTCCCGAGCAGTATTGACACCACGCACGGTACCGGCCGACGCGGCGTATTTGAGTTCTGACTCGGCCTTGGCTAAGAGACAAGAGCGCAGGTTACTTCTTCTTCTCCTTATTTCCCTTTTCCTGGTCCCTCTTGTCGCGACAAATCTGAATGGTTCGGAATCCTCCGCGCCACGCACACAGCTCCAAGTTGATCTCAGATATTCCAGGAAACATCCATTGACACGAGTTCCGCGCAGCGACCTCGTAACGCGCGCGGGTGTCGCTGTGTGTCTCTCCCTTTCTCTTAGTTCGACCCATCACTTGGCTACTCGCTTTTGTACAAGACCGGGGCCCACAGTGGGTTGGCGCGGACGCCCGCGCTGCGCTGCCGCGCTGCGAGTCGAGTCGACGAGAGGCGGTCTTTTGGGGGGACGGTCCGCGCTGTGGTCCTATTTTCTTATCGGAAAGCCAGCCATAACGAGCTCCGGCAAATGGATGCATCCGCGCAGCGGCGGCGACAGATTTGACGTTGATGGAGAGCTTCTTGAAGCCGTGGCCAAGCGACCCCGCCCGCTCCATTTGCTCTATTCGGGGTACTATTCGGGGTACTACAAATAATCAAAAAGGTGTGTACTATACCACGTACGTACGTAGTATGTCAAAGTGGGTGTGTACTGAGGCGCGCACCGTTTACTTGTTCTCGCAGAACATCTTGACGGACCAAGGTCGAGATGGCAAAGGCCGCAGGCGCGCTGCCAGCATAGGCGAGGAGGGAGAGGGTTAGGAGAGTGGCGATGGTAGGCGCGCCGCGCGCTGATTCCGCTTCGCCGGAGCTCGAGCAGCTCAAGGCGTGGCAAGAGCGCGCACGAACTCCAAAGGTGCCGAACACGCCAAAAGCGCTGCGACGCAAAGTCTTCACCTCACCGCAACTTCGGCGCATTAAGACGACTGAGACACGATGCGGATCGAAGCGATCTGCCAAGGTCCGCAAAGATTCGACGCTTCAACAACGAGAATGCGATGAGGAGGAACGGACGAGGCAACGTTCTGCAAACAACGCAAATGGTTACCAAGTAAGATCGTCTTCTACGAAACTTGCGCCGAGATCATCACAGGGAGGAGGAAGTGGAAAGAAAAATGAGAGCAAGGACAACGAGCAGGCACGCACGAGGATAATGCGCGAAAACGTGGCGCAGCTGCACAGCTTGCAGACCAAGATGCGCAATTTGGAGGCTGTTGCAAGTGATGCGCACGCGCGAGTCAAGGGGACCAGCGCAGAATTACGTCATGTGCGAGTCGAGCTGGATCGTACGTTTGCAGAGCTACGCGAGACACTTCAGCATGCCAAGCAGCGCAGAGCGCGTCTCATGCTAGAAGCTGAGCTCCTGAATGCGCAGCAGTCCATCCTCGCTCAGCGCTGTGCCGTTTCACGCAGAGAGGCCCGCGAGGCGGACGCTCGATTATTGGACGCGCAGAAAAGCTTGCGCCGTCTCGTTTGTAAACAAGAGGACCTGCGTCCAGCAGCATCTACGCCGACGTCAGTTGTACGATCCACAGAATCAACCTTTTTGCGCGGAAACATGAGGTCCAACGCACGCCCTCGATCTGCAGCGACACCGTTTCTGATGGTGCGCGACGCTCAGGTTCGAGACGCCGAAGAAGCAAAGCGGCAGCGAACGCTGCGCGCGCTCTTTCACAAGCTTCAATTCCAGGTGCCAAGTACGCCAGGCCTGCTAACAAAGTCTGATCGCATCGATACTGCCCGTTGAAGCATCGAAACGCATCGCAAATCATTCAGGGAATCGACTCGATTTTTGACAATAGAAACGTAATGACTGACAGTAATATGAAATCAGGGTGGAGAAGAGCTGTTTGCTCGCATGAACAGCCAAGCGTCTTGAGACCCACTCGTGCGAGGCCGTCGAATTTGAGAAATGGATGGATGGGAAAAAAGGAAAAGGGAGATGAAGGAATGAAGGAGAAAGGATTGCAGTGATCGCATCGGTCAAAGCTTTTTTCGCAATCGGGCGTATTCACTAGGACTAATGATACCATCGCGGTTGACGTCCAAAGCATCAATGAGGCCATCAAGAATGGCTTCCGATGGCGAACTACCAATAACGTCATGAATGCGCTGCTTGAGCTCTGACCGGGAAACGTATCCATCGCGGTCGAGATCGATCTGGTCAAATTCTCCGAGCTGAGCCCAGACGCGGCGCGCACAGCAACGAACGATCACATCCTTGGCCGGAATGAAGACGTCGGCTCCGGGCAGACGCTCTGGGTAGTCTTGGGCGAACTGTATGAGCGGCTCGATCTCACAAAAGCCATTGAGCAGGTTCCGCGGCAATGCGACCAGGTAGTCGTGATTCGGTTCAAAGGCCTTGCCGTTTATAGATACAATGGTGTCGCGATCCGCGTTCTGGTCGTCAGGCGCGTTGCCGTACGGGCCAGAGACGGTGGGGGATACAATCTCCACGTCGGCGTCAAGTTGCAGAAAGCCGCGTTTCTCAGTGTTCCAGGGACGGTTGCTTCTCGAGAAGCGGATAGCGTCCTGCAAAACAGAGCCTGGCATAAGCACGGTGACGAGCTTTGTAGGGAATGGAAGCACCGTATTGAGGTCAGCGAGAGAGACCTGCCCAAGCGGGAAATCGGATTGGGCCTTAATGGTAGCGCCATTAATCATGGCCACTTCAGTCTCGAGTTCATTTCTGATGTAAGTTCCGAAGAGCATGCCAAGCTCTGTGGGGCGAAAGCGTGTGCCTTTGGCAGAGAGGCGGTGGCCGGCGTCAATCATAATTTCAGTCCCGAGCTGGCGCACCGAGTCCATGCACACGGACACGAGGTGCTCGATGTTGGGATCCCGGTCGTAGTCGGCGGCGGGTTCAGCATGATAAGAGACGGAGGTTTCGCCGTCGGGCGAGAGGCCAAGGTCGAGGATGCCGCAGAACTCTGCGTCTTTGCCGGTTTTGATAATTCTACAGTCATTGATGAGCTCGTCAAAGGGCGTGTGTTCGTGGCCCCCAATGATAGCGTTAATGGTCGAGGCCTGCGCCAGCTCGCGGTCGCGGCCGATGGACTGATGTGTAAGCGCGACAACGTGGGTGCACCCGTGCACCTCGCGAAGCTCCTTTTCGAGGCGGACGCTGACTTGAATGGGGTCGAGAATAGGATAGTTTTTGAAGGTGCTGTTGAGAAAGACAGTCTTTTCGTTGGTGACGACGCCTAGGAGTCCTAGTTTGATGTCGCCCGCCTGCACGATGTCAAACGCGGGGAGTTCGGGCCGATCAAAGGTCGGCACGTTGCTATTCATGACAACGCCCTTGCACTCGCGCAGGCGCTCCTCGAGCTGATTGATGTGGAGGTTGGCCTCGTGGTTTCCAAAGCAAAAGTGGGAGATGCCAACCTCGTTGAAGCACTTCATGAAGGCGAAGCCGCTATCGATGGGCGAGAGCACGTTGGGGCTGAGAAAGTCTCCGGCCAGGGTTTTGATGACCACGCCGCTCGGCACAGACGGCGACGAGCTCGCATGTTCCGGGATCGCGCCAGCGACCCCTGACAGCGGCCCCTGCCTCTGTCGCTGCTGGCTCTGCCGCTGCTGCTGCCGCTGCTGCTGCTGCCGCTGCTGCTGCCGCTGCTGCTGCTGCTGCTGCTGCTGCTGCTGCTGCTGCTGCTGCTGGTCGTGGGAGGCGACGCCGGTGTCGCTCCCGGCTTGCCATGCGCAGACTTCCCGCTCCTTGGTGTCGAAGAGCACCTTGAGCCTGCTCAGGTTGTCGAGCGTGTACACGTCGTTGATGGCGAGGAAGCGCACGAGGCCGCCGCGCGTCCTGCCCAGCGCCATGCTCGGCGCCCCGCCCACCCCGCGAGGGCTCCGCTCCGCGCTCTGTTTCGATCTGCACCGCGCCCAAGGTGCGCTCGCGGCGCCTTGCAATGTATGCCGCGCCCTGGCATCAATCACCCGCGCACTCGCTCACAGTGACTGACACTCCGCCAGACACTCAGACATTTAGACATGCAAACAGACACCTAGACACGCTACAGACACGCGAGTCCGAAACAACATCGACGACGACATCGATAACCGACTCGGAGGGGAGGCCGCGCAGGGCCATTGCAGCGCCTCTGCACGCCGCGCTCGACCCACAAATCGCGGGCGCTAGATACGCGCCCAGCCGGGCCTCCGCAGACGATCGTGTCGTCGGCCGCGGTCGCCGCAGCGCAAAGCAGGGAGGGCTGCGGCACAGGCGGCGCTGCTTGCTCGTCATATAGCGCGTCATTCACGGGGGTGCGTGCTGGGTGGCGGTGCTGACGCAGGCAGGGAGCTCCGGGCAGAAGGGCGCCGTGGCCGGAGCGCGGAGGCAGGCAGGCGTGCGACAGCGACGCGTAGGAGGAGAGAGAAGCGGGGAGGTGAGGGGTTAGTCAGTCAGTCAGTCATTCTGTCAGTCATTCTGTCAGTCAGTCTGTCTGTGTTTGTCATTCTGTCTGTCGCTGGCGGGGAGTGTGGCTTAATGGTGAGCGAGGTTGATTCCGGCCTTTCCGGCATGGCTCAGCGGGAAGCCTTCGTTCGTCACTGACTCACCTGCGGAAAACTGCTGGTCCGGACGGAGAGAGTCAGAGTTCAAGTCTTCCTTGGCAAGGTACTTGTCAAGGCTTTTTCGGCGTGCGTCTAGGTGCGCGCTCGCAAGAGGCTCGCGCTCGCAAGAGGTTCGCAAATTTGTGCCGCGGCAGTATTCACCACGTAAGCGCAGAGATCTTGTAGGGGTGACAGAAGCTGAGAAGATGGACTAGGCCTAGTACTTGTTGTTGTTGTTGTTGTTGCTGTTGTTGTTGTTTGACTCTTCGGATCGTTGTTTGTGTGCGAGACAATTCGGCTTCATTCAATTCGACACAGCAACCGAGCGTCGAGAAAAGATTCTTTCGCCTACTTTTTCGAGAACAGAGCTGTGGTTCTTCGCGAAAGACTTGTGGCCGAGCACATGAAGTGAGAAAAATCATATACTGCAAGTATCGTGGCAGCTTTGTGCAGTTGTCTAAGGAAAGTATAAACACGATGATTATTCGAGAACTTCTTTCACGCATCGTCTGCTCGTAGCATGTTGATGTGATCTCTATCCAGATCGTCCTTTTCTTTCTACAGAATCAAGCAAGAAAAGTCGCAACGGTCCAAGTCCAGCTGTTCTCTGATCGTTACGTTCGCTTCTTCGGCTCCATCACTTTCAATCAGCGGGCCAAGATCATCCCCAATAGGCCGCACGGTCTCTGTGCCGTTCAGGACGTGCTTCAAAGAGCCTGAATCCGCATCCCAAACGTGCACGTTGCTGTCTAGACATCCGCTCACAATCTCCGACCCCCAAAGAGAGACCGAGAACACCGCTTCTGAATGACCTCTAAGGACGCGCAGTGTGGCTCCGCTGCGCGCGTCCCAGACCCTGACTGTCTTATCCTCGGACCCGCTTACAATGCGGTCATCCTCGAGCGCGACAGAGCGCACATTGTCGGTATGACCTTCGAGTGTGTAGACGAGCTCAAAAGAAGGCACGACGTAAACCCTCACGTTTTTGTCGTAAGACCCGCTTACTAAGCGCTGCGCGTCGATCGCGACCCCGCAGACCGGGCCTGTCGCCTCCGTGAGAATATGGCGTGGGCCGCCGCTGACTCGGTCGAAGATGCGCACGGTCTTGTCGGCCAACCCGGCTACGAGCAGGTTCTCGTGGGCAGCAAGACTCCTAACTGCAGCCGTCCTGTTCCGAGTTACAACCTTCATGTCTATTCTCAAGGTTTCTCGGCCACTAACCTTGTTCAAGACGCAGATGGTCTTGTCGCGCATCCCGCCACCGGATATGATTTCGTCGCCGTTGAAGATGACGCTCCCGACAGTGTATCTATGACCATGAATGGAGTGCAGGACAGTGGCGCTCGACAGGTCGACGAGAAAAATGTAGCCTCCGCCAGTTCCGAAGGCGGCCAGGCGGCCCTGCACAGCCACTGTGCTGGCCTTTTGATTGTGAGGCGTCCTCATTTTGAAGACGAGAGCGCCATCTCTCTTGCTCCATGCGCGCAAGTAGTGGTCACGGCTGACAGCCAGCACGAGGCTGTCGGACTGCGCAACGCTGAACACGATGCCCTCCATGGTGGCGGGACGAGCTGCTCACTCCTCGAGGATTTGCTTGCCGTGCGGAGGTACGCCTTTCTCTGTGCAGTAGGTATCAGTGAAGGCGAGGCGAACGTCCGCCACACGATCTCGGAATGGGACGGGTTGCGGCAGATCCAAAAGTGTCGTCTACTGTCAAGATTATCGCCACTGGCTCTGCAAGTACGGGTGTTCGAAGAATCTTCATGATGGGAATCGGACGTTCTTGAATTTTTGAGCACAATTCACTTGCAAAAGCCAGAGTGCACAGCATGCAATAGGAGATCTTGCTCGGGGCGAGTGAAGATGGAAACTGTCGCTTACCAAGTAGAGAGTGACCACACTCGGCGAGATGACCAGGCTAACCCGTGTCTATGCGTTACTCTGGCTGGAGAAGCGTAAATAAACAACGAAACAATGTTTTTTTCTGCGAAGATGATCTTCGCCCCAAGCCTCAAATAATATAGACTTGAGACCCTGATGCGCTCAAACCTTTGTTTTTCTTTCTCTATTACACTCCGCCACTGCACTCGCAAACAATCTAGGCATTGTCCTTTCCTCTTTGTAGTGACATCAGCTAGCAAGGTGATCGATCGGTTTTGGTTGCAGAACCAAGTAAATTGTGAGTCCCATCGTCCAAGTCGTGGCCGCACTTGGCGGCACCGGGCGCGAACTCGCAACGTGCAGCATTTTTTACCTGTCAGGCGGACGCAAACGGGCTCAAGCAAGCGGGCGCGGTCGCGCAGCAGGAGTAAGGACGAGATAGACAAGAGCCGTCGAGGCGCAAGTGGCGTGCGCATACGCGACGAGCCACTCGAGGCGACAGCTGCAACGGCGAGAGGAAAGATGCAAAAGGATGGCGAGGTGGTTAGCGACTTTGATGCTCTGCACGCAGCGGTCAAGGCGAGCGCAAGGGGAACGCTCGTTGGGGTCGACGTGGCAGGCATCTTGCTGGCGATCAAAGCACCAAAGCCATCGCGCAAAGACATGTTCATGTCGCTCATCATCACGGACGGAAGGCCAAATTCATTCGGGGCCGCACGACGGCTCAGCGTGAACATTTTCGCAGCGTCGGCCCAGGCCTTTCCCCAGCCCGAGAATATTGGAGACCTTGTGTATTTACAAAACGCGCGTGTTTCTCTTTTCCAAAATGCGCCCCAAGCAACTCTTTCGCTCCACAAGAACAATCTCATAAGCATCATAGCACGTTCGGTGCGGGATCCGTCGCACGAGAGCGAGGCGAACGACACAGAGAGAGCGGCGGCACGACGAAAAATGCGATTAAGAGGCGGTGTACCCAGTGGGCTGGTCTCGGTTGCGGGCAAGGCCAAGTGCCAGCCACCCTCGAACTTTGCCGAGACGCTCGAAAGGCTGCGCATCGTCTCCGACGCGGTCTTGGCCGATCAAAGCCTCCAGTCTGCGACCGGCACAGCGATGGAGACCCTGCCAAGGCTTGCCAACGCGGTCTGTCCTGGTAACAAAGCTGGTTATTTCTTCGATCATATTCTCGTCCGCGTAATGGCAAGGGGGCCGGAGCAAGAGGGATCGCCGTCTTTTCAAATTACCGATGCAAGTCTTGCGCCTTCAAGTGCACTGTTGCGAATGGTTTCTCAGCGTTGTGTCAATAGCTCTGCGCTGCGAGAGATCCCCAATGGTTGTTGGATGTTGCTTTACAATGTGCAAAAGTACAGAGAAGATGACGACAAGCTTGTCTTGACGTGGATTCAAGATCGGAGTATGGGACTACGCGTGTCGCATCTTGGCCGGACGCGCGAAGGCAAAGAGATTGAATTTCGCGAGGTAACTCGTGCAGAAGCCATTATAGACGCAGCTGACTTTATGCGTCTGCCGTCAAGCGCGAGCACAAGCTCCAAGGATGTGAAACTTCTGAAAACGTCCGACGTAGACCCAGGCCACGCAGGCTCGGGTCCTTCGTCTTCCTCTTCTTCTTCTTCTTCTTCAATGATATCACCAAGTGAGTCCAGCAGACGCATGTCTTGCGTTGCAGGGCTTATTCGCGAGGTTGGCGCAGATGTAGGACCTTTGCGTGCTTCTCCGCGTTTGACTTTGATGGCACAATCGCAAACCTGGCACCTTGAGGCGCGCGTCACGGCAATTTTTCCGCCCCTTGCGCGCATATCTGCTCTTCTCGCCGCGGATCGTATTAAACCAGGGCACGACTTGATGTTACGCTTCGAGGACTCGACGGGGGTTCTTGAGGTCCTTTTCGCCATCGAAGACCTCATGGCCATCTTTGAAAGCGGCAAAAAGGTGTCCTCGCTCGATGCATCGTTCGCCTCTTGGACGCCCGACTATCTCGGGAGAATGCTCGTCCCTGGAGTGATGTCTGATTTTGTTCTTTCCCTTGCCTGACTGTTGTCAGTGAGGGTATAGCGACGCAGAAGCCATCGACAACGTTTGCGCAAAGTGCGCGTTTCAGCTGGGCGAACTGGCCACCACCGCGCAAGAGCACCCATGTATAAATAAATGTAAAACCCATGACCACAGCAGGCCAGCCAGCCACCATGGCCCGAGCAACTTGTGTCTTGGTCTACGTTGGTTCCCGTGCATATCAGACTGCCTGGCTCGTTTTGGCCGGCTTTCTCAACGTCTGTGTCGCACGGCCGGTTGGTTCCCTCCCTCCCTCCCACCCTCATTCCACGCCCACACTCACGATCCGTGCGCAATGTGCGGCCTGCAAACACAGCGTCGCCAGAGGCATTGCTCAGCGACAGCAAGCCAAGCGCACTCCACAGCCTCGGCGGGCCGTCACAGCACGCCTTGCTGCAGCTGCAGCCCCAAGCCGTGCCGTGCCGTGCGGTGCCCTGCCCTGCCATGGCGCAGTCCCTCCCGCCTCGTCCCGCATGTCCCAAGACCTTTCAGCCCACCACGAAACTACCCGCAGCCAGCGCAGCCGCTGCGGTCCGGCGCCGGCGCTGGCTCTTCTCTTCTCGCCGGGCCTCCGACGCTACAAGTCGTCGCCGTCGAGCGCATCGCGTGCTGCATCGCAGCGCATCGCAGCGCAGCGCATCGCATCGCATCGCATCCCCGCGCAGCGCAGCCGCGCCTTTGCGTTTGCGATTGCGTTTACGTTTGCGATTGCGTTTGCGTCTGCGTGCTGCTGCGTCTGCGTCTGCGAGTGCTGCCTGCAGCGGCCTCTGCCAGTCGAACGAAGGGCGAGGGGGCGAACAGGGAAGGAAGAAAGCAGCAGGGGGGAGGATCCGGAGAGAACAGCGAACGATGCGCAGCGCAATTCGCGCGAGCACGATTGCGCAGGCAGAGAGATGCAGCGGGCTGCAGGCCGCACCGGCAGCGTCGCGGTCGCGGTCGCGGTCGCTGTGGCTGTCGCTCGTGCAGGCAGTTGCAGCAGCAGCAGCAGTGCGCAGGAAGCTGCACTGCAGCAAGCCAGCGCGCGAGAGCGAGCGAGGTGGAGAAGTGGCTTCGAGGCGGAGTGGCAGGTAGCTCGTGCTGCTTGAGCTGAGCTAGAAGACCCCACGCAGCCAGCCGAAACGGGGATCCGCGCCCAGCCGCGCGAGCGAGACTGCGCTCACCGGAGCAGCCAGCCATGCCAGCTGCAGTGCATGCGGGGTATCTATCTCTTGGCGTCTGGCGAATGACGTGGCCGAGCGGCCTGAAATTTGAAATTCCTCGAAGGCCATCGTCACTCACGCCACGATGACGATGATTGATTGATTCATGCCATTGATGCCTGCCACCACTGCACGACCGTCCGTCTCATCAGCGCTGTGGCCACCGCGCTGCGCCGTTCGCAGAACGAGGCCGCCGCGAGCCGTCACCGGCGCCTTTCAGGGCCTCGTGCCCAGAGACAGAGAGAGAGAGAGAGAGAACAGGAGCGTGTCTTCGGGGGAGGAGGATGCAGCGGCTCCGGCCCCGCTGGGCTGGCTGGCCGGCTCGTGCGTGCCGCCGCGCAGCCGCCCTCGTCAGCGCAGCGCACTCGTAGGCGCGAGACCCGTGCGCCACAACGCGGGCCCGCCGGCGTCGCAGCCAACGGAGCGGCGGAGAGTGCGGCCTCCGCGGTTTGAAAATCGCGATTTGAAGTGGCCTGCCTGGCTGCTTTGAAGTTGAAGTTAAATGAATGCCTGATTTCCTGATTTGAATGTCCATATGTGAACGCACCGCGCTGCACCGCACCGCACTGCAGTGAACCAGCCGTGCCAGTTAGCGACGAGCTGCTCTGGCCTGGCGCTCGCTTCAAGCTCTCGTTAAGCTCTGTAGCGTGCCTGATGTTCACAAATGAAAGCAGCGCAAAAGAAAAACTCGAGGCTCGGCTGCTCTGTTTCCTTTTGTTGTTTTTCTCCGCCTCCAGTGCCACGGCCGCGTTTTCCCGGCGCCAAGAACCGGGGTTCCTCGGTTCCGCGACCACGTGGTGCGCTGGTCGCGCGCTCTCCTTGGCCGCCCCCCCCCTCTCTCTCTCCGCCGCTCCAACTCTCCCCCGCAGCGGCGCGGAGGCCCGCGCACCCACAGTAGAAGCTGGCGGGGTGGACTGCGGGGGCGTCGAAATCGGGGCGGCGGCGCTCGCGCGGCCTCGATCCAGCGCTCGATCCGTCGATCGACCGACGGGGAGCCCGCTCCGTTGGCGGCCCGAGCGTCCTTCGGCGGGCCGTCGCATCGCGTACGCGTCCTCTCGCCCGCCGCGCCGCAGCCGCACCTGTCGCCAGCGCCGGGCTGCCTGCGTCTGCGCCTTCGGGTTTCAGGCCTTGGGAGATGGAGAGAGAGAAGGACCAGGCCCATAATTTGATATTTAAAAAAAAAAGAAAAAAAAGAAGAGGAAAAAGAAATGACACGAGCGCGCGCGGGGCAGCAGAACCCGAACAGCTGGATGAACCAGAGCAGTGACAGCAGCGAAGAGCAGAGCCTTGAGAGCATGCGCAGAGACCCGCGCGAGGACGGCGGCGAGCGGCAGGGGGAGGGCGAAGGAAGGGAGGAGGAGGAGGGGCGAGAGAGAGCAAAAGATGAAGGAGAGCAGCAGCGAGCTGCGAGCCCGCGGCTGGAGGTGACGCTGGAACCGGCGACGTCCATCTTCCGCGACGAGGGCGGCAAGTTCAACTACTTGTGCGCTTTCTTCGTGCTCCGCAGCGGCGCAGGAGGGCTTCCCGGCGCGCTGGAGGCCGTCATGGCAGAAGACGGGAGTGTGCCGCTTAAGCTTGAGCTGCTCTACGAAGACGGAAGCCCCGTGCCCGTCCGTCAGGGCAAGCCCGCGCTGCAAATCTTTGGCAGCGCCGGGACGCAAAAACCCGAGGAAGGCGGCGCGGTCTGCAACTGCCGCGACCGTCTCGGCTCCGTGCGGTATCGCATTCTCAAGCTTTCGCGCAACCATGATGGCAAGCGATTCCGACTGAAAATCAGCCTCGACGGCATCGATGAGGACGTTGTCGCTCCCGCCATGACGCGGCCGACCAGCGTGCTTTCGAAGCGCAAGTGGCTGCGCGCGAACGAGCGCGCCCCCGAGGGCAGCAAGCGCAAGCGTCTCGAAGAGCTGGCCGCCAAGCAAAATGTGCAGCTTGCACAGGAGGCGGCCTCGCCGCGCGCCACTGGCGCTCAGCTCCACGTGCCTGTGCGCGAGCTCGCTGGGCTTCCGGCACTCGAGGCAGAATATCCGCAGCCCGTCAACATTCACATGTACGTCTCCGCAAAAGACGGAGCCCATTCTCACGCGGGCAACGAGCGTCGCTCCCGGCGCGGCAGCACATCCATGCCATCCTCCTCCTCGTCGTCATCATCATATGCCGTACGTGGGGAAAGCGCGAGCGCATCGCTATCCCGGCACTCGAGCGTGTTCGACTCAGAGGATGAAGACCCCGAATACGTGCCACGCGCCATGACCTCGAGTGGGCGTCGCGTCATTTCCAGCCATCGTGGCCGCCAGGCAAGCCTCGCCTCGAGCAAGCCCATTGCCACCCAAGCAGTGGCTGAATCGATGCTTCCTGGACCAAGTGTGGACCAGGGGCCGCCCGCAGTGGAGCTCGCGCATGCAGCCGCCGCCTCGCTTGCCTCGGGCGCCATCGTCTCGGGAAGTGTTGGCGCTGCGGCAACCGCTGCGGCACTCGACCCGCAGACCACGGCCATCTTGCGCAAGGTGCTGGACCAACTTCAGGTCTTGCAAGGAGAAATCAAGCGTTACAACGAGACTGTCGTCGAGACGACGCGCAGGATCGATGTGCTTGAGACTGAAAACCGCTCTTTGAAGCGCCAGCTCTCCGATATGGCCGCTGGCGCCATAGATGCCGACGAAGAACGCATGTACAAACGTAGCAAGCAAACGACCGCGCCTTTGGTCTCGCTGTCGAGGCCCCTCTCGCTCCCCAGATCTCACTCGCTCAACATGTCCGGCGACGTCTTTAATATTATTGGCGCGGAAGACGATGGCATGACGCCCGTTCTTTCTGACATTGAGGCTGTCTTTAGCGGATCGAGCAACCCTTTCTTGTGACCTGAAGCTACACAATACATGTACACCCCGGAGCGATCGGAGCGATTGATTCGTCCTCCTCGTCCTCCTCGACTTTGACCTTGACTGACCCCCTATTTCCGCACATTTTATCACCGTCTCTACCCTCTTTTCATACTTTTGGGGGGAGATTGCTACAAAGGACAAAAGAAAAGAAAACAACGATTTTCTCCTTGTATTTACTTTTTCTCCTTCTTTTGATGACTTGTTTCTTCATTCTCATGCTACGAACTTGCCTCGCTGCTTGTATATAGGCGGCCTTTGTTTGATGTTATACCCCAAAAAAGAAAGGGTCGCCTCGCGCTCTTGCGCGCTCTTACGCGCTCTTGCGCGCTCTTGCGCGCTCTTACGCCCGTCCGTCCACACAGAAAGAGAATTGAAGATTTCGTGCACGAGATCACTCAACGGCTATGCATCGTTCCCCGCTTTCCTCCCTCTTCTCGGCTAAAGTGTTTCTTGCTCTTTGCTAGTCGATCGACCAAGCTTTTTCGCCACCGACTGAGTGTATGTACGCGCGAGCGGGCGCGTGCGTGCGCGTGCAGCGGTGAATCAACGCGACTGTGCGTACGCTGTCGCAAGCGGACCGCCTCGTTCGAGTGTGTCTGAAACCCCGGACAAAAGGGGCTTTAAGCAGCCTCGTCGTCCAAAATTGGAGGAGCAGAAAAGGATGGGCGTCGATGTTGCTCGCCGACGACCTGGGTGTGCAAAGAACCTTGCCAAGAATGTCGAACGCAAGGCTCCGCACGCCAAGACACCTCATGCGCAGCCTGCCATGGAACTCCTATGGTCTCCGCTCTCTCTCAAGACGATTCCTTTATTGCAGGATGAGGTTGACGTCATCTGCAGCGTCTACAAAAAGTCGCCTAGCGAGGCCTTGTACCGCCAAATTAGTTTCCGAGCCGACGAGCTCCATACCTTCTTCCTTGAGCACGAACATGACGTGCGAAGCGTTCTTATTCTAGGCATGCGAACTCGCTTGCTTCAAGCACTACAGCGCAATGCTTTGCAGGCCTCAAATGATCAACAAATCTTCGATGAACAAGAACAAGAAGAAGAAGAAGAAGAAGAAGAGGGCAAAGAGGAAGACGAGGTGGCCAGTGCCGGCCATGATTTTGACCAAGAAAAGAGTCGCTCTGGATCCAATTCGAGACGTAAGCGTCTCGGTCAAGACAATCTGCAAGTCGATCTGGCTTTCACAAAAGAAAACACAGCAACAAGTACCTCTGCCGCATCGTCTGCATCCGCTGCATCTTCCACCACAACAGAAGATTCCGATTCCGCTTCGTCTCCGGAGCTCTCACAAGGATCAATCGATGAACGCACCTTCGCGCACGAGTATGCCGCAACACGTGCGCCTACAACAAGCTCAAAGGGCCACGTCGAGGTCGTCTCAAAGCGAGCCGCCAAGAATACTGCAGCGTATCCATGGGAACGACGACAGAGGCTTCAGGACCGAAACTTTGCGGGAAGTGACTCTTGCAAGACCCGCCTTGACCCTTCGCAGGAAGCCGATCTCGTAGCAGCCATCTCGTACGCGGCAGCACACCAAGGCGATAGTACGCTTCCCTTCACATCTCCTTTTGCCAAAGAGAAACTCTTATACCCAACAAAAGACCAAGCATCAGACACATCATCCAGCAACGAGGCTAATCTCGCGCGCAACCGCATCGTCGCTCGTTTCACAATTAAACTCTCCAAAGACGAGTACTACGAAGTTATGCGCAGAAAGGAGGTGATCAAGGCGCGCGAGCGGGCACGACATCTCCTCGCCGTTCACGAAAAAGAATCCGAAAAGCACCGTGAACATCTCTATCGTCGAGAAGATCCATACGAACCTCCCCAAACGCGTGAACTTGGCAGCAAATTAAGACAGGCCGACCCTTCGCGCTGGATTCACTCCAAGGGTTTTGCGGCATGACAATCTAGAACAAATCGTAGTAAACCTTTATGACGAAATGAGAGTCAGCGTGATTCTAAATCTTTGTCTCGAGGCGACTTCGCACAGGGCGTCGCGATGACCTTGAAAAGTGCTTGTCGTGTTTGGAAATGGGGCCGTGCGAGCGCCGGTGGCGTCTTGCTTTGAGACCGCGACGTTGAGACCCCGCAGAGCTTGTGGTCGAGGTTTCAGACGACGGAATGGAAGAGACCCGCTCAAGGTCACGACGGAAATTGATGAGCCACTGCGAGTGCTCTTGCGCGAGCGCGCGCTGTTCGCTCCAGCGAGATTCCATTAGCCGCAACTCCTCCGGAAGCACCGACACCTCGTGTGCCCCGGACATCTTGGGGGGGGATACAGACGACGACGCCTCGGGGCCCATTGAATACGAATGAGCGGAAGACACGGGTCCTTCAGACCGCTGATACCCACTTTCGACGTGATTCTGATTTTGCCGCGCCTTGAACGGTCGTCGGCGCGGAATGGGCATCACGGGCGGCGCAGCCTCTTGCAGAATTTGACCATTCTCATTCACATACACCACATTCGAACCTGGATGTCTCGAGGCGGCCATGTACACAGGATGATGGTACGGCGCGTGCGGTGCATGCGGTGGCGCAGCGTGGTATACTGGATAGGCGTACCCGCCCATGCCAGGGTGAAGAGCGACGCGAGCTCGCGTGTGCGCTGCCGCTGCTGCCGCCGCCGCCGCTGCAGCAGCAGCTGCTGCAGCATTACCCCGCACAGAGTCGTTTTCGTCGCCCAGGGTGGTGGTACGATAGAGGTCGTCATCCACGTCAGTCACTTCAAACGCCTCGTACTCGTCGCCGTCGTGGTAGCGACGAGCTCGAAAAGGGCCGCTTTCGTGTACAAAGCCGTCTTGCTCGTCATCGTCAAAACCGTTAGAATCATCTTCTTCCTCGTCGTCAACTTCTGGCACACGCGCCCGACGACGTCTTTGCGTCGCGAGAAATTCATCCGCGCGGTATTCCTCGAAGACACGGAAAAAGCTGTCGTCGTGTGCTGGTTCGGCCTCTTCCCCCACGCAGCGCTCCGCGCAGCGCGAGACCTCTTCGTGAAGGTCTTGCATGGTCTGCAGCCAGGTCAGCTTCCGCGAGAGATCCCGAAGCGCATCAGTAAGTTCGTCTTCTTGGGCTTCCAGAACAGAACCAAGCTTCCCTACTGAAGCAGGCCGTGGACCGTCCAGCTCGCGCCAAGCATCTTGCTGCTCACCAAGTCGCGCACGTTGCGCCTCTAATTCCTGACGTTGTGACAAGAGCAGCGAGCGTGCTGAGGCAATGGCACTCTTCTCGTCGTTTGCATCTCGCTGCCAGGCCTCTGCCGCATCGAGAGCCTCTTGTCGCGTCGGTCGGTGGTCTTCGAATTGATCCCCCTGGTGTGCAGCAAAGGACGGTGCGCGTGGCGAAGACCGCGACGCTCGCCCAAGTGCAGCGGATGAGGCTGAAAATGACCTCTTGCGAAGTCGGAAGCGGTCTTCGAGCTGCAAAAGCTGGCGCTTCACAGACTTGGCGCTCTCTTCCACCTTGCGTCGCTCCTTTTCAAGAGTTCGGCGGTCTTCCTCAAGCTGAGCTCGCTCGGTCTCGAGTCGCCTTTGATGACGTTCCACCTCGCTTACTTGAGATCTTGTCAGCGTCGATGGCGCATGTGCCGCCGATTCCTCCAGATCGCGAATACGCTCGCGTAATTCCTCGACCTCTGCAACCGCCGTGTGCCGCTCCTTGTCGAGACGACGCGACTTTTCCGCCTGCGCGCGAATGCGATCGGTCTGCGCCAAAAGCTCGGCCTGGGTGTCGTCCAGCTCGGTCTGAAGTGAGACCACCTGAGCTTGCAAATCAGCTTCGCGCGTTGTGAGCTGACGCTGCGTTGATTCGAGAGCAAGAATGCGACGTTTACCTTCAGATGTTGCGCGATTTGCACTCGTTAGTGCATCCTCGAGGGCCTCCAGCTGTTTCTGAGCATGTGCCTCGTCGTCTTGCGCCTGTGAACGTTCAAGCTGGAGCGCACGAAGGCTCTTTTGTAAGTCTTGAATCGTACGCTGCAGCGTCAACGCCTCTTCACGGTGGCTTCCTAATGATGCGTCCGCGTCCTCTGCGGCTTGTGACGCCATAGACTTGAGACGAGCTGTCTCTGCGCGCATGCTTTGTGCTTCCTCGTGCGCCTCACGAAGCATTCCACGAAGAAACTCCTGTTCTGTCTCGAGCGTGCTGAGCTTTTCGTCTGCGGCCGAGAGCTGTTGGCACAAGTTCGTCTTTTCTTCGCGTAATTCTGCTGCCTCGCGTAGGGCAGACTGGACTTGTTGTGTCCACTCGTCGTTTTTGCCCTGACTGTTCGATGTCACTAGCGCATCCATTTCGTCGCGAAGTCGCTCACGTTCGTTCTGCGCAGCCGCAAGATCTTTCTTGTGACGCTCTTCGGAACCACGTAGCTTCGCGTCAAGCTCTTCCGCATTGCGGAGCGCCGCCTCGAGACGCACCGACAGCTCCTGCTCGCGGGCTTTGGCTGTCGCAAGCTGTTCCTGGTTTTCATGGTGGCCCTTTGTCTCCGCTCTCTCGAGCTGAGCACGAAGTGCATCTTTTTCGCGTGCAAACGCTGCACGCGAGGCCTGCATTTCCTCATGAAGCTGCGTGACATCCTTGAGAGCTTGTTCACGGGCGGACTCGGCTTCTGCCAACGCAGTGTCAAGTCGTGTCGTTTCGGCATCTTCCTGGCGACGTAGCTGGGCGAGCTTCTCATTGTGAGCTTCATGAGCAGCAAGAATCTCTTGCTCGAGATCCATGCAGCGCTTCTCTGTCGCAGCAAGCTTGTCACGAAGGTCGTTATACTGCCTTGCGGAGGTCGCATCATTGCGTTCGGCTCGCTCGCGAGCCCTTTCAAGCTCGTGACGCGCAGCACTAATCTCGTCCTCGAGAGCATTACGCTCGCTCCGCGCATTGGCGCGCTCGTTGACGAGGCTTGTACGAGCGGCATGCAACTTGCTTTCGAGGTCGCGCAGGGCTTCGTCGCGCGAGGCGTTCGCGTCGCTTTGCTCCCCGTCATTCCGAGCTGTTTCGACGAGTCCCTCTAGCTCACTGCACCGGGTTTCTAAATTTGCACGTGCCTCTTCGAGGGCTTTGAGCGAGGCCTCGACGTTTCGTTTGTCGGTTTGGGCTTGCCTCGTATCAGCTTCGGCCTGCGCCAGGCTCTCTTCTAATGCCGCCGAGTGCTTGAGCGCCTCCGAAGTTTCGGCCTTGGCATCTCCAAGCAGCGCATGAAGGCGCTCCAGCTCTTCTTCGTGGGCAGCTGCGTCAGAGGTGTGTTGAGCTTCCGCGAGGCGAGCTTTCTCCTGGGCATTGTCTGCGGCAGCTTGTGCATTCTCGACCTGGGTTCCGGCCCGTCGCGATTCTTCGGCATGCTCCCGTTGTGCACTCTCCAGAGTGGCGTTCGCCTCCACAAGGTCCTCTTGTGCTTTTGCAAGCTTCTCTTGCAGCTGAGCAAGTTCCTCGTGCTGATCGCCATGTTGGGTGGAAAGGGCCTGCTCTCGAAGAGCAGCAAGCTCGCCTTGCGCGCGCTCGTTTTCCTCCTGAAACCGTGCTTGCTCTTCGTCAAAGCGAGACTGCAGCGCCAATTTGGCGTTATGGGCGTCTTCCAGTTCCGCCTGAAGCGCAGAAATAGTATCTTGAGCGTGGTTCCCATCCGCATTATCTTGGGGGTCGGGCGCAGTGCTCGCGTCTGCGGTTGCTTTCTTTGATGGCTCAACTCGCTGCTGCTCCTGCTGCTGCTGTTCGGACAGGAGCCGTGCGTTTTCTTGTTCCAGGTCGGCGGCAGCGCGTTCGGCACGCTTACGCTGAGCGCGTTCATTTTCAAGAAGGTCAAGGTCTGCCGCTTTCTCGTCCCGAAGCTCGTTGACTTGTTCCTGAAGACGCGACCGACTTTCAAGGCCATCGAGGTACGCTTCGAGTTCCTCAATTCGCTGCTGAAGATCCTGTAGCTCGCGACGCTTGTCCTGTGCTTCGCGTTCGATACAGTTTTTCTCGTTTTCATAGTGTTTGGAAAGCTCCTCATCTTCGCGTTCCATATCTGCACGCTTCCCGTCAAAGTCGTGCTCGAGCTCGTTGAGTTTTCGCTTCATTTCGGCGATCTTGCCTTCGTATTCGCGCTCGTAGTTCCTTTCTGTCTTCTCTAGCTCATCTTGAAAGTGTCGCATGTTTTCGTCCATTTCGTCCATTTGCTTTTGATGGTCTTTCTGTTTCTGTTTACGCTCATTTGCGAGTTGATAGCGCAAATCCTCGAGTTCATCTTCGAATTTCGCCTGTTCATTTTTGAGTTTTTCGTCGTGTTCCTGACGGAGTGCCATGAGTTCGTCGTCGAGACGATTTTTCTCTTCGCCGTGATCATGGACGCGGCCTGCAAATGGGTTTGGGGACCTCGACGCTGGTTTTCGAGAACGCGAACTGTAGGGCTCTTCCTCCTCGTCGCTTAGGCTATCGCGCAGCCGATACGACCGTCGTGCGTCGTGTGCTTCGTAGCGAGGACTGACATGAGAATCGTCTCCGTCGCCCTCATGTTCGCTCGAACTGGGCCGTCTATGTATCGAGGATTCGTCATCGCGGCGTGAACGTTGTTGGTGTACGCGTTCCTCTGCTTCAAAGGCCTCGACGCTACGAACATTTGGTGCGCCAACGATTGTGACAGGTTCACTTCGGAGACTTTTGCGTCGGCGCTCGCCCTCCTGCGGGCCTTGCCTCGACGAGCCTTGCGCAGGTGACTTTTGGCGCATCTCGCGGCGCGAGGACTGCGAGCGAGTCGATCGCTCAGACTCGTACGTGGACTCCTCCTTTTCACGTCGGGCGGCGTCGGATGTGGGAGAAGTCGCGCCATAGTTTCGAGGGGCTGGTTTGGCAATGCCCGGGAGCACGGCATGCTTGTTGAGGCTGAGTCCCCCCACGGCGTCACCAGACGAGCGACGAGAGAGACCGAGATTGCCATCGCTCGAGCCTCCCCTGGATTTGCCACCATTGCGCGTCACCAGATCGCCAGGCTCTCGTCGCAATTGTTCGGCTCTGTTCTTGACGACAGGGTCAACGTCGTTTTGGCTGCGCTGCATTTCAACAATTTTACGCACTTCTACGCTCTCGTCTCGATGCCGATCATTGTCTTCTTTGGTCATCCAAGGCTGGTGCCGCAAGTTTCGCCGTGCCTTTTCCTCCTCGTAAAGGTTGCGGTAGAAGGAGTCGCAGGGATGGTCCCAGCTCGACTGGCCATCAGAAAACGAAAAGTAGTACTGTGCACATGGAAAGGACCGCATCGGTTGCTTGTTAGTGTTGCTGATCCATTATTATTTTTTTTTAGACCTCGTCGCTGTCGCTCAGGAGGATGGAGAAAGAGGGTCTTCATTCAAAAAGTCAAGAAAAGAGAAAAAAAAGGGGTCATCGCCCAGCAACGTCAACGTACGATTTCATTCGTGTCGAGGGTCCGGCAAGGTTTCCAGTGTTCCGGGAGAGGTGCTTTCAGACCCTCGCGCGCGATCCACAGGAGATCTTCGTCTTCCGGAAAGCTCATGCCCAGCCATCTGCCATAGTCCAAGCATTCTTCCCTCGTGGGTGAGTAGTCAGGGTCAATTTCCTCCTCGAGCACGACGCTGTCTGGGCCGTTTTGCGCGGACGCCATGGTGATGTCGAGCAACCAGTAGCTGCGTGGCTCCGCGCGTCGCCCGCGGCAGCTACGTGGGAAGCTTCGCGAGCTCGGCGCCCGGTGCTAAAGCGGCAGACGTGCTCGCGCGCAAGCTCTTGCGCTCGCGAGCCCGAGCAGGGAAGCCTCGACCCCCGAAACCCTGAACAGATCTGCGCAAGAAGGCCGTTCAAGGCCTGAGGTTGCGCAGCCTGCGTGCAACCGCTGCGTAGGGCGTCAGAGCGCGCGCGGCGGCGGCGAGGGCCACTGGCTGCAGCGCGCGCGACCGACTCGCGCGGCGCGCGGCGGCAGCGGCTCACCGGGCGCGGGCTCCTTTTTTTGCTCTGCGATCGACTGTTGGAGAAATAGTTTTGTTGTTTTTGTTGTTGTATACTACCTAGGCCTAGATGACGGTTTCCGTGTATAACAATATGCCAGTGATGATGACTGCAAGAAGGGTCCAGCAAACAGGCGAAGCTCGACATCATCTTGCGCATGGTATAGACATGATAAAGTTGGGTTCATCTTGGGAAGTTTCATCTTGGTCTCGAAAGTGGAGATGCCAATCGTGCCCGCCGGATTATTATAATCTGTTGTTTGTTTGTTTGTCCAAAATAAAAATAAAAATGGGACGCGTTCAGATGAGAGAAGTCAACTTGAATCTTAAAGTAGAGTGTGAAGAGTGCGCGAATGAGGCTAAACAAGATGAAAAGACATCAAAATTGGCGACATGATGTAAAGGGATAAAACGAGAAAAGGACGAGTTCACCGTTTTTTTAAAAGCTGAGGAAAAGAAAATGAAATGGTGAATTTTTAAAGGAGAGAGAAAAAATCACGGTAGGCGCGCGCGATCTTGAGAAATTGCGTTGCATTGGATTGTATCGCATCGGATCGCAGCACGTTGCATCGCATCGCGATGATGTTAGCCTTAGAGACTGGCAGGGGGATCTTGCAAGCCGTTCTCTTTGCGCAGCTTTGCGGCCTTAAAGAGGGCTCTGTACTTTTGGTCGCACGGATGGTCCCAACTCGATTGGCCGTCCGAGAATGAAAAGTAGTACTGTGCAGTAGTCACTCGTTAGTTTCGACTTTCAGCCTGCGAAAGGCATTTTTTTGTCCTCATCAACGTACAACCTCATTCGTGTCGATAGTTCTGCACGGTTTCCAATGCTCGGGCAGGGGGGCCTTGAGGCCGTCGCGCGCAATCCACAGGAACTCCTCATCCTCGGGAAAACTCATGCCCAACCATTTCCCATAGTCCAAGCACTCTTCTCTTGTGGGCGTGTAGTTGGGATCAATTTCCTCCTCGAGCACAACGGAGTCCGGCGTCGCCTTGTCCGTCGTGTTTTCACCAGGCGTTTGCGACATTTCGCTTGATTGCTCCTTCGAAAAGGACGCGCACTTTTATGTCGCTCAAGGCAAGATGGCGCTGGAGAGCTGCTTCGAAGGCGCAAGCTTTAGCAGCCTGCAGCAGCGCGCGCGGCCCCGCGTCCACGCTCCCGTCCGCTCTGTGCGTCGTTTTGTCTCTGCGCGGCCGGTTGAGTAGGGCCAAAAAAAAACGCAGCGGAGAACTTGCGCAACCCCAAATCCGAGAAAATCGAGGAGATTCCGAAATCTAGTAGGGCGCGGGAGAAAGTTGCTTTCGTTTGCTTATTATTGTTCTACATTGCTGCTACAGCATAGCGTCGCGAAGTCAAGGCTTGTTATGCCATGCTACTAGGCTGGATAAGGAGCTTTGTCGACGTTGAATACAAGGGATGATGAGAAGGATTCTGGAGCGGAGATGATCGTGCGGACGTCTGGGTCAGGACAGGAAAGGCGAGCGAAGGTGAGCGATGAGATGACCCTTTAAGCTTGTCGCGCTCAAAGACGTGAGCGGCGCTGTTGAAGAAGCATTATTGCTCCAAATCTCACCAAAGGTCCTGGGTTTCCTCGGCCACCTTGTCGTACGCAGCAATTTCGTCAACAAGGATGCGGGAAAAAGCCTGAATATCCGAAGTGGCTTCAATAAGGACGAGATTGTCGGCCAATTCGCTCGCGCGGAGCGCATCGAGGAACTTTGTTCTTGACCATCCCAACGCATCGAGCTCGGCCTTGACTCGCGTCTCCACAAGGTGCTGGAAGTCCTCGAAGACGTCCATGATGCCGTGGCCGAGATTATCGCCGTGTGCGATATCGTCGCTCCAGCCCGCGCCCGCGCTTTCCAGAGCGCGGAGCTCTTCACGACGGTCGCGCACAAGATTCTGCAAAACGTGTGCAAGGTCGACCTCGTCCAGGAGCGCATCCAGCTCCATAGCTTCGCGCTCCATGGGCGGGCTTTCACTCGTGCCTGCAAACGTGCGCTTTCCCGCCCTGGCTTGGCCCGCCCTGGCTAGCTTCGCCCCGGCTTCTCCTGGCTGATCTCGCCTGGCTTTGCGCGGCAGCGGCCCGACTCGGCTTGGCTTGGCTTCGACCGCTGCGCTGCGCTGTGCTGCGCCGCGTTTTGTGTTGTCCGCTTCGCCGTGGTCTCCTGCGTTCTCTGTTCCCGCAAGTACCCGCAGACAGGGTGTGCACCGACCGACCGCGGACGCTATGTGATAGACCGCCCGCAGATGCGCGCCCTCGCTCGTCTCGCTCGTCCCCTTCGACTCGCTCGTCTTCTTCGTCAAAGCCGCGGCGTAGCGCAGCGCGGCGCAGCGCAGCGCGGTGCAGCGTAAGCGAGACCTGGATTATTCCTCGAGGCCTGGGCGCGAACCGCGGCGCGACAAGCCGTCCGTCATCTCTATCTATCTGTGAACAGTGAGACGCTGCGAGAGCGCCGTAGGGTGGCCGCGATGCAGCATCGCGGCCACCTCGCTGCTCTGGCTGGCCGAGCTGCCCGCCGCCTCCGGCGCTGCTCCACGCAGGCTGCAGCGCGGTGCAGCGCGCGGCGCTCACGTGCGACGATTCCGTGCCAGGGTCGGCCGCGCCGCAGAGGTTCGATAGACGATGATCAAGCGCCAGGCGCGCTCCTGCACATTTCCTCGTCGTCGACGACCCGCAAGCCCCGTCCATCCCTCGCCGCGAGCGGGGTCTTCGGCCGCTGCGCAGGGCGCTGCGTCGGCCCCGCCTCGCCCCGCGTCGCCTCGCGTCGCCTTGCGGCCGGCGGCGCAGCGCAGCGCAGCGCAGCAGGTCGGGCGGGTCTCGCCGCTGCGACGATGGCATCATTCACGCCAAGGATACTACGTACATACATATCATCGCGCTTTCTTTCACAGGTGAGAGAGAGGGACCAGGTCTGTCTGTCTTGGCCTCCGCGGACCCGCCGCGGGGAATCGAGCGGCGGCGCGCGGCGCGGTCCCGGCAAACAAGCGCCGGCGCGCAGGCCCGTTGCGGCTCGGTGCGGCGGCCGCCGCTGCAGCTGCTGCCGCCGCTGCTGCTGCTGCTGCTGCTGAGCCGAGAAGGAAGGCAGCGCGGCAGACGCGCGTTTTCGCAGACAGGCTCGGCGACGGGTCGATCTCCGCTGGCCTTGCTTTGCTTGCTCCCTTCCTTGCTTTGCTTGCTTCCTTCCTAGGTACATATAGGCCTTGCCGGCCTTGGCCCGTTCTTTCCTGCGCGCTGTCTCGCCTGCTCTCGCCCCTTCCGGCGTTCTCTCGGGCGTTCTTTCGCCCTTCCCCCTCCCGCCCGCCTTCCTTCCTTCAAGCTGCCTCTTTCTCGTCGCTCGCTCGCTCGATCAGTCGATCGATCAATCGCTCGCTCGCTCGCTCGA
>KN805396.1:274167-292613 GCA_000818945.1 Schizochytrium sp. CCTCC M209059
AGGGATTTGGTTTTTTTCGAATTTCCTTCATTTCATCCCGGCCAGGCAGAGAGAGGCGCGACATCGCCGCGACCGCGCGCCGCGGGAGGGAGCTCTGCGCGCTCGTGGACGGGAGCCCGGGCGGGCGCGCGCGCGGGCGGCGCGGAGAACGGGCTGCGCGGACGCGGCGGAGGCGCCGCCTCGTCGCGGCGCTTGGCCCCCGTGCCCGTCCTCGTCTCGGTCTCCGTTTCTGTCGTGAAAAGACGAGAGGTCCGTCGAGGCGGGGCAGTAATAAGGCGCGCGAGGTGGGCGAAGGCGAAGACGCGCGGCGAGCGAGGAGACGCGCGCGGACGAGGAGGCGAAAGAGGCCGAGGAAGGGGGAGAGGGGCAAGGATAATCAGCAGGCGCCGAGCACCAGAAACCCGCGAATGGCCGGCGTCACGATGGCGGGCCAGGTACTCGGACGCATGGTGTCGTGCTGGGTGGTGCGCGAGAGCCTCTCCGTGTCGGGCGCCGCGTCCGGCGACACGGGCCTTGTACAGTCGGCAGCAGGGGCGATGCGTCGCAGCCTGGTTATGGGCGGCGGCGGCGCGGCCAGAGAAACGCCGCCCAGCGAAGACGGCCGTCCACCAGGGGAGCCCCGCGCGCCGCAGTCCGCCTCGCTCATGGCGCCCGAAGTGTGGATGACCGAGGCGCGCCGCTTCGTGAGCTATGTGTTTTTCAATGTCCTGCTCGTGTGGACCGTCCTCGAGCTCTCTGTGGAAGTGACGACCTGGTGGGCCATTTGGTTCACGGTGCTCGGCGTCATGCGCGCCATTGCGTGTCTGGGTCCCGGTCTCGCCGAAAAGGCAATGGGCGTGCGCCTTGACGAAGCCAAGTCCGTGCGACGCGGCATGCGCTGCCTCGTGTCCTTGCTCGTCGTCGCTCTGTGCAACATTTACCTGTACCGGTGCGTCTTGCGTCGTCTGCGGGCCCACCTCATGGACGCCATTGTGCGCCAGGCCGAGGCCAATGGCGCCTCGGCAGCACGCCTTGACGCCATGCTCGTCACCATGGGCCTGCTTTTCAGGCTACAAGCTGCGAACATCTTTATCGAGACTGCCGAACAGGTAGGACAATTCCTCGTGCAGCACCCGAGTGTCGACTTTGATCTGACATGGGACACGCCCGGGTGCAAGGTCTTCTTTCTCGACAACCTCAGTTCGCACGTTCATCTCGGCGTGCAAATTGGTCACTCTATTTGCATTTGGGTCCTCAAGGGTCTTCACTTTAACATTGTCGACCTCATGCTCGGTTTGAGCATTCATGAAAACTTTGTGGCGCTTCGCAAATGCAGCCGCTCGCTATGCATGTATCGCCGCCGCCGCGCCACGCTGCTGCAGCGCTGTGCTGTCCTCAAAACTAAACCGCTGGGGAAGACCGACTTGTGCTCCATTTGTATGGATCGTCTCGAGACGCACATTGTTCAAATCCCCTGTAAGCATCTATTCCACCGCGGCTGTTTAATCCGCTGGTTCGAGCGCTGTCGCCTCGACCGTGCGCAGCCTTCGTGTCCGCTTTGCCGGTCACCTTGTACCTAAGTATTTGCGCCCGCCGGATGCGGGGAGGGGTTGGGGGGCGTACCGAACTCTCGCATCCCGCTGCGCTCTTGAGCAATCTATTCATTTTCTCCTCTTTCTTACGTCACTTTTTTTTTTAAATATTGTCCTGTTACGGCGCAAGGAGTGGTTTCTACTGACTGCGCGTTCATTCATTCATTCATGCATTCATTCCTGCATTCATTCATGCATTCCTTCATTCATTCATTCATTCATTCTTCCATCTTTCTTTCTTTCTCTTTTTTATTTCAATCGATCATCTAAATTTTGCTTTTCCTTTCCAAAGTTGGGTAGGCGACAAGGCTGTATAACGGGTTTTGTAATCTCAAGAAATTAACTTTAAAGTGTAACATAAATGAGATCGATGAGATTCGCATTCGCGAAAATATCGTGGGTTAGTGGCTTCAGTCGATACATTTGAAAAAACGAAAAGATCCGACCGAGGTTCCTGCTGCAGTAAGAGGTCAACTAGTACGCAACTCACTCCCACGTCCTCTCACAAAACAAAAATAATGGAAAGCAAATTTGGGCCATTTTCCGCCTTGCTCTCGCCGTGCGTGCACAACTCGATCACTTAAATCTGAAAACAAACAACAAGAACTTTTTATTTTCTTCCATGGTCTATATAACGAAAGCCCAGAAAAGCTTTGAGTTTCGGTCGCGTGCACCCGATGAACCCCGAGTCCCTCGCGCAGGTGCCGTGCGTCGCCGTGGCGCTGAACCTGACCTTGCGGCGAGCCTCACTCCTCTCCAGCACAATTTCCGGCTCAACTTAGCTCATGAAGCCGCTCGACTTGAGGTTAGCCTTGAGGATGATGTCCTTGCAGGCGTTGAAGACAGTCTCGACGTTCTTTGTGTCGGTGGCGCAAGTGATGTGGTGGTAGACCTCCTTTTCTGGGTCCTTGCGCTGGTCCAGGAACTGCTTTACAATCCAGTTGTGCGCGCGTGCGACAGCGGACTCCGCCGACTCGGTGTCCCAGTCGACCGGCTCCCAAGACTCAAAGACCGGAAGGCCAGTCACGTTGAGCGGGATCTTGTTCACCACGAACTTCTCCTCAAAGAGATCGCGCTTGTTAAGAAAGAGAATGATGGAAGTCTCCTGAAACCATTTCGAGTTGCAGATCTCGTCAAAGAGCTCGATGGCCTCCACAAGACGGTTCTGCGTCTTGTCCTCATACAGCACCTGATCATACTCCGAGATCGCACCCACAAAAATGATAGCGGTCACACCGTCAAAGCAATGGATCCACTTCTTGCGCTCATTACGCTGACCACCCACATCATACATGCGGAAGTTGACGCCGTCAATCGTGTACCTCTCCTCGACAATGCCAGAGGTACGCACACGGGCCTTCATGACATCGCTCACCGAAGGAACCCAGCCAGGACCGCCCCACTCGGGCCAGTTCGTGCTCACGGACTTGGCAAAGTCGCCGTAGCAATCAAAGAGCTGGAACTGGGCGCGCTGCTTAAAGGTTTCCTGGAACTGCGGGTCCTCCCAGAGCGACTTGATGGCAGCTGCCAGCTCGTCATTGAGCAGCGTGTCGTCCGAGGTGTCCATGAGCAACTTGGAAGCCGTCTTGACAGTCTCGTCAGTGATGGAGAAGCCGAGCTTGTCCGTGTTCTCAAGCACCGTGCGCGTGCCGCTGATAAGGTTGCTGATGATCACGGGGGCGGTCTGCTGGCGGGCCTCATTGCCAAAGCCCTCGCCGTAGAGGATGCGCATCTGCTTGAAGATGGTCGACTTGCCCGACTCACCGGCGCCCAGAAGCAGGAGCTTGATGAGTTGCTCATCAAAGTTCTTGTCTTCCTCGAGCAGGTTGTCCATCTTCTTTGCCTTGTCACGGGCCGCCTTCTCGTCCGGAGACAGGTTGCTCGATGCGCAGCCCATCTTGCCTGTTGTTTGCGATGTCTCGGTTTCTCAGGTTTTTTTGCGATTCTCCGCCTGTCGTCGTGACGACGAGGCTTGCCCGAGCCAAGTCCCCTTGCGCGAAGCGCGAGAAAGGGTTCTGTTGCGCCGCAAAAAAAAAATCGAATGAGAAAAGAAAGCGAATAGCTTCGTTAGTTTGCCTTGCTTGGTCCGTGGAACAACAACAACACCAACCGCACCAGCAACAAATACAACCGAACCTCTACGCCACACCACCACACGCTCGCTCAGCTCCTTTCACTTTGACTCAAGGAGAGACGATACAACGCGACACGACAAAAAGTCCTCACAACGACCACGCCGCGCCAACCCTTTTCCCCTCCGGGTGCCCCGTACCACGCCGTCACGCACGCTCGAGCCGACCAATGGGGTGGGTTTCTGGACAAAAACTGGTTTGCTCGCTTGTTTTCCTTCGCACAACCGAGAGCGCCGATTTGGTGCGCTAAGAAATTCCCCAAAAGCCTCCAGCCTCCAGCCGCCGGACCTGAGCGCGCCGCGCTCGGCCTCGAAGGGCTTCCTGCGCGAGCTCCCGCTCCCGCTCCTGCTCACCTCACGCCCCCCGCCCACGCCCCCGCTCCTGCTCGCTCACGCGCGCGATCGCGCTGCAGAACCTACGCCTTGACGCTTGCGCGCGCTGGTTACTTCTCAGCTCGCGTTTTGGCCTTGCTTCGCTTGCCGGGCAGACAGGCCTCGTCCACTGCACGTTTCTAGACAGGATGTTCGTTCGTTCGTTCGTTTGTTTGCTTGCTCGCTTGTTTTGCTCACTTGCCCTACCTGCTTGCTCACTTGCTCGCTGCCCTTGCTGCCCTTGTTGCCCTCGCCATAGGCATTGCTCGTCTCCTGCCCACCCGCCCGCGCCGACTGTCTGGATCCGCGCCGTCCGCCTCTCACCTCCCAATGCTCCATTGTGCCTCCGCGCTCGCCACGACGCCACCGCGGGGCAGCTCAACGCATCTATTTTAACCCTATCATTTCGCATAGGTGCTCTCTAACCCCGGTCAACGGACATGTGCAGCATCTGGCCCGCGCTGCACAAGCGAGTTACTTTCATTCTACGGGGCTACACACCTGCGCGAACTCTGGCGACGCAATAATTTTGAGAGCGCGGGCGAGGACGAAAGCGAGCGAGAGAGTCACAGAGCGGTAGAGGGGGGAAGCAAGACAGTGAGACAGTGAGGAGAAGGTCACGCGGGCGTCCGGTGGCAGACGTGGCCGACCGAGCGCCGGAGCCCTCTCATGATATGCAGTGTTGCTGCTCCCCAGTGAGAAAGTGGGGAACGGATAGATGCGACGCGGCGGCCCGTGCCCAAGGATGCGGTTGGATCACGGTGCGATGTATGTATGTATGGTAGGTAGACCGTGCCTGCGCGCCTGCGCGTCGGTGGGGCGGTTGCTGCTGTTTGTACGCCATACTCATCATGATGCCTGGTAAATTGTTTAAGTGTCTCACGAGACCTTAAAAAAGGATGCTGTTTGCGAAGAGAAGCGCACCCCACCCATGGCTCGGTATGTATGGGACGGACCCGCGGCACGCCGCCGCCACCGTCTGATCAAGCAGAGGGAGCGATCCTGGCAGACAACGAAGGCGAGGGGAGCAAAACACGAGCATCCGCGCAGCGAGAGCACAGGCGCGAGCGTGAAAATCCAGCGATGAGCTCCGCAAGCGCGAGGACGCGGCGAGCGTTCGTCGCGGTGGTGGCCGCTCTAGGGCTCCTTGCGATGTTCCGCAAGGCGCTCGGCAAGCGCAAAAAGTACCTCGGCTTCGACACGAAGCAGCGCAAGCAACTTGAGCAAGGGCAGAGCATTGGACGTGTAGCAAGTATTCACATTCATCCGTTCAAGTCGTGCAGACCTGTCGCGCGCGAAAGCGTGCGGCTGACCAAGAATGGCCTCGAGTTCGACCGAGTCGTCATGGCCGTCAACGCCAAAAATGTTCCCGTATCACAGCGCATGCGCCCCGAACTGGCCCGCATCGACGTCGACTGCTCTGTGGAAGACAACACGGTGACCTTGAGTCCACCCAGCTCGACAGGTCTCGAGCCGCTGCGACTCTGTCTCACCCACGTGGAGACAGACAAGGAGAGCGCCGAAGATATTGACATGCACGGCGCGGTTGGAAAGTGTGTCTCTTTTGGCCGCAAGGCTTCCACCTGGATCAATTCGTGCCTCACAAAGCTGAGTGGGCGTGATACCGAAGGCTACCGTCTCATGTGCATGCTCAAGGGCTCGCTGCGCAAGCCGCACCACACCTTTGCGCGCGCGCTTCTACCGAACTCGCACCAGGAAGACGGTCTCTTGCTCGGAGATCTTGCCCCATTTTCGCTCGTCTCGCAAGCAAGCCTTGCAACCCTCAAGCGGGAAATGCCCGACGCCGAGCGCCGCGATGCGGTTGACATTGATTGCTTCCGAGCCAACGTTGTCATCGAAACCTCCCCCGAGCTAGCTTTCGTCGAAGACCATGCCGCCACTCTGCAGATCGGCGACTACTCCATGCGTGTGGTCGGTCCTACATTTCGTTGCGTCGAGACCACCGTCGACCAAAAGACCGGCGAAGCTGGCTTCCGCAAAGGTATTCGCAAGGCAGAGCCTCTTGCCACACTCAAGCAGCTTCGTCCCGGCGGACTGCGCTTTGGCATTTCCGGATTTTTTCCTACGGGGGCCGGGGGTTCGAAGGGTTTCGCTCCTCTCTTTGGCATTTACCTCGGCGCGGACGACCCTTCCGTCACCGGAACGATTCGCGTCGGCGACGAGGTCACGCTCAAGTCCTTGAAGAAGGACCCGAGCATCATTTCCAGATTTGTCAACGGTGCTCTCTTGGCCTTTGGGGCTGACTCGAGTTATCTTCTGTAATAAGGTTGACAGCCAAACGAACTTGACTTCTTTGCAAGCAAGCACCATCTTCTGCTCATTGCCCTCTTGTATTCTCTTTTTTAATTTCCTCTCCTTGGCACACCCATCCTTCTTGCTCTTATTGCACAAAGCGGCAGCCGCTCAAAACTGGTTTTGGTCTCGCTTCTGTTCCTTGATGACCGTGTCCATGGTCACTCACGGTGATGGTGGTTGAGTGCGGAGCTGGCAGACTTGTATTGCGCTTAAGCAGAGAGCGAGAGCAAGAGCGAGAGCGCGAGAACATTATCGCAAGACAGGTCGGCGCGCAGACCGGCCTCGACGACTCTCGACGGACGCGGATCGCCAGGCGTGCGTCCTCGCCCGCGCCTGCCCTTGCCCGCGCGACCCTGGCTGTTCCCTGGAGCGAGCATCGGGGCAGACAGACAGGCAGGGATTCCGTCATGGCCGAGGATCCGCGGCGCACGAGGCTCGGGTCGCCGGCCCACGCGCAGCAGCGGCGGATCCCGCGGTCGTCGCTCGTGCGCTTTCAGGAGGACAAGGAACACGTCGCGCTGAAAGAGCGTCTCTTGCGCAAGTACGTCCCGACCGGTCAGCCCGCGAAAGCGACGCGAAGAACCACCGCCAAGGACAAAAATGGGGCCACGGCCGACGAGGGCGAGGACGCCGAGACCAGCCGCATTGCGAACAAAAGTAAAGCATCGTCGCAAACCGCAAAGCGACAACAACGGAGCGCCTCAGCAATGAGCAATGCCTCTTCGTCCGGGCTCATCTCTGACGACGGCAACTCGAACTCTAACATCTCGGCCGCCTCCAGACTTGAACGCCAGTCAAGCTACGAAAGCAATTCCAACAGCAGTGATGATGGAGGATCCATCTTGTCGCAGAGCCATCGCGTGCTTGCCGCAAGGAGCAAACGATACCTCGAAAGATTTGAGGCTGAAGCTGACCTCAAGCGGCGCTTGCTTTTGGACGCCAATGAAAAGCCCTCTGACGTTGCAGCGTTCGAGACTCTCATCGCTCAATCAGCAGCAGAAACCGCACGCCTGGTTTCAACCTCTACAGAAAATCTCTATGCTGATGCTGTGACGGAAAGTTTTGAGGAGAATGGACCTCCCGGCGAACACAGGAAAACTGGCAAAACATCAAAAAGGGAGAAGCAAAAATCTACTCAATCGAAAATGCACCAATCTCAATCTCGTCGCGCGACACGGGCAAATGCAAACGCGAGGTCTGTATCACCTGGAGGAGGTCAGTCAAGGTCGAATCGAAGTAGACCGGGTCCCGATTCTGACGAGGAATTCGACTTCCGAAAGACCAGTTTTCCCGCGGCGCAAAGACATCGGAAAAAACAGACAGTCTTATCACGACGGCAACCTTCACGCTCGATTCCGTCAGGATCTGGACCTTCGCCAGTCACGAGCATGAGTGCCTTTTTTGGATCTGCACTTGCTCAAGCTGACGATGCTCCAGCAGGCCATTCAAGGAGACGTCGCCGTGGAGCAGCGAGTTCTCGTTCACGAACGCAGAGAAACGAGGTTGCAGAGGTGGTGGAGCTAGAAGAGATCGAGGATGTTGATTCTGATGACGATGTCAATGATAACGACCAGGGCGCAGCCGAGGACAGCGGTTACGACGAGAGCCACCGCCATCGATGGCGTGAGGCTATGGACACTGATGTCACTCCTTCTACCTTTCTTTCTCAGGAAGCTGCTTCTCGAGTCAAGAAGGAGCCTTCGCGCAATGCTAAAGCACGAAAGGTATCCCACCGCGCAAGATTAGATCTCTCACTAAGCGAGATCGACGACAACGACGACGATCAGATCCAAGAGGCCGAGTCCTCGCGCGGTAGCTCCGTTGACCACGTGACAGGCACGGCGTGGTTTGCCAATCAATTGCAAAAGCAAGAAGCCAATGAGGTTCCGACCCCTGCAAAGACAGTGGCGTCGATGATGCGTCAGGAGCAGGCCATTCGTGTGAGTCCAAATCGTCGCATGGTCCACTCTGATGCAGCAACCAATAGCACTTCGCAATTGTCATCTGCGAACCTCATCACAGCTAATGGCCGTTTCCATGCGTTGCTTACCAAAGCGCGTTCCAAACTTTCTCAGCGTCTCTCCGAGCAACTTCACGCAGAAAGCGAGCCTTCAAGCGAGCTTCCGGGCGAGCGCGAAGCAGCGGGTTCCATCGAGGTCTTTGTTCGCGGCGCATCCCGGACAGGCCGACTTGTTATGCTCGATTGTGTCGTTGTCGCGTACGCTTCCACGCCGCCAGATGAAGATGCTGACCATGAGCACAACAATGAAATTCAGCAAAGCAAATATCCACCGGGCTTGCCGATTCAAGTCATCTTACCTCGAGCTGGACGACCCGATGTCGCGAGCGACTCCCCAATGGGCAAAGGGCCCGTGAAGCGTGAGCACTCTTCAGCTGTGGCCTCGTACGATTTTATCGCGCGCATGATGGACCAACTTGAACACCTTGCGGGCGCGATTGTGGCCTCTGACCTCGAAGGATCCCGCCTCTCGCTGCATTGGCCATGGACCCGTTTGTCTTTGGGTAATAGCAGAGCATTTCCTGAGTCGTCGCAGCCTTTGCCATCGTGTGCTTCGAAAGCAACCATTGTTGCTTCTGGCCTGGTGCGCATTCTTGAGACGCAGGCCGAGTGTCCGCCCATCCTCGATCCTCAGGACCCCTCACTTCTCAACCGTGCTCTAACGGGTGGAAGTCTCTATGACCGTGCCGCCAAGGAAACACCGACGCGCACGCAGAGTTTTATTAGCGAAGGAAGTGCGAAGGGCGCTTCGACCGACGTGGACGATGGCCCAGGGAAACTGACAGCTCGAGCACCTGCAATTGACCCGTCATGGACCGCGATTTTGAATCCACGGCGGCCGCGCTGTCACGTAGAAATCTTGCGTGGCTACGTGGCTGGTGCAATTCTGCGCGAGGCACTTTTGGTACAAAATGGAGAAGCCACGCTCGAAGCCAAGCTTGCGCCCCCTGCAATGCGATACAGCTCAGTCTTGCTTGCAATGCATGCGCAAGAGACGAAGTGGTATTGCGAGCTTCTTATTGCCCCTCAGCATGTCTTTCGTTTCATGGGCATTCTCGGGGAAGACAGCGGGGGTCTCTTCGAGCTCGAAAACTTGGTCACGCTCACCTCGCGGCCAATGTATCTATCCAATGACACGGAGAATTCCATGAACACAGACAGTACTTCTTCTTCTTCGGGTTTTACTGGAGGGTGGGGCGAGGAGTCTTCTCTCGGCTGGAATGATGTCTTGCAAGCATCAATTGGGTCGTTTCAAACTGAACAACGAAGTATCACACGTCTGCTCGTGAGTGCGGAGTCGGATGCAACGCGCGTTGATAGCCCTGCAAAGTGCGAAAGTGCCCCGTCCATGCGAGTACGACTGCATTTCGCAGAGTCTTGCCCTCTCGGTCGGCGCTGCGAGGTGGTGTGCCGTGTGTTGCACGCGGCAGGACGGAGCTTCTTTGTTGCTACGTGGAGCGGTCCTGAAGTTTGGCGAGTGAATGTATCTGATGCGCGTCTCGCATCGACCGTACAAAGCGTCTGCCCCAAAGGTGGGTGGCTTCTATTGCGCGCAGCTTTGCATTTGTCTGAACGGACACTTCTTGTTGATTCAATGTGTTCCGTGGAGCGCATCATATGGACCGACGCGCCTCTTGGTTCAGTTTCAACCCAGGCCTTGCCGATCGACGGTCTCAAGGAAGAGCTCGGGTTTTTACCTGGACCTCTTGGTGTGATGGATCTAAGTCCCAAGATGAAGGGTATTTTGTGGTGTCGCAACGTGGAGGAACCAGGTTTCGCGCCACCTCGAAATGAGGTGTTGGAATGTGCAATCACGGATGGACGCGATGACATCTTTGTCCTTATGCCCCTGTTGGTCCGTTATGTTTCGCTCTCAAAATCTGCTCGAGCGCATCTCAAGGCGAGCACCGTGGAGTTGCCCATGCTGCACTTTGCCGAGCATGGCGCAGAGAATCTGGGTGAAGGAGATCAGATTGGTTTACTATGTGGTAAACTGAAGCGTGTCGGCTGGGCCAAGAAGTCTTCGTTCAATAGGGAGAACTCGTGGCGTTTCATGCCGAGCGAGATTCCTGTCAGCTTGCAAGATGCTGCGGAAGCAGAAAGGTACGTTCATCTTTTTACGAATGGATATCGAATTGATGGCTAACACTTGTGCGCGCACGTATGCAGAGATCGTTGTGTGGCATTTGAGGTCATCACGGACAGCGGTCGTCACGTCTTGATTCGCATTCGCTTCGCGCATTTGCAGAGCCTTGTGGGGCCCGAAGTTAGTCGTGCAGCACCACTCATGGATCTTCTTGGCGCAGGCAATCGTATAACGCTTTCTTGTTTCGCCAAGAGCGCTGTGTCAAGCCATGTCACGTCCATTTCGGTCGTGGATGAGAGAGGCCATTCGTTGCTCTCCGTCTAAATCTATTGAATAGGAGTTGCTTCGCAAGGTGTCTGTTCACTTCTCCCTGTACAAGTAATAGTGAACCCAGAAAGAACGAAGTATATTTTTTTTTTTTCCGAAATGCCCTAATAAGCGAGAAGGCCTAGAACGAAGGCCTCTCTCTGTTGCTACACTGTTCCAGAGTACACACGTACAAATTCCCAAACATGCCAAATCCATGATGCAAAGCACGGATAGCGTTGAGGCCTGTCTGCCGTATCATTTTTTTTTTTTTTGAAGAAAATGACAGAGGATGAAAGTGCTTCTGTAAGATTTCGAGAAGCAGGGCCCACAAGTCAAATGGCCAGCCCAATCACGCGCAAGTAGACTCGGCTTCTCTGCTCGATACCCATTCCAGCTAGATTGCCCGCGTTGTGCATCCTGTACAGCGGCAGCTTCGATGTGGAACGCGCAAGGCCCCCTTCCGTTGGCAAAGAGCTCAGCGCGGGTAGCCTCACCAGTCCACTAGGCACGGGAAACGAAGCGAAGCCATGAGTGGCCGCAATAGGGTGGCGACAGTCATTTCGTCTTCTTACTTTTTTATTTCCATTTTCTTTTCATCGTTCGTATTTCCAAATCTCCGGGAAGATGCTACCAGGTAGGAAGCAGCGTTTGATTATTAAACGGAAGCGCCCAGGAGCCGAAGTCGATCTGCCTCAGCAAAGAATACGGTACGATCCATTGAGTTTCCCGATCGAGCAATAGACTGGCCCTCGCGTTCAATTTTCCCCACGCTGCGTTTGCACGAGGCTCGTTACGAGTCAAGTATCCGAAAATGTAGCATGACGCACGGACGCGTTTCGCCCTCGACTTCATTTTTCTTTTTGAAGATCACTGTGGGTGCCCACTAGGACAGCGTTGGCGTCTGAGGCAATCTATTATGTCTCGACTCTCGTCCTGGCGTCAAGTTGGCTGCCTTTGGCAAAGAAAGAAAGCAAGCAAGCAAGCAAGCAAGCAAGCAAGCAAGGTGACTGCCTCGCGACGCGCGCAGGGCCACGGCCTGCAGACTGCTCCTGTCGTCTCGTCGGCGATGGACTGCTGATAGCGAACCTCCTGGGCGAAGTTGAAGGGAAGGAAGTGAGACCGAGAGATCGAGAGACCTAGAGAGTGAGGAATTGAACGAAACGAGGAGCCGATCGGGAACCGAGAGATCTCGGGCGGGGAGAGGGGGACGGGGGGGGGAGTGACGGGTGTACAATCATCAGACGCGTTCTACGACCGGACAGGTCTGTCTGTCCACTCGTTTCCTTTCTCACCGGGCTTGACCGGTGGCGACCAGCACGGGCCGCCGAGTCCGGCCTGAGGTCCTCCTTCCCGAAGGACAAGCTAGCTCGTCGCTTCGCTCGCTCCCTTCGCGACTGATCGGCTGCCTCGAAAAATGAATTTGCGCGATCACCTGCTCGTCGGAGTTCGCCGACGATGAGTCGCCGCGAGTCGCCGCGCAATCGCTGCGAGCGAGCGAGCACAGGGGTTTAAAATGAAAAATGCTAGGGACTTCCATCCTCAGGTTTTGGGGCGCGTGCTGAGCTGCGGACGGACGCCAGCGTCGCCGAGCTGCTGGTCGCCAGCCATTCCCGGACTGACCCTCGGCCATCCCGACATAGATGTCCGGGTAGGCCATGATGCGGCTAAACCAAAAAGAAAAAGAAAAAAGAAAAACCGCCAGCGAAGAGAAAATTCCTCGCCTCGAAAGATGCATACGCACGATCACCTGCTCGCCGGAGCTCGCCGACGATGAGTCGCCGCGAGTCGCCGCGCAATCGCTGCGAGCGAGCGAGCACAGGGGTTTAAAATGAAGAATGCTAGGGACTTCCATCCTCAGGTTTTGGGGCGCGTGCTGAGCTGCGGACGGACGCCAGCGTCGCCGAGCTGCTGGTCGCCAGCCATTCCCGGACTGACCCTCGGCCATCCCGACATAGATGTCCGGGTAGGCCATGATGCGGCTAAACCAAAAAGAAAAAGAAAAAAGAAAAACCGCCAGCGAAGAGAAAATTCCTCGCCTCGAAAGATGCATACGCACGATCACCTGCTCGCCGGAGCTCGCCGACGATGAGTCGCCGCGAGTCGCCGCGCAATCGCTGCGAGCGAGCGAGCACAGGGGTTTAAAATGAAGAATGCTAGGGACTTCCATCCTCAGGTTTTGGGGCGCGTGCTGAGCTGCGGACGGACGCCAGCGTCGCCGAGCTGCTGGTCGCCAGCCATTCCCGGACTGACCCTCGGCCATCCCGACATAGATGTCCGGGTAGGCCATGATGCGGCTAAACCAAAAATAAAAAGAAAAAAGAAAAACCGCCAGCAGAGAGAAAATTCCTCGCCTCGCCTCGCCTCGCCTCGCAGCGTCTCGCCTCGCAGCGCAGCGCCGCACCGCGCGAGCGCGGCCGCCCGCGCGCGTTCGCCCCGTCGCGCGGGGCGGCGTTCGCCGCGGTCGGGCGGGCTCAACACAGGAAAACTGGCAAAACATCAAAAAGGGAGAAGCAAAAATCTACTCAATCGAAAATGCACCAATCTCAATCTCGTCGCGCGACACGGGCAAATGCAAACGCGAGGTCTGTATCACCTGGAGGAGGTCAGTCAAGGTCGAATCGAAGTAGACCGGGTCCCGATTCTGACGAGGAATTCGACTTCCGAAAGACCAGTTTTCCCGCGGCGCAAAGACATCGGAAAAAACAGACAGTCTTATCACGACGGCAACCTTCACGCTCGATTCCGTCAGGATCTGGACCTTCGCCAGTCACGAGCATGAGTGCCTTTTTTGGATCTGCACTTGCTCAAGCTGACGATGCTCCAGCAGGCCATTCAAGGAGACGTCGCCGTGGAGCAGCGAGTTCTCGTTCACGAACGCAGAGAAACGAGGTTGCAGAGGTGGTGGAGCTAGAAGAGATCGAGGATGTTGATTCTGATGACGATGTCAATGATAACGACCAGGGCGCAGCCGAGGACAGCGGTTACGACGAGAGCCACCGCCATCGATGGCGTGAGGCTATGGACACTGATGTCACTCCTTCTACCTTTCTTTCTCAGGAAGCTGCTTCTCGAGTCAAGAAGGAGCCTTCGCGCAATGCTAAAGCACGAAAGGTATCCCACCGCGCAAGATTAGATCTCTCACTAAGCGAGATCGACGACAACGACGACGATCAGATCCAAGAGGCCGAGTCCTCGCGCGGTAGCTCCGTTGACCACGTGACAGGCACGGCGTGGTTTGCCAATCAATTGCAAAAGCAAGAAGCCAATGAGGTTCCGACCCCTGCAAAGACAGTGGCGTCGATGATGCGTCAGGAGCAGGCCATTCGTGTGAGTCCAAATCGTCGCATGGTCCACTCTGATGCAGCAACCAATAGCACTTCGCAATTGTCATCTGCGAACCTCATCACAGCTAATGGCCGTTTCCATGCGTTGCTTACCAAAGCGCGTTCCAAACTTTCTCAGCGTCTCTCCGAGCAACTTCACGCAGAAAGCGAGCCTTCAAGCGAGCTTCCGGGCGAGCGCGAAGCAGCGGGTTCCATCGAGGTCTTTGTTCGCGGCGCATCCCGGACAGGCCGACTTGTTATGCTCGATTGTGTCGTTGTCGCGTACGCTTCCACGCCGCCAGATGAAGATGCTGACCATGAGCACAACAATGAAATTCAGCAAAGCAAATATCCACCGGGCTTGCCGATTCAAGTCATCTTACCTCGAGCTGGACGACCCGATGTCGCGAGCGACTCCCCAATGGGCAAAGGGCCCGTGAAGCGTGAGCACTCTTCAGCTGTGGCCTCGTACGATTTTATCGCGCGCATGATGGACCAACTTGAACACCTTGCGGGCGCGATTGTGGCCTCTGACCTCGAAGGATCCCGCCTCTCGCTGCATTGGCCATGGACCCGTTTGTCTTTGGGTAATAGCAGAGCATTTCCTGAGTCGTCGCAGCCTTTGCCATCGTGTGCTTCGAAAGCAACCATTGTTGCTTCTGGCCTGGTGCGCATTCTTGAGACGCAGGCCGAGTGTCCGCCCATCCTCGATCCTCAGGACCCCTCACTTCTCAACCGTGCTCTAACGGGTGGAAGTCTCTATGACCGTGCCGCCAAGGAAACACCGACGCGCACGCAGAGTTTTATTAGCGAAGGAAGTGCGAAGGGCGCTTCGACCGACGTGGACGATGGCCCAGGGAAACTGACAGCTCGAGCACCTGCAATTGACCCGTCATGGACCGCGATTTTGAATCCACGGCGGCCGCGCTGTCACGTAGAAATCTTGCGTGGCTACGTGGCTGGTGCAATTCTGCGCGAGGCACTTTTGGTACAAAATGGAGAAGCCACGCTCGAAGCCAAGCTTGCGCCCCCTGCAATGCGATACAGCTCAGTCTTGCTTGCAATGCATGCGCAAGAGACGAAGTGGTATTGCGAGCTTCTTATTGCCCCTCAGCATGTCTTTCGTTTCATGGGCATTCTCGGGGAAGACAGCGGGGGTCTCTTCGAGCTCGAAAACTTGGTCACGCTCACCTCGCGGCCAATGTATCTATCCAATGACACGGAGAATTCCATGAACACAGACAGTACTTCTTCTTCTTCGGGTTTTACTGGAGGGTGGGGCGAGGAGTCTTCTCTCGGCTGGAATGATGTCTTGCAAGCATCAATTGGGTCGTTTCAAACTGAACAACGAAGTATCACACGTCTGCTCGTGAGTGCGGAGTCGGATGCAACGCGCGTTGATAGCCCTGCAAAGTGCGAAAGTGCCCCGTCCATGCGAGTACGACTGCATTTCGCAGAGTCTTGCCCTCTCGGTCGGCGCTGCGAGGTGGTGTGCCGTGTGTTGCACGCGGCAGGACGGAGCTTCTTTGTTGCTACGTGGAGCGGTCCTGAAGTTTGGCGAGTGAATGTATCTGATGCGCGTCTCGCATCGACCGTACAAAGCGTCTGCCCCAAAGGTGGGTGGCTTCTATTGCGCGCAGCTTTGCATTTGTCTGAACGGACACTTCTTGTTGATTCAATGTGTTCCGTGGAGCGCATCATATGGACCGACGCGCCTCTTGGTTCAGTTTCAACCCAGGCCTTGCCGATCGACGGTCTCAAGGAAGAGCTCGGGTTTTTACCTGGACCTCTTGGTGTGATGGATCTAAGTCCCAAGATGAAGGGTATTTTGTGGTGTCGCAACGTGGAGGAACCAGGTTTCGCGCCACCTCGAAATGAGGTGTTGGAATGTGCAATCACGGATGGACGCGATGACATCTTTGTCCTTATGCCCCTGTTGGTCCGTTATGTTTCGCTCTCAAAATCTGCTCGAGCGCATCTCAAGGCGAGCACCGTGGAGTTGCCCATGCTGCACTTTGCCGAGCATGGCGCAGAGAATCTGGGTGAAGGAGATCAGATTGGTTTACTATGTGGTAAACTGAAGCGTGTCGGCTGGGCCAAGAAGTCTTCGTTCAATAGGGAGAACTCGTGGCGTTTCATGCCGAGCGAGATTCCTGTCAGCTTGCAAGATGCTGCGGAAGCAGAAAGGTACGTTCATCTTTTTACGAATGGATATCGAATTGATGGCTAACACTTGTGCGCGCACGTATGCAGAGATCGTTGTGTGGCATTTGAGGTCATCACGGACAGCGGTCGTCACGTCTTGATTCGCATTCGCTTCGCGCATTTGCAGAGCCTTGTGGGGCCCGAAGTTAGTCGTGCAGCACCACTCATGGATCTTCTTGGCGCAGGCAATCGTATAACGCTTTCTTGTTTCGCCAAGAGCGCTGTGTCAAGCCATGTCACGTCCATTTCGGTCGTGGATGAGAGAGGCCATTCGTTGCTCTCCGTCTAAATCTATTGAATAGGAGTTGCTTCGCAAGGTGTCTGTTCACTTCTCCCTGTACAAGTAATAGTGAACCCAGAAAGAACGAAGTATATTTTTTTTTTTTCCGAAATGCCCTAATAAGCGAGAAGGCCTAGAACGAAGGCCTCTCTCTGTTGCTACACTGTTCCAGAGTACACACGTACAAATTCCCAAACATGCCAAATCCATGATGCAAAGCACGGATAGCGTTGAGGCCTGTCTGCCGTATCATTTTTTTTTTTTTTGAAGAAAATGACAGAGGATGAAAGTGCTTCTGTAAGATTTCGAGAAGCAGGGCCCACAAGTCAAATGGCCAGCCCAATCACGCGCAAGTAGACTCGGCTTCTCTGCTCGATACCCATTCCAGCTAGATTGCCCGCGTTGTGCATCCTGTACAGCGGCAGCTTCGATGTGGAACGCGCAAGGCCCCCTTCCGTTGGCAAAGAGCTCAGCGCGGGTAGCCTCACCAGTCCACTAGGCACGGGAAACGAAGCGAAGCCATGAGTGGCCGCAATAGGGTGGCGACAGTCATTTCGTCTTCTTACTTTTTTATTTCCATTTTCTTTTCATCGTTCGTATTTCCAAATCTCCGGGAAGATGCTACCAGGTAGGAAGCAGCGTTTGATTATTAAACGGAAGCGCCCAGGAGCCGAAGTCGATCTGCCTCAGCAAAGAATACGGTACGATCCATTGAGTTTCCCGATCGAGCAATAGACTGGCCCTCGCGTTCAATTTTCCCCACGCTGCGTTTGCACGAGGCTCGTTACGAGTCAAGTATCCGAAAATGTAGCATGACGCACGGACGCGTTTCGCCCTCGACTTCATTTTTCTTTTTGAAGATCACTGTGGGTGCCCACTAGGACAGCGTTGGCGTCTGAGGCAATCTATTATGTCTCGACTCTCGTCCTGGCGTCAAGTTGGCTGCCTTTGGCAAAGAAAGAAAGCAAGCAAGCAAGCAAGCAAGCAAGCAAGGTGACTGCCTCGCGACGCGCGCAGGGCCACGGCCTGCAGACTGCTCCTGTCGTCTCGTCGGCGATGGACTGCTGATAGCGAACCTCCTGGGCGAAGTTGAAGGGAAGGAAGTGAGACCGAGAGATCGAGAGACCTAGAGAGTGAGGAATTGAACGAAACGAGGAGCCGATCGGGAACCGAGAGATCTCGGGCGGGGAGAGGGGGACGGGGGGGGGAGTGACGGGTGTACAATCATCAGACGCGTTCTACGACCGGACAGGTCTGTCTGTCCACTCGTTTCCTTTCTCACCGGGCTTGACCGGTGGCGACCAGCACGGGCCGCCGAGTCCGGCCTGAGGTCCTCCTTCCCGAAGGACAAGCTAGCTCGTCGCTTCGCTCGCTCCCTTCGCGACTGATCGGCTGCCTCGAAAAATGAATTTGCGCGATCACCTGCTCGTCGGAGTTCGCCGACGATGAGTCGCCGCGAGTCGCCGCGCAATCGCTGCGAGCGAGCGAGCACAGGGGTTTAAAATGAAGAATGCTAGGGACTTCCATCCTCAGGTTTTTGGGCGCGTGCTGAGCTGCGGACGGACGCCAGCGTCGCCGAGCTGCTGGTCGCCAGCCATTCCCGGACTGACCCTCGGCCATCCCGACATAGATGTCCGGGTAGGCCATGATGCGGCTAAACCAAAAATAAAAAGAAAAAAGAAAAACCGCCAGCAGAGAGAAAATTCCTCGCCTCGCCTCGCCTCGCCTCGCAGCGTCTCGCCTCGCAGCGCAGCGCCGCACCGCGCGAGCGCGGCCGCCCGCGCGCGTTCGCCCCGTCGCGCGGGGCGGCGTTCGCCGCGGTCGGGCGGGCTC
>KN805396.1:299833-315051 GCA_000818945.1 Schizochytrium sp. CCTCC M209059
GCCCAAGGCAGCTCCTGCTGCGGCGCCCACGGCAGCTCCTGTTGTGGCGCCCAAGCCCACTCCTGCTGCGGCGCCCAAGGCAGCTCCTGCTGCGGCACCCAAGGCAGCTCCTGTTGTGGCGCCCAAGCCCGCTTCTGCTGCGGCGCCCAAGGCAGCTTCTGCTGCGGCACCCAAGGCAGCTCCTGTTGTGGCGCCCAAGCCCACTCCTGTTGCGGCGCCCAAGGCAGCTCCTGTTGTGGCGTCCAAGGTAGCTGCTGTTGCGGCGCCCACGGCAGCTCCTGTTGCGGCACCCAAACCCGCTCCTGCTGCGGCACCCAAGCCAGCTCCTGTTGTGGCGCCCAAGCCCGCTCCTGTTGCAGCGCCCAAGCCCGCTTCTGCTGCGGCACCCAAGCCAGCTCCCGTCGCAGCGCCTCGGCAAGCTCGCGTCCCGGCGCCCAAGCCCGCTCCTGCTGCGGGGCCCAAGCCCGCTCCAGTCGTGGCGCCGGAACCAGCTCCTGTCGCAGCTCCCGAGGCGCTTCCCGCCGCGCCGGCCTTGGCGCTGCCTGAGCCGGGACCCGTCGCGCCTCTCGTCGCGGACTCCAAAGCCTCAATGCCGGTAGCCCAGCGCGTAGCCGAGCAGCAGCCCTCGGAGCCCGAAGCTGGCAAGGAAGTGGGCCAAGCTCAGGAGCAAGAAGCGAATTTGCCTCCTGGGCAGGAGAAAAACATCGAGGAGAACCGTCCGCGTATTCCTGGGTACCTTCGCCCAACAAAGTCGGCTGCATCCCGTGTTCAAGCTACGTTCAAGCTTTACAACCTTGAAGATCGCATGAACACGCGCCGCAATGCCGCGAGGGCTACGCGTGCTGTGCAAAGAGCGGGCTCCAGAAACGCTCAAGGCAATGGCAATCGCAATCGCAACGAGCGGGCTCAGGCGCAAGCTCGCCCTTCTGAAGCCCGCAAGGATGATATCGTTCCTGCGGCAGCTGCTTCCCCTAAGCCGAAAGAGGAAGCACCTACAGCAAAGCAAGTCAGTTCTTCTGCCGTTAACGACAATGAAACGCAGGAGATCGGCGTGGGGGAGATTGCGACTGAGTCTTCGACCCCCGCGACTGTGGTGGAAGAGAAAGCTTCCCAAGAGCAGGCGTCGGAGCAAGCTCGTGCTTCCGAAACCATTATGGAAGAGGTCGCGACTGCGGCCACGACGGCCCCAGCGGTGTCCGAGGTCAGAGTACCGCAAGAGCAGAAGGAGAGCGCTCCTGTTGTCATCGAGAACCCAACCGAGGAGGCCGGCGCTCCGAAAACTAATCAAGTCCAAGGCCCCGAAGTCGTCACGCCTTTGCCTTCGCCTTCGCCTTTGCCTTCGCCTTCGCCTTCGCCTTCGCCTTCGCCTTCGCCTTCGCAAGCTGCATTCGAAAGATCGACTGAGACGGGTACAGCGATTGAGCTCATGGGGCCATCCAACGGCGCGCCTCCCCAAGGCGCGCGTGCTCTCGCTACCCCGGCCCAAGTCGAACGTCCAGTCGAACGCCAAGAAGAGCAAAAGTCGCAAGGTGAGAACGAAAGTTTCGAGGTGAGTGCTCAGAAAAACAAGGCTCTGGCTCTGGGCAACCAGCAGCAGAAGCAGGCAACCACGACAAGGGCGATCAATCATGCGACGCCAGAAAACACCGGAGACATTGGCGAACCCATCGCCATGCCGCATGTCACTCCGCAACGCAAGCCTCGTGGGGCCAGAAGTGCGCAAGTCACTCCACTCCGTACTCGTGCTCCCATCAGCGCGCGTCAAAGAGCCGGAGGCCGCAAGCTTTTTCAAAGGGTCTTTGCGGCCGACGACTCGAGCCCTACTCGCAAGGACAGTGGCAAGGAGAACGATGCACAAAATGCGAAGAAGATAGCTCGCATGACAAGCGGCAAAGGTTTGTGTGCTGATACTACGATAAGCACCACCGTGAAGAAGGCGCAAGCACTGGAGGTCTAAGACGCAACGCAAACATTCCGATCTTGCATCGAGGTAAATAAGTCGTTCAGCGTCAGCTGCAAGACGTAGCAAATAGAACCATCTGAAGAATAAAGGTCAATCTTAACTCAATCTCATAAGGTCCCATTTAATGAAAAATCTTTCAGATTCGCAACGCAAACGTCTTGGCGCCTGTCTCGTGACCCTATTTTACTGCTTTTGGCAACATGACCCATGCTGATTGGGTCGTTGCCGTCGTTCGTGCCCAACGTGGACCAAGGCCGCCCCTGTAGTCGTTATCGGGATTGTGAATCTTCCTCTTTGCTCTTCACAGACCTTGGACATCGAAGCCCTTGCCACCCCCCCAAAAAAATAAATAATTAATTCATATCGATTACTGTTGCCTATCATTGGAGGTCGAGCTCGAATCGTCAAAAAGGTCATCAAGGATTTTGCAACCTTACGGTCGCTTCTCTCAACGCCGTATCCTGGTGGAAATAATTCAATTTTACTTTTACCCAATCTTGACACCACAGTGGCACGGTGTCTTCCCGTGAGCGGGCAGAAGCTCTTCAAAGAGATACCTTATAGTTATGGCTATACAATGTCTTCCCGCTCATCGCTCGAGATGATGACTTCTGTTGATGCAAGTCCATCAAGTTCATGAGCATTGAGAGAACCTCGTCTCGAGCTCTGTACAGAGGGGACACGCGGTGGCAGCGACGAGGATCCCAAGGCCGAAGCATTGAATGGTGAAGGAGAAGGAGCAGCGGCAGTAACAGCAGCAGCGGCAGATGACACTGGCAAGGAGTCCTTGGGCCGCCGCGGCGGAGACTGAGCAACTGAATGTAAGAGTCGCGCAAACATGCTCGAACCTCCTTGTCCTTGCCCATGTCCTTGGCTGCCATTCGCAATCCTGCCGCTGTGGTCCTGTGAAGACACGCGCGAGGGAGCCAAGTAGGATTGACTTCCTTCCGGGAGAGATGCAAAAGAGGACGTTCGGCTTCGTTCGCCATCTTGGGATGAAGGCGGAGGCCCCGCAAGACCGCGATATGCATTTCCACCTTCCTTGAGAAGCGATCGAAGGTGCGCTTGTGCAAAACAATCTCGGATGTAACCAATCCAGTGGTGAGGAGGAATTCCACGCTCAATCGCATCATTGTACATCCTCCGGGTGTCCATCGTATTAATGGTGTTGAGCGTGGCCGGTGAAATCATTTTGTCACCTGCAGATCCGGCTTTCGAAAAATGACTCATACAGCTCATTGCAGTCATGTGGAAATGAAAGAAGAGAAGATCGAGATCTTCGCTATCATCAGCTTTGCCGGCAGACGCTGGCTTGGGGGCCCGCACGACGGGTCCATCCGTGACAGACGAGAAAGAGTCCCGTGTTACGCGAAGGCCTCGTAATTCGTCCTCGAGCGAGGGCACGTGCGGTGCTTCGGGTCCTGGGCCGCTGGACTGTTCACTTGCGACGCGATCTTCGCGCGTATTCCGCGCGCCAATGATATCCTGGGACTCATCAAGATCTGCGCGCAGTTGCTCATTCTCCTGTGTGAGCAGTTCGAGATCTGCTTGGAGAAGTTCAATCTCGCGCGACAGATCATCGCGTTCCTCGGATGCGCGAGATGAGGCTGCCTCAAGCATGTCGGAGCGCGAACGTTCCTTCTTGGCACGGTGCAGAGCAATTTCTAAAACGTCTACCTTGTCGCGTAAGCTCGCGATCGTGTCGGCATTTTGCGCACCGATCGCTTCGACCTGCGCCTCTGCTTCGAGAGCACGCGTTCGCCACTTTTCGGCGCGTTCAAGCGCAACGTCAAGGTCTTGAGCTGCAAGTTTAAAGGCGTTGTCAGAATCAGGCAATGAATGATCTGCAGCACCGTCCCCTTGAGCTGTGTCTGGGGGGACTGGTGAAGAGATTCCATGTGTATTTACACCACTGAAGCGAGTTACCGAGCCGTCAATGGAATCGTGCGCGTCAGTACGTGACAGGTTAGGAGACCCTGGCGCTGCAGCTACCCGGTGAATAGCCGGCGGCGTAGCATGCACGCTCTGCTCCTGAAAAGTACGAAGCTGCTCTGTGAGTCGGCTGTTCGAAGCGTCTGCCTGAAGCAAGGTGGTATTGAGCAGCTCGAGCCTGCGCTTAAGCGACTTGCTTTCTTCGCGGGCAGCCAAAAGCTCTTCGTCTCGTGCATCGAGTTCATCACGGAGAGCTTCGGTGCCCTGATTTTCCTTGCGGAGCCTTGTGTTTTCCTGAAAAAGCGCGTCGCCAATCTTGGCGGCCAGCTCCAAGTCGGCCTCCTTTTGCTCAAGCAGTTTCATGGCGCGCCGCAGATCCGCGATGGCAGGTGACTCGGGCTGGCCGTCGGGGCCTAGCCTCGCGTCTGCATTCCCGTCCGCATCGAGGCCTCCGGACCCCGTCGCGCTCGCGCCTGCAGCTGTCGCTGGCGCGGGGCTGAGCAGCGCGCTCGTCTCGCGGACAAGGCCGTCCACCTCTGCAGAGAGGTTCGTCTCCTGCCTCGCGCGGATGCTTGCGTACAGCTCCCCGTCCAGCCGAGGGCCTCCTCCTCCTCCGCCTCCTTCGCCGCCGCCGCCGCTGCCGCCGCCGACGTCCGAGCTCGCGCCGGACGCCATCGTAACACGGTTCTGCTGCGCGCCCGCGGCTTGATTCTCGTGATCCAGGAGAGAGAGAGAGAGAGACCTAAGAGACCTATCTTGTCCAGAAGAGACCTAAAAAAGGGCGCCGTGCCACAGCGTCGGGTTCGTGAGGAGAAGTAGGAAAGATGCAATGCGAAGCATGGCAAGGCAAGGCAAGCCTAGGCAAGGCACGGCGGAGGCGCTTTCCTCGGTCGACCGCCGCGAGCCGCGCGGCGACATGCAGCGCGAGGGCCAGGAGCGGGCGTGGACAGGCCTCCTGGTGGCCACGCTGGTCAAGACCACCGATGTGGCGTTTTTGAGCTCGCTCTTCAGGAACCTGGAGCAGGAGTTTGGCCTGAGCCCGACGTTGCTCGGGTACATTTGGCTTGCGCAGAGCTCCTCGCTGAGGTTCGCTGGAGTGGTCTGGGCGCCGCTCGTGGATCGAGCACAAGACCCGCGACGATTTGTGGTTCTAGCTGTCGCAGGAATCGGTCTGTGCAGTATGCTCATGAGCCAAGCGACGGGGTTCGTGGAACTGCTCTTGCTTCGCTTTGTCTCGGGCCTGTGCAGCTCCATTCTCCGGCCTCTGATGGGCAGCGTGGTGTCAAAGCTCGATTCCGCAACGCGAGGTCGCAACTTTAGTCGCGTGAGCATTTCCGAGTCGGTCGGTCGTGTTGTTGGTGCAGCTCTGGTGACCCGCTTCAGCGCCAGCTGGCGCGTGCTTTTACTAGCCTTTGGCGCACTCAGCTTGCTCGTGGCATTACTCTTGTGGGAATTCATTCCATCACACGACCAGCTGCAGCAGCAGGGCATTGGCGAAGGCGCGTCCGGGTCTGCGAATGCAAACAAAAAGCTCAAATTGGGACAAGAGAAGAATGGAAAGATCATGGCAAGTGAGCTTGACAAGGCTGGCGCCATCAAGAAGGACGAAGAAGCTGGCGTTAGCGATATCTTTTCCATGCGCTCGTTCCAGATTATCGTCTTGCATGGCCTTTTTGGAACCTTTCCGTACGCTGGCTTCGCCTTTTTGGTCATGTGGTTTCAGACTGGTGGTGTGAGCAATACCCTTGCCGGGGTGTTTGGAAACGCCATGCAGTTAGGGATGATTCCCGGTCAGTTTGTGGCGGGCTACGTGGGCGACTATTTTGCTCGCTTTGATCCGCAGCATGGACGCATCTACATGGCCCAGTTTGCGACCTTGATTCGCCTGCCTCTCGTCTTGATGATCTTTAGCGGACTCGAACACGATGCTCTTGAATATGCAGCGCTTGGTCTCTTCGCTTTGGGATTTGTCATTCCGTGGATCGCGACAGGCGCAACAAAACCAATTCTTGCAGAACTCATGCCCCCGGGCGCCGGGGCGCGCGTCATGAGCATGCATCACGCACTGCAGAGTACATTTAGCATCGGCTCTGGGATCGTAGTGGGCGCTCTCGCAGAGCATGTGTTTGGCTATGATCGCGAAGGCGTCGCTGCGCGTGTTGCAAGCTGCAAGCTCGAGGAAGCTGACCGAATTGCGGCGCTCGAGTATAAGTTTGCCACTGTCAACGAGGGTCAGATGAGCGCGCGTGATGTGAAGAGTCGTGTGCTTGGCTACTTTTTTGGATCAAAGGTTGGTCTGGCGGTTGCCACCTCGTTCCAGGGCGGCTGTCTCGACCTCGGAAATCACTCTGCATTGGGGCGGGCTTTGCTGTGGAACACAATTGCTCCTTGGTTGCTCAGTGCAGTCTTTATATCTGTTCTGCATTGGACTTTTCCTCTGGATCGCGTCAGAGCACGCGCGTGTAGCGCACCCAACATTAAGCAAAACTAGCTGCGCATGGTTGTTGTTGGTGGTGGAGATTTTTACTTTTTTCTCACTCTTATCTTCGTGTGTATACTTTTCGCCTGGCTCGCTGGAAGGAACTTAGGCCTACAGTTAGCATTGCGTCACATTAAGATTGTAAAAAGAATAGGGGACTGTCGCGTATTTGCTCGTAAAATGACGATGACGGTGCCAAGACGGACGTCCGTGACGTTCTTCGCATCCGTAAAGACCATTCGGCGTTTGGTCTCTTGCTTCTTCTTGTTGTCTCTGGTGCGCTGGCAGCCAAATCCTCGTTGCGGGAAACTCTCTCGCCACAAAGCAGGAACGTTCCAGGTTTCCACAAGGTGTCTGTTATACGAAAGAGAAGTAGTACGTAGAAGGATCTTCGACCACTTTCGTCTTCGACAGGGGATGGAAAGGAAAAGGAAGGGAAGGGAAAAGTCTCTCGCAACCAAACGCTGAGATATCTAGCATTGTGCGGGCGCGCGCGTGCGCGAAGGTACGGGCGCGAGACGCCGTAGATCGGGGCCGCTTTCGCCCGGCGGGCAGCGACAAGCTCATGCCTCGGCGCGAGAGCAAGCGCGCGCTTGCGGAGCTGCGGCCCGAAGAAGTGGAGGCGCTTGGCGAGAGGGACGATGCACTTGCCTCAAAGCGGCGAAGGCCCACGAAGGACGACGGGCAAACGTTGCGCAAGTCTCGCGGAGACGCGAAAAGGACAGTCGAGGAACAAGAAGAGGAGCTTCTGCAGAATCTCGATATGAAAATCGCCAGAGCGAGGCTCCGGGCCAGAAGCCATTTGACAGATTTGGTCTTTCTCAAGAAGGCAAAAAGGTCGACCGCAATCCGTCGCGAGGTAGAATACGGCGGAGACGGGAGCGTCGTGGGCCAGCGTGTGCGGCAAAACCTTCAGAATCGAGCCCTCATGATGCTCCTCCAGCAGCATCCAGAAATGTTCCAGGTCGTGCACGATCGTCTTGGTGATGATGACGAGGACGACGAAGAGGACGAAGACGGCTGGCAACCCGGTGGATCCAAGTCCGTGGAGGACTTGTACAACGCGCTAGCTGACGAGGACGAAATGGAGCAGCTCGAAGAGGAAGAGGATCTTGGCGACGATCAAGAAGTTCGCAAACGGCGCCTCAAGCGCGCCAAATATTACCAGGAACCCGAGGATTCTGGCGGCAACAAACAACCACGAAACGTGCTTGCCGAATTTCCAGACCTGACAACGCACAAAGGAAACGGACATTCATTTGTGATGGAGTTTCTTGCCCCTAGTGATGGCACGGATAATACTGAGACGATCACTGCATGTCTCGATCTCACGGAGCGCAACATGCGCGCCGCGTACGCGGAGGCCAAGTGGAAGTGGGATCGCGACAAGAAGCGCGCACAGCTCGTCAAAAGCGCTTCTCGCTTTGTCATCGCTCGTCACGAAGACAGCGGCGCGCTTGCAGGCTTTGTGAATTTCCGCTTTACGATTGAGGGCAAGGCGCTGGTCTTTTACGTGTACGAGATTCAGGTCGATCTTTCGACCGCGGCCCACAGCGGACTCGGGTCCTTTCTTATGCTCCTAATGGAGCGTGTCGCGCGTTACTGGGAGATGGATTGGCTCATGCTCACGTGTTTTCGCGCCAACGAGCAAGCCATGCGTTTCTACGCAAAGCTGGGATTTGCCATTGACGAGACCTCTCCGAAAGACAAGGCGCATGTCATTATGTCAAAGCAGCTCTTTCTCGAAGACGAAGCGAGTGACGAAGGTGGCGATGGCGAGGCTGCGGAGGACGACGAACATGTGATGCGCTTTCTTCTCGCGGCCGAGACGGGGCAAACGGATCGTCTCGTGGAAATGCTCGACGTCGGAGTCGTGACCACCCCTGACGTTACTTCATCATGCCCAGAGGCGTTCACGCCTCTCATTCTCGCCGCGCGGGAGGGCCACCTCGACACCGTGCAAGCCTTACTGGAGCGGGGTGCCTCACTGGCCCTTCCGGGGGCCAAGCATTTTCCGCTGCGGGCAGCAGCGATTGGCGGTCACTTGGAGATCTGCAAGCGTCTTGTTGCCGCAGGGGCGGATGTTAATCAGCTATCGCAAGGGAATCGAACGCCTCTGCACGGGGCTGCACTTCATAACCACCCAGATGTCGTTCGCTTCCTTCTCGAGAAGGGTGCGGACACGTCCATAGTGAACGATTTCGACGAGACGGCTCTGGACATTGCGAAGCTTCGATCTTTCTCGGAATGTGCTGCACTGCTCTTACCCTTTGCTGCCGTGAAGCCGACGCTACCGTGAGATCGTGGCTGTTTGGAAGTAGCGAATAGGCCTACGTATTCAATATCTGCATTCATTCATTCATTCATTCATCATCTGCCATTGTTGCTGATGGCTGCTGCTGGTGGCGGCAGCGGCTGTGGTTGGGCGGCGGTAGCTACGCCAGCACTCGGGACCTCACAGCAGCGTGGGACATATATTATCTTTGGTGGGAAAGGAAAGGAGAACGCGAGGGGACGGGGAGAGAGAGGGAAACCTGACAAAAAGAAATTTTCGCTCAGCACCCTGCCGATCCCACCTGCCAGTCAGTGTCTCTGGCTGCATTTTGACTTACTCGCCGACCTGCGTCCCGGACCATTCTTGTACTTATGTTCCTTGCTGGAGTGGTAAACCCACGAACGCCAATCTTCATGTCAGGTGGTCGCAGCTGTACTGCGACGAACGAGCGAACGATCTTCGCCCAAGAAACTGCACGTGCGCACGCACGCAGCTGCAGCATTCGTTTCTCTGTCATCTGTCGATTTTCTTCCTCCCTTGCGCTTCCACTCGCTCCCTGACGCCAGAGGAGAGGCTTGTGTCACTCAAGTCGTTCCCGCGACCCACCAGGCCACTTATCTTGGGAAGAGCGCACGAGGGGTGTGCGGTTGTAGTCTCGGAGGCAGCCCGGCTCTGACTGTGAGGCTAGCCTGGCACGGGCCTGGTGAGACGCGGCTCGCCGCCTGTGTCTGTAAGTTTGTCTATCAGTTTGTCGAAGGCAAGGCAAGGCAAGCAACCACAGCTACGCGATCTGCGGTTGGGTGGGGTGTCTTATAGCTTAACCTTTCTCCACAGTGTGTCGTGCTGTGTGGGCAGGGCCCGACGATCGTGAAGGGGATACCACCGCAAGGTGGGCGCAACGTCCCCCACCGCTCTCCCCTCAGCTGTCCACACTTGGGGGGAAAGCAAGCTAGTAGGGGGGATAAAGAAGCTGGCAAGCCGGTGCCGCGCGAGCCCAGGACGGAGACGCGCGTCCGGCCAGGTGTGGGCGGGCGGCCGCGCCGTGCTGTGCGTGCTGTGCGTCCCGGCGTCGCGTGCCGGCGGCGGCAAGTGCGGAATGCGCGCGCGCAAAGGGCCGGCGGGGAGGCCGCAAGTGGCGCAAACGGACACCCGCCACTGGCACTGGCAGGGGCCGCGGCGGCGTGCGGGGGAGGGGGCAAGCAAGGGGAGCGAGGCGAGCGAGACGCGTCTGCCTGCGCGCCTGCGCGTCTGCCTGCTTTGCTGCCTGGGTACTAGCAGGGGGAGCAGCGCGGCGGGCGGCGGCAGCAGAGCGCGAAGGAGCATGAGCGGGGCGCGCGAGAGGGCGGAGGCGCGCGGCGGCGGCGGCGCGGAGGGCGGCGGGGAGTGGCTGCCGGAGAGCCTGGGCGCGGCGCTGAAGGTGGACCCGAAGGTGGTGAGCAAGTTCATTACGCAGTCCCGGTCCAAGTCGAATCTGGTCTGCTCCGTGTTCATGCCGCGCGGCACGGCAGCGGCGGCAGCGGCGGCAGGGGCGGCAGGGGCGGCAGGGGCGGCGGCGGACGGCTCGCCTAGGGCCAGCGTCAAGGTGGCGGCCTCGTCGGCGGCGAGACGTGCCGAGACGCGCATGTCGGCCGCCGAGCGCGACGACGAAAGCCCGGCCACAGCTACTCTACTTGACGACGACAACGACCTCAGCGCGCGCGCAGAGTCCAAGTACGAGTCCAGCAGCGCGAGAAAGACAGCGTTTCTTACGCAGGACGATGCTGCGAGGGACGAGGAGGACGCTGTCGAGGACAGCGAGGTCAGCAACAACGAAAAAGAAGTCTCGAAACCATGCCCTGCGAGCATCGGGCGCTCCATTTGCAGCAGCAGCAGCAGCAGCAGCAGCTGCAGCAGCGATGACGACGACAACGAAGAAGAAAATGATGAGGCGTCGCTGAGCATGTGCTCCTCTGCATCGAGCCTCGACGTACGAACGATCACCGAGGCTGCGCGGTCAGACATGCGTGAAACGGGTCAGCTTGTTTACGCGCAAGCTTGCATCGATCACGGGGTCGTGCCCACTACAGGCCTGATCGACAATCTTGACAAGCCAATGCTCAGCGTTCCACATCAGCTCATGAGTGACAACGCTGTCGTTGCTCTTTGCGAGGCTCTCCAGGTCAACGAACTGGTCGAAGTGCTCGACGTCTCCCACAACAACATGGGTGAAACGGGCGCCGAGGCACTCGGAGATGTTGTTGCCAAACGGCCCAATATCCGAGGACTCTCCGTCTCTGGCAACCGCCTCGGTAACGATGCAGGTTTGTCTCTCGCAAGCGGTATCCGCCGGTCCCGCGAAGGTGGTCTCTTCGCGCTTTGTATGCTCGACCTCTCAAACAACAAGCTGGGAGACAGATTCGCCATGGGCCTTTCACGCGCTCTCCTTACCCCATGCGTCTACCTCAAATCATGGAAGGGATTTCGGAGACTGTACCGTTCCACATCTGGAGCATCCACCGAAGATTCCGATGGGAGACAACTCGTTGCGCTCAATCTGTCCAAAAACATCATTGGCGCAGGCGGTGCTCGCGCCATTGCAGAGGCATTTGAGGGCCAGGCTTGGGGTGTCAAAGATTTGGACCTTGGCTGGAATGTCGTCAAAGCCGGAGGCGCAATTCCACTCCTTAAAGCCTCTTCCCAATGCAGCGTGCTGCAGAAACTCGTCTTGAGCTGGAACAGTATCGACGATGAGGCAGCCGCTGCGATTGGGGAGCTCATTGCCTCCTCGCCAAGCCTTTGTTTGCTCGATCTATCGCACAATCAACTTGGGCCCATCACTGCGGGTGCCGTGCGAGACGCCCTCACAAACACCTCATCTCTGCGCACGCTTGAGATCGGGTTCAATCCTTTTGGGATTGACGCTGCCTTGTCCATCCTCGAGGGAGTCAAAGCCAACGAGTCGCTTCGCTACCTTGGAATCGAAAATCCTGTCGTCCCTGGGATCGTGCGTTCTGGAAGAGCCACCCAGCCATTAGCTGCTGAATCAAAAACCGCGACTATGGATGATGTATGGGAAAGTGCACGTTCGGTTGAGTCCGCACGTCCAAACTTTGTCGATATTGCGACAGAACACCCTCGCCGCAAGACTACGTCAGCAAAGTAGAACGAAACGGTCCTCCATCTTATGCAAAGCTGCTGGTTCATGTGTCTTAAAATTATTTTTTTCATCAACAACTAAAATCTTCAAAGTGAACCTGCCCTGTACCTTCCGAAATATCTTACACCATCATTGATCAAGAGAAGCTATCGTTGACTCCTCAGTCGACCGTCCCGAGGAGCGTGCCTCCCTGCAGTCAACGAATTTGTTGAGTAAGCCTCCGCGGTCTGGGTTTGGGTCTGGGTCCGGCCGGCAGCACTCTCAACGGATCTTTCATACTTGGCCTAACATGTTTGCTTGTGCTATGAACTAACTATATGAGCAGGATAGCGCAGTTCAGGTGCCGGTGCAACGCCTATCTGCCTTCCTTTCAAAGCTTGTCACCTTCGGTGACGGCGGTCCTTCCCACCCCTTCTTGCATTCTTTTGCATCATGCACGCATGGGTGCGTTTCTGAACTCTCCATAATTAATTCCTCTTAAAACGTTGCAAACCAGGAAGTGTCACATTTGGCGCCGGCGCGACGAACCGCGACATGCGCAACGAAGCGCAAGGGGACGCGACGAACCGCGAATAAGCGCGAACAAGTGCGAGAAGCGCAATGGGGTCCGCTTTCTCAGGACGCAAGGGAAGCATCCATGTATGGTCCTCGTCAATGAGCTCGACGAGTCCGGTGCCACAGGAGAACTTGCCCACATGGATCCGCCCCCGACCGTCGTGGAAACGTGCTATTTGCATCGGTTTTTCACTTTCTACGCAGCTCGTTATTTGGGCATGGGCCGTGGCAGTCGTCTGCCTCGCCCCCTGGGTATTTTACAGACTCCAGCAGCTTAAACTAGATGTCGATTTGCAGGCAAAGAAACCAGTTTATTCGCTCACGGAAATTTGCAGACGCAGAGACAAGTTTGGCGCCTTCGGTCGAACTTGGTGTCATGACTTCGAATTTGGCAATTTCCCCGTCGTCATGCCCATTCTGATGTTTCCCGCCGTGGCTTTCGCCATGATCGTCAAGCTGGGCGCGCTCCGAACCACAATTCTCCTCACGACGCAACTTGCCGTGTATATTCTAGTCATGGGGTTCTATCTCAGTCCCGATGAGGAGAAGGCCGGAATGCAAGGAATTCTTGGGCAGCTCGCCTTTATTCTGCCAACAATCATTCTGTTTCTCTTTTCTCCTCGCAAGAGTCATATCTGGCTTGCAAGCCTAGGCCTCGTTGCAGTGAGCGGCCTTGGTCTCTTTCTCATGGAAGCATATGACGTTCTCAAGGGAATGGGGGATCTCATTTTTTTATGTATGTTGTGGCCCATCATTCGAGAATTCTTTTTCTTTGCGGCACGAAGAACTGCTCGCTACGCGGCAATGAGTCCAAATTTCGGAGGCGGAACCATCGAGCTGCGACGTCGCTATGCTTGGTCTCTCGTGCTGGTCATACAGGTCTTTTTGGCGACGTGGTTTCGTCTCATGGCCACAAAGATCAATGACAGGACCAGGTACATCATCTTTCTCATGCTCTCATCGATTCAGGAGATCGTCTTTCGTGTGACAATCCGGGAGCGCGAAAATCTTCTCGCAAGCGCTGCACGATTCCGCACTTTAAGACGCAGTGAGTCGGGCACCTTTCGCGACAGAAAGAACTCCGTTGTGGCACCTGTGTCGCAGCGAAGGGTTTCCAAGACTTCACACAAGGTCTCTCATGAACTTGCGGAGACGGAGTGGTACGCCATGCTGTCATTGGGCGAGATGCTCGCGGAGCATCTCGCGTTGTGGCTCGTTTTAGGCCTTATCCTCATTAGCCGTGGTTCGGTCCTCACTCTCCCGTTGCCCTTTTTCAACGAGCTCGAGCATCCGTTTGATGACGAACCTGACGTCAAACCCTACATTCTTCTGACTTTCGGCCAATTGGTTACCGAAATCTTCGTCGACTGCACTTGTGTTAGCCTTGAACAGAGGATGCATGGCTATCCTCTTCAGGTGATCTGGCAAGTCATGTCTTTCCGTGTCCGTTTCATAAACCTCGCACTTGCGAGTTTCACAGGTCTTTCGCTGGCTTTAACCCTTTTCTTTGAAGCTGAAACGGGCACCGTTCGAACGCAGTGGTGCACTGACATCGACATTTGCTCGTGCAAGCCACCGGAAAACAGTAAGTTTTTTTGCAATGACGACCTTGCCAGCAACGAATGCCCTTCTCACATGATATGTCTTCTCTTCTTGCTCTTTTCCATTCCTATGAACTCAGATCTCTACGGCCAGTATTGTACTTATATCAACTCATCCTACACGCAGACATAGTTCCGAAGAGTATTACAGGCAAGTACTGAGCGGCAGCGGGCGTCACGACCTATGGATTGCCCGATAATCAATTTTCCTCCGTAGACTTTGGATACATAGGGAAAAGTGTCTTTGCGGCATTGACAATTGCAACGACGACGAAAACGACCGGCCTTCTTCTGTTTTGTTTTTTTATGGGCAATGTGTCGAGATTATCGTAGTTAATATGGCGTAGCCGTTCCGAATTCTTGTCAGCTTGGCTTTTTGCCTCGTATCGTCTTTCCATTTTATGCACTAAATGTACTACGTTTATGTCTGTGGGACCAATAGCTTAGCTTCTACCACCCATCAAGGCTCTGTCTTTTCGCCTCTTTTGTAATTTTTTTCTTGGTCCATCATCTTACTCTGCCCAGCCACCGGTGGCGAATCAACCACTGGCTCGCATGGGCATCATGATTGCTGTGGGCAAAACGGACAAAACGCAATCGGCCAAGGTAGGCTTTCCTACGCAACAGCAAAGCAAAGCAAAGCAAAGCAAAGCAAAGCAAAGCAAAGCAAAGCAAAGCAAAGCAAAGCAAAGCAAAGCAAAGCAAAGCAAAGCAAAGCAAAGCAAAGCAAAGCAAAGCAAAGCAAAGCAAAGCAAAGCAAAGCAAAGCAAAGCAAAGCAAAGCAAAGCAAAGCAAAGCAAAGCAAAGCAAAGCAAAGCAAAGCAAAGCAAAGCAAAGCAAAGCAAAGCAAAGCAAAGCAAAGCAAAGCAAAGCAAAGCAAAGCAAAGCAAAGCAAAGCAAAGCAAAGCAAAGCAAAGCAAAGCAAAGCAAAGCAAAGCAAAGCAAAGCAAAGCAAAGCAAAGCAAAGCAAAGCAAAGCAAAGCAAAGCAAAGCAAAGCAAAGCAAAGCAAAGCAAAGCAAAGCAAAGCAAAGCAAAGCAAAGCAAAGCAAAGCAAAGCAAAGCAAAGCAAAGCAAAGCAAAGCAAAGCAAAGCAAAGCAAAGCAAAGCAAAGCAAAGCAAAGCAAAGCAAAGCAAAGCAAAGCAAAGCAAAGCAAAGCAAAGCAAAGCAAAGCAAAGCAAAGCAAAGCAAAGCAAAGCAAAGCAAAGCAAAGCAAAGCAAAGCAAAGCAAAGCAAAGCAAAGCAAAGCAAAGCAAAGCAAAGCAAAGCAAAGCAAAG
>KN805396.1:322447-421742 GCA_000818945.1 Schizochytrium sp. CCTCC M209059
GGAGGGAGGGGGGGACCTGACCCAGCTTGACGCGCCGGATGGGAGATGCGCGGAGGGGAGACCAGAACCAGACCCAGAACCCACGAGGGAGGAGGGAGGGAGGGAGACGCGGCGTGGAGCTGCGGCGCGCGGCGGCAGCAGCTGCGCGAGGCTGCGTGCCGTCGCCGCGGCTGCGTGAGCTGTTGCTCGAGGGGAGCGGAAAGGCGAACTTGGCAGTGGCGCTGCACCGGGGCAAGCAGACGAGGGCACGGCGCAGGATTCAGCCGGAGGCGCGAGCGTGATGCGGTCTAGCAAGAACGGAATTCAGCCTCGGACCACGGGTCGCGATTTCGAGCAGCAGGCATGGTCAGCAAGAACAGCAGCAGTAACACTAGCAACAGCACTGGACCAAATCAGATCAGATCCATCAAATCAGCAGCCAGCCAGCCAGCCAGCCAGCCAGCCAGCCAGCCAGCCAGCAGCAGCAAGCAAGCAAGCAAGCAAGCAAGCAAGCCAAGCAAGCAAGTACAGCTGTGCCGGCGGTAAGATCTTGTCGACGGAGGTAGGCCACCACGAATATCATTTCCATTATCATCATCATCATCATCATCATCGCCGCCACAAGTTCCCTCGGCCGCGTCGCGTTACATCGTGCAAACGCATCCACGCGTGCACCAAATCAAGCCGCGTCGTCGTTCGGGGACAGCGGATTGTCGCCGTCGTCAAAGAAACTCTTGTTAGACTCCGCACGGCCGTGGTCCGTCGGGCTCGAAATGGCGTTCGGGATCTTTGGCGCAGGACTTGTCATGCGCGAAGGCGTCAAAGGCAAAGCAGGACGCGTGGGTACCGCGTCGAGAAGGACCGCGGCAGCCGCAGCAGATACAGCGCCCTTTTCGCGCTGCGCAGCCTTGACAACAGCTGCGTCGGCCTTGGACGCCACGACAGCGCGCACCGGAACCGTGTACGTGTCTCCCGCGCTGGTGAAGATGCGCACAGAGGCACGAAGGTGGACGCCGGGGGCAGTCGTTGTCATTTTCACAACGAGTGAGCCGCTGAGACCCGGTATGATCCTGTTCGGGGCCTTGTCGACGGCGAGTTCTACGTCACCGTGCTCGCAATGAGTCGTCACCTTGAGGCGGATGGCCGTGCTACTCCGATTTGTAATGTGTAGACTCCGCGTGCTCACCGAGCGTTCACGCACCAGACCAAAGTCCAAAAAGTCCGGCGCAAGTGCCAGAGAGTAGAGCGAGTCTACGGCATCTTGAGGAATGCGTGGTGCGGGAAGGCCTCCGTGCATGACACTAAAGGCATGCGTCTCGCTTCGGAAGTCGACTGCGCGAGAAAGACTTCTGTCTTGCACCAAGGAAGGACCTCGTAGCGCCACGGACGCTGTCGCGCAGCGTCGCAGTGTGCATCCCTCGCGCAAAAGGTATTCCGCATCAACGGATCGAACCGCACCCAGCTCGCTTGACTCTTCCTCGAGGCACTCGGGCACCGCGCCATTGACACCCAAGTTGCCGCTCGCAAAGCTCACCATGCCAGCATCGGCCGCGCTCCCCGGACTGCCCAAAGGAGAATTCAGACATGGGACTCTGCTTCCTGCGCGTGGGCTGCGCGGGCTGCGCGCACTGCGAGGATCCGCCGCGGATGTGGGCGAGAGTACGGGCGCACGCCTACGGGCCATGGGCTTGAGTTTGCGCGAATGGAATGTCTTGTACTGCTTGGCCTGCGTGCGCAGCTTGAGCTCATGAACATGTCGCGCCATGAGATCCGCCTCCTGCTCAATGCCAATCTTCTTCGAGGAAGTCGACAGCTTGGGCACCTTGCGCTTGCGCCGAAAGGGAGCCATCACGGCCAAGTTAGTGTCGTAAAATCCAGCACTTGCATCTGTCTTGGAAGCCGAATGAAGTCCTGCTCGAGCAGGGCCCTGGTGGAAGTTGCGCAGCCTGCGACGCGACTCGACCCCGAGACGACGTTGCAACGACTGCATACGGTCCAGCTTTATTGGAGTCGCGCGGAGGACGTGTCTGCAGCTCGAACAGCGCAAGATGAACTTGAGATCGGCAAGCGCCTCGCTCGTGTTGTCGGCACTGAGAAGCGTGTCCAGGTTCTGATTAATCGCAAATCGATGTCCGCAAAAGACACAGTCAATTTTAGGCCGATTCTCCCACACCTTGCCCTTGATCGTCAGGTTGCAGTATCTGCGCGCAGTGACCATTGGGAATTGTGTTGTTTCACTCATGACCTCGAGGATGCGGAGATCACCGTTGTGGGTTCCCACGGCAAGATAGCGTCCTTCGAACGAGATCGACAGCTGGCAGGGCTGGCTCGGAAACGACATGCAATTCACCTGATCTCCCGTCGCAACATTCCAAATCGCCAGCGACTTGTCCGAGGAGATGGAGGCCAAGCGCTCGCCATCTGGCAGAAATGCAATGTCCAAGATCGAAGAAGTGTGCGCAGAGATCTCAGACACGCACTCGAGCGTCTTCGACGCCCAAACCTTGATTGAGCCATTCACAGATGCAGACGCAAATGTGAACGGGTGCCGCGACCACGCCGCGCAGGTGACGCGGTTGTCGTGCGCATGCAACGAGGTGACAATCTGCGTCTGGAAGCGCTCCACGGCGGCTTCGAGATGAAAGACCTTGATGTCGGGAGAGTCTGAGATCGCAAGAAGCTTGCGGCCATCCGGAGACTCATGCAGCGAGTTGATGAGAGACGCCAGACCGAGGTCCTTTTCGTCCTGTAGAATGAGGATCGGACGCGCGGTTTCTCCCTGATTGAGGTCGAGGCGCGTCGTGAATTGGGATCCAGAGTATTTTTCTGCACTCAGTGAAACCGCATTCCATACTTTGATTCTTCCGTCATTGCCTGCTGTGTACACGAGCGCACCGTCTGCAGAGAATTGACAGACTGTAATTTTGCGCTCGTGCGCCTCGGTGACCGTGCGAAGAAGCTTGGGTGGGTTGGAGTACAGGCTCCACACGTGAAAATCGGTGGACCCGGTCTCCACGCAAAGCACAATTCGTCCGCATGGCGAAATGTCCCACAGCGCGGTATTCTGCTGAGGAACCATCCATGTGCGCTGGTCTTCGTTTGCGCGCGAGGTGGCCACGCGCAGCACGTCCGAGACCGTCATATAGTACTCGCCATTCTTGGCAAAGCCCGCGTCTCGCACAAAGTCCTTGGCACTGTCGTGGGACTTCATCGTGGTCTTGACACCCGTCGGGGCATTCCAAATGCAGACGCAGCCCTCCTGGGACACGGAGAGTAGACAATTGTTCTTGTCAAAACTTGTACGGACGACCTTGGTCTTGTGCGGTGTGTTTGCTACAAGGCGGGCCCGGCGCGGATCCCATATTTTCACCGAACAATCATTCGATGCAGTCACAAGCGTACGTCCGCTCGAGTCGTACACGCAATGATTGACGCGAGCGACATGTCCGTGCAGGACCGAGACTTTCTCGCCCGTGTTGACATTGAAGATACTGACGTTCCCATCTTCGCGTGCCACTGCAATCCGACGGGACGAGGACAGAGCACAGCGCGTTGCCAGATGTGCTTCCTCGTCCTTGAGCAAAGCTCTGGCCAGCTCGCTGCGTCGGAGCACTGCGCGATTGAGCGCATCTTCGCTCGACAAACTCTCATTGTCCTCGTCCGCATCGCCGCGACCGTCAGAGCTCCGTGTCGAAGAGATAAAGGAGCCCGGAGTGGCCCCCAAGCCGCCTGCACCAAGGTCCTCATCCTCGGAGCCATCCTCGCGCACTGTCCGAATGGTAAGTGGCCGCTTACTCGCGAGACTACTCGTGCCAACCACAGAAGTCGTCGACGCCGCCGTTAACCCTGACGCTGTGCTACCTTGCATCGACGATGGTCCTCGCAGCGTATTGAGAATGGTCTGACTCCGCGTTGGAGTACCGAGAGCTCCAGAAATGCCACGTCGCTCCGCAAGACTCATTGTAGTTCCTTCGCGAAGAAGGACTTGCGGTCCGGGAGGCGTTCCACCAGCTGGCGCCTTTAATTCTCCTGCCTTGATTTGCGACGGCTGCGCGAGCGACTGATTGACGAACTCGGCGTCGAAGATTTTAAGTCGCATGGAGGAGGTTCGAAGACAGTACATGAGCTTTTGCTGTGAGTCGGCACAGTTCGGCGCAAAGCACATCGCTTCTCCGGACTTGCACATGTACTGCGCGCCATCTTTGAAGCGCCAGCCGCGAATCGTGTTATCAGCACCCGCGCAAAAGATGTACTCGTTGTCGCTCGAAAAGCGGCACATGGTGATGGCGCTGGGGAAAAAGCGAAATTCGTGCAGACATTCGCCCTCGCTGAAGATCTCCCAGATCTTGAGCGCCCCTGACTGATCTCCAGTACATACGAAGCGACCACAGTCTGAGATGCAGCAGCATAGCACAGGATTCCGACCATGACGCTCAAATTTGAGCGCGCATACACCCTTGACCCACACTCGAGCTGTTCCATCTCGACTTGTCGAAACAATTACATCAGGATTGTCCGGCGAGATGACCGCGCACGTCACAGCTTCCTTGTGCCCGACAAGAACAAAGTCGCTTTCGCCCGTTGCAGCGATCCAGACGCGGATCGTGCAGTCCTCTGAAGCTGACACCACGCGCTTGCCGTCCTTGGAGATATCGACAAAAAGAACTGGCGCCGTGTGTCCCGAAAGTGTGACCAAACAAGGGCCTTGTTCCTGAATCTTGTTCACCCAGCGAAGCCAAGGGCGTCGCGAGGTCTCTGAGGCCCACAACTTGCTTGCTGCAATAGATGCTGCATTTGTATCCGGAAGATTAGCAGCATACTGGAAAACGAGAGCAGGGTTCCCACTTAGCTCGGGCGTATAACGTTGCGCAAATGCGTAGTAGTCACGCACGCGGTTAATCATTTCCTCTTCAACGAGATCTTCAGCGTTCTGTTGCTGAAGCTGAAGTTGTTGCTGTTGCTGAAGATGCGACACCTGCTGAGACGGTTGCATTCCCCCTGCACCTGCCAGTGCTGCTCCTGCAGCTGTTGATGATGATGCCTGCTGTTGCTGATTTTGCACAGACAGTCCAGACTGCGAGCGCGTGAGACTTGTGGACGGAAATTGGCCATTTTTTTTCGGCGTTGGCGGCACGAGACGACTCGGCGTCTGGGAAGGGCTCTGTGGACTCAAGAGCCCGAAGCCAAGACCCATTCTCGCTTCCGCCTCGAGACCGAGCCCTGGCGCGTTCGCTTCTGCAGTCTGCAGAGCAAGCTTCAGCTCAAAGGCGACGCAAGACGAAGCGAGGTCGTCAATCCAGCTAAAACCTGCACCTGCTGTCAAAAGTGCCTCGACGAACTCAAGATCCGTCAGCGTGGCCTCGAGTGTACGGAAGAGTCGACCGTGCAACAAATGGTAGGGAAGACATGAAAGCGCTCGCCCATTCTCGCTATTGTACGCGCCATTGGCGTCGAAGGCACTCTCATGGAAGAACTTGGACAAGCGCGCATGAATCGGAATCGCCTGCGGAGAGCGCATGGGAAGTAAGGAGACCTCCTCGGGCGTCAGGTACGCAGAGGTGGCAAAGTATCGCTTGAGGATGGCGAGAGAAAAATTGTAGTGCGAGAAGCTAATGAGCTCGTCACCGGAACGCGTGTGGTTTGTAAGCAGAGGCTTGATACTGTAATACAGCTGTGACCATGAACTTAGTGGAACACCAAGGATCCCAACAATTTCATTCTCGAAAAGGCCATCTCGAGAACAGAGGAGAATTGAGAGCGCATCACGAACGAAGCGAGGGCCATGATCCAGCTCGAGACGATTGATCATTTGGTCAAGGAGGCTTTGAAGGTCTTCTGCGAGCTCAAGGATGCGTTCCGTGACCTTCTCGTAAAGGTTAAAGACGCGAAGCTCCTCGCACGCAATGACGATCCAGGTCGGGTTGCCGCTCGAGGCCTTATTCAGCAGGATGCCCATCTGCGTTTTGCTGAGTTTTTTGCCGTATTGACCAAGGCGCGCGCAAATGAGCACTTCAGCTTCCTCACGAGAAAGTCGCGGGACGTGAAGCTTGAGATGTTGGCGAAAATGAAGCTGAAAGCTCTCGAGGAAACTGCGCTGCTCAAACTGCTCGAACTGGTTGAACTCTGGGAAAAGAAAATTGGCGCTTCCGCTGGCGTCAACTCCTAGGGGCCGAGGCCGGTAGTCCACGCCAGAGTCTGAAAAGGGGGAAGACGGCTCCTGCGCGGTTCGGCGAGATCTGCGGCCCTTATCTTTGGCTCCTTTTCGAGACCGTGAGCCCTTATTCGAGGCTTTTCGTGCCGCGAGACGGCGACCCCTTCTCGAGTTCGAACGTCGGTCGAGCTGGGGAGATAAAGGTCGGCGTGGTGGAGGATAGTCCGGAGGTGCAGACGGAGAGAGCGGCGAGGAGGTTTCAGGGCCCAGGGCGAGTGTCTCGTCGGACTCGACGCCAATGATGAGCCTCAAATTCTTTGGCAATTCGTGAGGCAGCCAGCTCAAAGTGAGCGCATGATTTTTGTCACGCACGAGATGATCGAGATTGTCCAAAACGAGCACAAGACGAGTGTACTCGCACGCCTCGACAAGAAGCCTGCGAAATTCTTCGACGAGCTGGCCATACGTGCTTGGGACATCGCTGAGAATCTTGTAGTGATGTCGCTTGCCCGATCTGCGCATCGATGCGCTCGAGTCCTTATCTTTGAGGCGACCGGCGAGCGTCATTGAGTTCCCTACGAAAAGTGAGGTCCGAAGCAAAGTCCAAAGCTGGTCGACGCGCTTTTTTGGCCTGTATTTTTTCACACAGCGTCGCAGCTCCTGGACAAGAATACGGAGCATGGTGTGAATGTGCAAAGATCCTGGCGAGGCCCCAGCAAAAAACCGAATGAGCACGGACGGTTTGGTACGCACGCCTTGAGCCTTCTTTTGTCCTTTGGCGAGGAGTCCGGAAGGTCGCGCAGGTTGACCGCCTGACGGCTTCCCTTGAGAAAGCGAGCTTGCGTCGAGCTGTACCGCGAGACCTGCTACGTCCGGGCTACCTGCGCTGGAGGCTTCTTTTTTAGCCGAGATCTTTTGCAACGGAGCTGAAAGAGGAGAAATGTCGTTTGCGTCTGAGCCAGAGCCATTTGTATTGCCCGCTGAATTTTCGTGCTGGGCCTGCTCAGCCTGCAGAATCTCGCATACTTTGGCGAGGACGCTCGACTTGCCGACACCAGACTCTCCGAATACAAGAAGTGGCATCTTGTCCAGAACAACCTCCCGACGAGCAAAATCAACGACCTGGGAGACAATGGCATCACGCGCGAGATATTGGCTAAGGCGAAAGTCCATGTAGGCTTGGTGATATGTATTCTCAAGCGCAACCTCCTCGACGTTGCTCTCGTCATTTCTCAAGGTGATGGGATACCGCTCATCGATTGCGCGTTTGAGGTCTGTGAGAATCATGGCACAGAATTGCCTCATCGCAGACTCGTTAGTCTCGCTGAGTCTTTCTTCAGTATGATAAAGCGAGGGATAGTCCTCGTGTATGACCGTCTTGATGGCGTTTGTCTTATGGGTTGCCTCATCGCGGATTCGTTGCTTGAGTGCCTGCAGCTTTGTCTGCTTCTCCTCGTTTGGAACGTAGATAAGCTCTCCTGACTTGTAAACCGTGTGTCCGTCTGTAAACTCGCAGAGTTGCTTTGGCGTATCCTTGAGCTTTTCCAAAAAGTCTTCGTTGCGAAAGTAAAAAAGTGCGTGGCTTACATTTTCTGCAAGGGTATCCTGGCTGTTGAGAGCACCGCGCATGATCTCGAGCTCGGTAATGGAAAGTCCCTCTTGCTCCGTTACCCAGACGAAGCGAGACTCGGTGCCTACTTCATATTGGTCTGGAACCCAGCCATAGCGGCTGCCCACAAGGCAGAGAAAGATGTCGGAGCGGTCAATTTCGTCGAGACAAATTTCAATAGCCTTGCCGGCAGCGCTTTCTTCTTGCGTGACTCCCCATCGCAAATCTACCTCGGTGACGTGAAGATATCGCTCTTCACACCATTGGCGTAGTTCAGGAAATATGAGTCGGGTGAGCGCGTCGCGTTCAAAGTGCGTGTCACGAAACGTAGAGCTGATGAAGACGCGCACGTTGCGCCATCTTCGGACCATGCTCGCACGATTTCGTTGCAAAGCGCTCTCCTTGCTCTCTGGCGTGCTTGGCTTTGGCGCACGCTCCAGAGCCTGCTGCGCGGGGCGTGCCCAGGCAGTGGTGCAACCAGCGCGCTTGCTTTTCTGCTTCTTGGCACCACCTAAGAAAGTGTGCACAGCTGATGGATGATGCTACAGCCAGCAGCTTTTATGTCTAGGACAAAACACGCAAAGCGACCGTGGTGCGTAGTAACATCACATACCTACCGGTCTAAGTAACCTGAGGGCGGTGGCAGGTCAATACTTTCGTAATACTACACAAGGGTGTGTACTTTCCCCCGTCTTGTGCCGAACGAAAGCCACAAACGTGCATTCATACACTAGCTTTCGACCCAAGACCGAGAGAGAGAGAGAGTGTGTGTGTGTAAGTATATGCAAACAGAAGGAATCCAGTCGTTGTTCTATTCCCTTTTTCCCATTTCTCTTTTTCCCTCTTAAACAAAGTGGGCATTGATGATCCGAACCTAACGGGCCCTGGTAGACAGACAAAAAGAGAAGATCAAGGAAAAGGAACAGAGTTAAGAGTACCGCTGGCCATACCCCGCCATGCTCTATTGTCCGAAAGACAAAGAAGAAGAAGAAGCAAAAGAAAAAATATCCGGTGAGAACTTATGATACATTGAGAATATCTAGAACTTTTACGCGCCTCAACGGGCAAATTGTGAAGACTAAGGACGCCTGTCACCCCTAGCATGCGTAATAGTTCCACTGAAGACAGCTGCACTGAGTCTCCGCTGCCCGTTCTTGTAGTTACACTAGTGAAACGAGGCGGGTCGCGACCAAGCATGCATGCGCTCGCTGTTTTGCCTGTTTTTTCCCCAATTGCGAGAGCGAGCAACCCACGCTTGACTGCTTGCCTAATTCCTTTCTTGCTCACGAGTTAAAGGGGAACTCGCGCGCAGCCGAAGCCTGCTGGCATCCTGCCTCCTCTCTCCAAGTGTGGCCTGTCCGCGGTAGCCGGATCTGCGCTTGTAGTAAGAGCGAAAGAGAAGGTCGCGTGCCTACTCGCGTGGCTGCCTGCTTGTCTGCCTGCTTGCTTGCTTGCTTGCTTGCTTGCTTGCTTGCATGCATGCCGGAGACCCAAACTTGACCGCAGGCTCGCTCGGGACGGGCGGAGCGCGGCTCCTGCGCGGCAGCAGCAGCGGCAGCGGCGGCGGCAGCGGCGGCGGCAGCGGCGGCGGCAGCAAAGCTGGCTGGACTCGCGTTCAAGCTTTCGCTCGCTGGCTCGAGGTGGTGCCGTGCGCCGCCAAAGCGTGCGCGGCAGCTAAAGCTCGCGCGCGAGGTCTTTGGAGCGGACGAGAAGACGACTCGCGAGGCTGCGGTCTGCGTGCTGATTCTGGCTTCGCGCGCGCACGTGGAGGCGTGCGCGTGCGCGTGCGCGTACGTGAGCACAACAGGCGGAGTTTACCTTGCCCAGAGGGCGGCCTGGCTGTCTAGCTCTAGCTGTCTAGCTCTAGCTGTCTAGCTCTAGCTGTCTGTCTGCAAGCTGGGCATTCGAGTGCACGCGACCGTGACAACAACGCGAAGAACCCGCGGCTTTGCAGGGCTTCGCAGGGCTTCTCAGGGCTTTGCAGGGCTTCGCAGGACTTCTTGAGGCAAAGAAAAACGAAGAACCATGGCCAACAACCTTGTTCGTAATCTTCGTCGGCGCTTGTCGAACGCGAAGCAAGATGAAGTCAACATCGCGAGGGGAGGAATGAACCTCGACGAAGACTTGCCCTCTTTGAAGTCTGTTTCCAACGTGACGAAGCGCATGGAGCTCTTGCGGCAAAAGCTGCAGTTCTGCAGCGTGCCGGCAAACTTCGTCTCGCAGGAACCGCGTGACAAGAGCTTTGTGACGCTTAAGCGCAAGGCGCTTTTGGACCTCGTCGAGTTTCTTAACTCAGGTCCCGCTCGCTCAAGACAAGAGTACCTGACGGAGCCGGTACTTTTGGAGTTAATCACGATGGTCAAGAGCAACATCTTCGTGGCACTTCCTCCGCAACTAGACGACTATGACCCGGACGAGGACGACCCATGGCTTGATGTGACATGGCCGCACAAACAGGTGGTGTACGAACTCCTTCTCCGGCTGGTTGTGAGCGCAGACTTTCCAGCCAAGATCGGGAAAAAGACGGGGCTGATTGACCAAGACTTTTGCGTGTGTCTTGTGTCTCTCTTCGAGTCTGACGATCCACGTGAGCGCGACTACCTCAAGACGATCCTGCATCGCATTTATGGCAAATTTATGACGCATCGCAGCTTCATTCGCAAACAGATTAGCTACGTATTTGCCCGTTTCTCGTTCGAGAACAAGCGGCAGAACGGCATTGCTGAGCTTCTGGAAATCCTTGGGAGTATTATTAATGGTTTTGCGCTCCCGCTCAAGCAAGAGCACTTGACATTTATCCGCTGCTCGCTTATCCCGCTGCACAAGTCACCCTGGATGGCAGCATTCACTTCGCAACTTACCTATTGCATCACGCAATACGTCGAAAAGGATCAGACCACTGCGCAGCTAATCGTCGAGAAACTTGTGGAGTATTGGCCATGGGGAAACAGTCAGAAGCAGGTCCACTTTCTCAACGAGCTTGAGGAGGTCCTCGAGCTTTTGCGGCCGGAGATCCTGCGTCTCGTGGCCAAGCCCCTCTTTCGGTGCGTCGCACGGTGCCTTTCGAGCGAGCACTTTCAGGTGTGCGAACGTGCGCTTTTTCTCTGGAACAATGAGCACATTGTCAACCTTTTCAAGCTTGACGCCTCGGACGACATTGAGGCGTGCGACATCAAGCTTGTCTTTGCTGCCCTCGGTCGTAATGTGGACGCAGCCAACCCACATTGGAATGCGGCTGTCCAAATGCTCTCGTACAATGTAATGGACATTTACAAGGACAGGTACAATGTAGACCCCGAGATTTTTTCCAAACAAGCCTCTGCACTGCGAGCCCCCTTACGGCATGCGAAGCGCCAGGAAATGTGGGATGCACTCGCAAAGAAGACGAGTGGAATGGAAGTTGAGAGCAAAGAATAGATAAATGAAGAGATAATCATGGGAAAACGCGAAGCAAACGAGACGACCTCGTTCTCTTGTCTCACCTCTTTTTGTCCTTGTCATTATCCTCTTTCTTTTCTTGTCTTGATCTGTTGACAGCAAGGGTCGAGAGCAACGACGTTCATGAGCCTCTGCCTAAGACATCTATTTTGCTGTGGCCAGCACAAAGCACTCCACTTTTGCTTGATCGAAGTAGCCAAGCTTTTTCAGAGCTGAGTGCTTGCATTTACGCATCGAATGTCAAGACAGGCAGCGACGGTCTCGCAAGTACTGGGCGTTTTGTTTTGTTTTTGTTTTTTCAAAAAAAAGTCAATACTAAGAAAGAGGAATAATGGCGAGCCTTTGGTGTGTGGAACTTTACCCACCATCTTACATAGGTTACCTTTCTTGCGGCAGGTACGATCGATCAGTTCGCTGAAGCCCTCTTCAACTCTTGGACAAAGGGCAAAAAGCTTGAGATGCCCTCACAATCGTCGCGAAGCGTGCGCAAACGAAAGAGTGAGGCTTGGGCGCACTAGGCATCACCGCTAGTTTCAACGGCGATGATGCAAAAGGCGAGCACAATGGCGCCAAAACTTGCCAGCTCAACAAAGACAGAGAGGCGCGCATTCTGACGATGCGACCGCGGCTTGCCAATGCCAGTGCGGATGTCGAGCGGAACGGGATCGACACGACGATAGTCGAGGTTGTTGTACTGATGCTCATACTCGACGCGAATAATGCTCCAGAGAGCACGGCGCACGAGCTCGGTGGTCCCGAGAAAGAACGTAGTGTATGCCTGGTTGCTGATTCCGAAGATGACATTGATTTGCGGAATGAGCGTAAAACACCAGGCAAAACGAAGAACGAGGTCGAGCACCATGGCGATATAATAGTAACGGCGGTCAGGAATCATGGTGTGTTCCCGAAGACCATTGAACTCTCGCCTCCACAAGCCCCAGTCAAAATATACGTCCCAAAAGTAAGTGAAGCAGGTGGAAAGCACAAAGGCAGCGACCCAGAGAGACTTGTACCAAGGCGTGTTCTTGGTGACGGTGTTGAAGCTTGGGTGCAAAGCGCCAAGCAGAACGATGACATTCGAAAACGCATACTTGAAGGCATTGAGAAGATGCGGAAAACGAGCTCCCGTGTCGTAGTAGCGCCGCATGTTTTGAATCATGCGCAGAATTAGAGGCGCGGCGATGATGATGGGCGTGAAGATCCGGGCAAAAACAAAGCTCGATTCGCAGGAACCGTGCGCGAGGCCGTTGCGCATCGAATCTTCAGTGTCGTAAAGTCGGTGCCAATCTCCCGAGAAAAAGAAGCAGAGCGTGTAGCCAATGTCCACGAGGGGCTTGGTGAGTGAGGTGAGCACGTCGCCAACAAAAGAGTAAAAGAAGGTCACCTTTTGCGAGGGCGCCAGGACCGTGCGCAAGATTGCGTTGAGCAGGGTTGCATTTTGCTCGACGGGGAAGATGAGAAGCAGAAACATGTACGCGAAGAGTGCGAGGGGAATGTACTTGGACATGGTGGGCGGGACGCTGTAAATTTCGCCTCGAGCAATTTTGATGTACATGAGAAAGAGGAAAAGGTACGTCATGGTCACCATGCAGGCCTTGCTGACCATTTCCGTGGGCAGCAGTGTGCGACGCGGATCAAACTCAAAGAGGTAAATGTAATGAACGCGCTCCGTGGTCCACACATAGACGCATGTGGACCAGAGCCATAGTCCGATGACAAAAAATCCAAACCCACGGAAAATGCGCGAGATCTCGGGTGGGAGTTGGGCCTCGTCTGGCCTCAACCAAGCATCGATGGCGACATCCCAAATGACCCAGAGCGTGAGCACAATAATCATGCCCATGCGCAAACCGATGTGGAGCATCTCCCAATCGTCGACGATTTCCTGCTTGAGCAAGAGCTCGCTGCGCGCAACCGTGACGTCGCCGTGGCAGTAGTGATGCGCGTAGTCGCTCTCAATACTCTCGATGAGGCTGTGAAGCGCGGGGGCCGTAACAAACTTGTCCTCGTATCTCTCGTTCAGGTAACGCATAATCCTCTTGCTTCTCTTCCGGCCTATTGCCTTGTCGTATTTTTTGAGAATTTTCACAAAGGCCGTGTAGTTGAGAATGGCAAAGTTCTGGAGGAGATTGCACTCTCGATAGAGGTCACGAAAGACCCTCTTGACACTGTCGCTGCTGAGAGCAGCTTGGGACATTGCGGTTTCCTCATCTTCGTCTTCCATGTCAAAATTCATGTGGCCGTCAGGCTGATTGAGTACTTCGAGAACGAGTGTCTTGTGATTCGACTGGAATTCTTGAAGTTTGCTTACGTAAAAGCGATTTACGCGGTCGGCCTCCTCTTTGATTTTGCTGACAAAGATGTTTTCCGACGAGTCAAAGAGAAAGCCGGGTTGTTGCGCGACACCTTGTCCTTCTTCGGTCTCTTCATTACTTAGCGACCTCAAATGTGAAGTAAAGTTCCTGGTCGAGCCATATCGCTTGCCGCGGAGCGCCTTTTCTGGCATGAGCAACGCGCTTTCGTCGCTTGTCCACGCACGGCGAGGGCGGGTCTTCATGTGCGGCGTGCCGGGCTTGCTGCCGTCGTTCTGATCGATTACGTTGGCGTTCGTGTCGAGCAGCGTAAGCTTTCGCGACGTTGACGACCCAGGCTCAACTGCGTCTGCTGTGCTTTTGCCAGCGACGATGTTCCCATCGCTCGATTTGGCAGCGGGATCGCTATCTGCTAGAAGACCTTGTGTCTCGCTACTGATGTCGAGCTCTGGTGGATCTGATGAGGGGTTGGCTTCGGGAATTGATGGAGGCGTCTTTGGCCACCCGGACGAAGGAAGAGCCATGTCATCTTTGGTGCATGTATCCTCGTCCAAGGTGTGAATGCTAAGGTTCACGGACCGTTTATTGAGCTCCTCAAGCCGTTTCACCACGACCTTGATGAGCCGCTTGAGCTCACTGTAGTCGACGTAGTGTTCTGCCCACTTTGCGACTTTGTTCGTGTGTAGCTTCGTTCCGAATTGCACCATTTTGCTTCAGGGCCGTCACAGGCCTTGTGCGTTAGCAATTCGGGGTGTCTGCTGCAGGTTCGTCCTCCTGATTTTGCGATAGTCTGCTCACCAGCTTGCCTTCGTGAGGGAGTTGTTGCAGTTGGCGCCTGTTCAAACCACTCGAGACTCGACTGCGTTTTGGGCCGCGCAAATCAAATCAAATCCTCTGTCTGTCTCTCTCTCTCTCTATCTCTCTCTCTCCAACTCGCCTGGACGGCTGACTGCGATGTCACCGCGGAGAGGCAATCTCTCTCGGACCTGCGCGCCAGCCGCCTCGCAGCACTGCGGGCGGCCTCCTCGCAGCGGCCGGCGTGGCGTGCGGTCCTTTGAGTCGCATCTGCCGCTCTGCTGCTGCTGCTGCTGCTGCTCCTGCTGCTGCTGTAGCCGCCGTCGCGGGCTGGAGACCACAAATGTGCGTCCACAAATGTGTAGATAGATGGATCCGCGCCCGTGGCTCGCTTCACATCCGTCAGGGAGAAAAAGAAGGGGTGGGGGGGGGGCCACTTTCCGAAGTTCAATATTGCTCTTAAGTTCTTACATACACGCTGTGCGGGCCAGTCTTGAGGAACAAGAACCGGCAGGTTCACGGAACGGGGGATTACTAAATAACAAGGCGTAAGATTTCCGGCCAGACGGCGACGCGAGGAAGGTGCTGAGGCGGGAAAAGGGAGGGGCAGAGGGTGACTCCCGGTCACCAGCCAGGTGTGCGCGGTTCCAGATGCGGCTGTCGCTGCTTTTGTCGTCGCTAGTGCTTTTCTGTGCTGCTCTGCGTGCCGTGACGAGACAAGGCAAGGCGAGGCGAGCGTGTCATGTGCAGCTGCGTAAAAGCCAGAATCTTTCGTTAATGATCATGGCCTCCTTCGTAGGCTTGGAATGCTAGGCGCGACCTTGTCGTTTCCTTGGCGTAGGTGGCGGCTCATCATCGACTTGAATCTTTTCCTATATCATCAAGCATCCTAGACCCGGTCTTCAACGTCATCATCATTCTCATGGAACGCGGCTACGGCTTCTACCTTGCGGCGTCACAGGCCGCGCCGTCTGCAGGTGCTGCCGTCCGAGGCCGTCCGAGGTTGCGAGAAGGCGAGAGATCCTATCTTTCCCTTGCAGCGCCTTCTTGGACAGACGACCTGGATAAATCATCATCGATCGACCCATCCACGGTCTCGGGTGGTGCTGGCAGTTTTGGCGCGGCGCTCGCTCAGCTTGGCGCCAAGCGGGCCGGGCGCCGCAGCACGTGCGCCAGCCGAGTCGAGCTCTTCGTCGTCGGCACGGACGGCTCAATTCACCCCATCTCATCAAATCTCATCTCGTCCCTTCTCCCGGACACACATCTACGGATAGACGTACGTAGTACGACTACAGACAGACAGACTGAGATGTGTTGTGATATGATGTGAGTCCGCAACATGTTATTACACAAGCAGCGCACGCACGCACGCACCCGCACGCCGCGTCGATCCGCTGCGCCGCGCTGCACCACTGCTCTTCTCTGCTCTGCTCCGCGTCGCTCTGGCCTGCTTTGGGCTGCTCTGGGCTGCTCTGGGCTGCTGAGCTCTGCTGGCCGAGGCGGGACGCGGAGAGAACGATCGGGCGGCGCGGCCGCGCCGGCCGGTTGGTCGCCGCCGCTGCACAAGTTTTTCACGAGGCCGCCTTTTTCAAGTTCTTTCTTTCTTCTTTTCTTTCTTTCCTGTTTTTCTTGTTTTTCTAGCATCGAAGCAGACAGACAGACAGACAGACAGACACGCTAGCAAAGAGGGAAAGCACGCGCGAGGAAGGCAGGCGGGCAGACAGGCAGGCAGGCAGGCAGGCAGGCAGGCAGGTAGGCAGGCGGGCGGGCGGGTGGAGCTTCGCGGCCGCCTTCCGGGCTGCGTGGGTGCGTCGTGCGGCGCCTTGCTCCCTCTCCCCCTCCGTGTCCTCCTGGATCCCTCGCTCCTCCGCGCGGCGATTGCATCCTCCAATTCGGAATCCATTCCATCCCCTGCATTCATTCCTCCCTCCCTCCCGCCCTCTCCACCGGACTCGACTCCACTCCACTCCGCTCCGCTCCGCGCAGTCCCGGGACGGACGCGCCGCGCCTCCCTACTCCCGCGTCTCCTGCGCGGGCGCGGCGCAGCGCGGCCGTGCACGTGCGTACGCGCGTGCGTGCAGTGCAGCCCTGCGTGCAGTCAGGCAGACACGGCAGAGGCAGACGAAGCAGCGCAGCGCAGAGCCAAGACAGGCCCCGTCTCGCCTCGCCAAGCCAAGCCAAGCCAGGCCACGCCACGCCACGCCGCACCACGCCAGGCCGCGCCAGGCCAGGCCAGGCCGGGCCGGCGAAGAAACAGATAGCAGCGGAGCAAGCGCGCGAGGCGGGCGGTGCTCCGGCCTTCTGCGGATTCAAGTTGGCGACCTCGCACGGCGGGCAATCATTGATTATCTATCATCGATCCATCGGTGCATCGATCCATTAATCAAGCCATCGATAATCGCGATTGTCAACAATTGATCTCGCTGGAGCTCGCGATCATCGATCTCGTCGATCTCGCCGGGGCAGGCAGGCAGGCAGGCAGGCAGGCAGGCAGGCCACGGCGCCACGGCGTGGAGAGAGGCGTGGCGTACTCGGCGACTCTCCTCTCCTCTCCATACCTCTGCTTGCTGTGATTCTTTAGTGCTTGTTTGTCGTAGCAGGCAGTACGGAGGAGCGCAGTGAAGTAGACCTCGCCCGCCCCGTCGCGCGGCGAGACGCGACGGACGGGCGCAGGCAGACGAGCAAGCAGGCAGCCAGGCAGGCGGGCAGGCGGGCGAGCGAGCGAGCGGGCAGGGAAGAGGAGGGCCGGGCCGCGTGCGCAAGCTGCACAAAGAGGCCCAGCCGCGAGTGCCACGCGGCGCGCGTCGATCCATCGGCCCAGCGATCGATCCCTCGGGGTCAGAACGAAGGAACGTGGAGAAAAGGAAAGGGCACGGGCCCGAGCGCCACGAACGCGGAGAAAGAAGGGCGCCGGAGGCCACCTAAGCTGATCTGACTTGCGTCGCCGAGCACAATGATGATGGACCGCGCCCAGCTGAATGCGAGTTTTAACTTGCCAGAAGGTTGGTACGCCGAGTTCGACAGGAGCTCCCGGCGCGTATACTTTTGGAATGTACACACGAAGGAGCGCACGTGGGTCGAGCCGTCGCGTGCAGACGTGCGGACCCATGGCCCGCGAGCGGCCCTGGCGGGGCTCCATGCCCACGCCGGAGCCGCCTCGGCCACTGCTTCCAAGACTGCCTCGCGAGTGAACCGATCCACCAACGACTATGCAAGCGATGGCAGCTACCCAAGCCTTTCCTCGCCCATGGCGGCGAGCTGCATGATCTCAACGCAGCCCGAAGAGAACTTGCGCTTGCAGTCTGACCGCTCTTCTTCATCATCATCACTAGGCTCCAACACCGAAAGTCCAAATCCTACGACCGGCGCGCGATCTTCCTTGGGACGCGCTGATTACAGCGACTCGAAAGCACACAATGTCAGTCATCGGCATCCGGGCGCCTCTGCCGGCGTTTCGGCCTCGGGAATGCCCTTTGCGTCCTCGCCCTTGACGGCGGTGCACCCTAGCGCCGCTGCGGCGCCAGGATCTATCCTGCCGCAAAAGGTATCACCCAGTGCTGCCACCTTGGCAGGCCCCAGTGGAGCTTCAAATATCACCTCCGCCGCCACCGCGGCAGGAGGAGGAAACGAGCACGCCATGATGAGCGACGATCACAAAATCAGTCACCGCACAGCCGGAGCGCGAGATTTAAGGCCTTCGTCTTTGTCGAGGATGGACCTCTCGGACGACAACGAGGACAGTAACCACAAATTAAAAGCCAACGGGGGCCCTGGGCAAGGGCCGCACGCCAGCGAGCGCCCTACCTCGGGAAGAGCCGAAGGCGAGGCCATCAAGCACGGCGAGACCTCGCCAATTGTTCCCATTCATAAACGACAGCGCGCAACGACGGATCAGTCGTCCAACGCGCGATCACGCGATAGCCTCGCAGGCCCAGCGGGCCACAGCGGCTCTGACAGCTCAGTCCCGGGTCGCGACAAGGAAATCTCGAACGCCGTGGAGATCAAGCGATCCGACTCGCAGGCTTCACGGACTTCCACAGGATCCGAGTCTCCGGGAATGCGCATGGTTTCGCGCAAGCGCTCAAGTGGACTCGAGGTGGCTTCACCGCCACCCCCGCGCAAAGGCAATCCCGATCATGTATCGGGTAAATCGACGCTTTCCAAGGGTTTGTACTCGAGCATGTCGAGGATCACCAAGAAAATATCTTTCTCACGTGACAAGAAACGCCGCGAAGGTGTAATCACCGAGTCGAGCTCCTCCATCGATAACGGTACCGATCAGCATGTCGAGCCCACTTACCATTACAAGTCTGAAAAGGTGCAAGAACTGCTCATCAGGAAAGTGCAATCCGTCTATCTCTTTCAAGCCCACCCTCATGAGCTCTTGGTAAAGCTGGTCGCCATGATGAGCAAGGAAGAGGTCCCCGCGGGCCACCGCCTCATTCAGCAGGGAGACCGCGGCGACTTTTTCTATATTGTCGAGGAAGGATCCTTTGACATTTTGGGCAAGAACGACAATGGCGAGGAAGATAATTATGGCACGATCGAGTCCGAAGGCTACTTTGGTGAACTGGCGCTCTTGTACGGACAAAAGCGCGCCGTTTCGATCCAAGCCGCGACAGACTCAATTGTATGGAAATTGGACCGAGTCGGTTTTCGCTCCATGGTCCAAGAGAACACGCGTCATGACATTCAAGAGGCCAAGGCGGCGCTCAAGTCTGTCCCTCTGCTCTCGGCCCTCACCGACGAGCAGATGGACCGCTGCGCAGAGGCGGTGCGTTTCATGGAATACCCGCGCGGAGCTCAGATTATTCGCAAGGGTGAAATTGGCGATGTCTTTTACATTATCAGCACCGGTGAGGTCGAGGTGACGGATGGTATGGCCGTGGACGATGGAATGAAGCACCACCAACTCGTCAAGCTCGGCACACATGCATGTTTCGGTGAGCGAGCGCTGCTCAAGGACGAGCCTCGCGCTGCAAACGTCGTCGCACTGACGGATGTGCGATGCCTTGTGCTTGACCGCCACGCCTTTAACACGATTCTCGGTCCACTTCGCGAGGTACTTGACAACAACATTCGCGACAGCCTTTTCAAACAGATCGAGCTCTTTCGATGCCTCGATATCGCCGAGGTCGAAAAGGTATTTTCTGCATTCACCTTGCAGACCTTTGCCGCGGATGAATTCATCATCCGCCAGGGCGAGCAAGCCTCTTCCTTTTACGTCTTACGCAGCGGCGAAGCCGAGGTCACACAAGAGGTCAAAGTCAGCGAAACGCTCAGCAAGACGAATCGGCTCAGCACCCTCAAGGTTGGCGACTACTTTGGCGAGATGGCTCTTGCCGAAGGAAGCGTACGCGAGGCCAACGTCATCGCCCGCGCTCCCTGCGAGTGTTTTGTTCTGGACCGCAACAGCTTTGAGGCCCTGCTCGGCCCCGCGGACGCCATTCTCAAGCGGGTCATTAAGACGCGTCGCCAGGAAAACGCGCTGAAGAAACGCGCAATTCAGGAGCAGCACGATTTGGAGGTCCAGGCTGCAAAGGCCGCCAAGGCACGCGCTTCCCGCCAGGAGGCGGCTCGAGAGGAGCAAAGGGCTCAGGAAGAGCCGCTCCAGCCGCAGCATCGCGCCGCGGACCCCTTGCGTGTCGACATCGGGCATGGGAATCAAGGTCGCAGCCCTCACGCAGACATGGATCGTGCCGTTGTTCCAGGCGAGGATGACGATAACGACGATGTGGATGTTGACGATGACGGTAGCAGTGGTGCAACTGCCATGGATATCGAGCCTGCCGGCAGCACGCCACAGTCCACCACGTCGAGCGTGCCCCCGCCGCCCGTGGACTCGCCGACATCACAGCAAACCAACTTTAGACTCTTTGAGTTGCAGGCTGTGAAAACTCTGGGCACGGGCACCTTTGGACGCGTGCAAATGGTTCGGCACATTTCCACGACGAAAACGTTTGCGCTCAAGGTACAGTCCAAGGCACAAATCACACGCTACCGTCTGCAGCAGAATATCCTCAATGAGAAGCTGATTCTCTCGGGACTCCGCCATCCCTTCATTATCACCCTGCATCAGACCTTTCAAGACCGGGACTGCCTGTACATGCTTTTGGAGCTCGTTCAGGGTGGCGAGCTCTTTTCCTTTTTGCAAAACTATGGCGCCAATCTGCAGCCTCTGCACCACAAATTCTACATGGCCTGTGTGGTTGCTGCGTTTGCATATTTGCATCCGCGGGATATCCTCTACCGCGACCTCAAGCCAGAAAACATTCTCATTGACACCGACGGCTACCTCAAGCTCGTTGACTTTGGTTTTGCCAAGCACGAGCGTAACAGAGCATTTACGACGTGCGGTACACCCGACTACTTTAGCCCTGAGCTCGTGATTGGACGAGGCTATGGCAAGGGGAACGATCACTGGGGGATTGGCATTCTCATGTACGAGGTCATTGCCGGGTATACGCCCTTTAGCAGCCCGGATGACAACCAGGCCGAGGTTTGCAAGCGCATCGTCCGACAGACGCTGAGCTTTCCTGAAGACTGTCACGATACAGAGGCGAAGCATCTCATTTCGGGACTCCTCAAAAAAGACCCACTTCAGAGGCTTGGCTGCGGCGTACGAGGTGTCACAGACATAATGACGCACCCCTGGTTCCGCCAAGTCAATTGGCAGCATCTTGAGTCGAAAAAGATTCACGCCCCATGGAAGCCCCCTGTTCGCTCCGAGGTCGATTGTTCCATGTTTGATGACTACGACGAGAACTTTCAGGTCATTCCGTATCTGGAGACGGGACCAGCTGCGGCTTGGGCAGACAATTTCTAATCTTTTTGCTTGGCCAATTTTGCAGAGCGAAGGAAATTTTCTCTTTTTCTTTTTTCGTCCTTCCTTTTTCAGTTTCTTGTGTATCATCGTTCATTTCCTTGCCCGATCAAGGCACGTCAATTATTTCGAATTGCGCTCGCAATCATTTTGTGGTTTGGTTGTCTTATAAGGACGTTGTTGAGAGCAGCAAGATCAATAGCGCGCCGAGTTCAATAATGTAGAAGAAGCATCGAAAGAAGAAAGGCTCTTCACCACATAGCATTCTTGCATCTAAGCATGTATGAGAGGAAAAAGAAATCGGGGGAAAAAAAGAAGGAAAGTAATAGAAAAGGGAAAACATCGAGGATAAGCCAGAAGATAGAGAGTGAAACATTACACGCGCGCACTCGCATTCTGCGTACATGGTAGTTATCTTATGTTCAAAGATCGCGCACGGTCTCACGACCGCAACCGCAAAACTCTCTGAGCTGGTCGAAAAAGCTCTTTGGTTCTTCAAGTCGTTGTGAGAGCCTCTTCGATTGGCGCTTCGACTGGCGCTTTGAGCGCTTCATGGGCGGCGGAGGAACGAATTCGGGCTCCTCCTCCGGCTCTTCCTCCAGGTCATCAAAGTTCGGCGCGGCATAACGAGATTGGGAATGGCGTTGCGAGCTCCGGCGCTCCGCACGGCTGCTCGTGCTGCTTCGCCTGCTGCTCCGTCTGCTACTCCGCCTGCTGCTTGAGCTCATCCTTTTCGAGGTTGCCACAGCAGCAATCACTTCATCAGCAATTTCTTCATCATTCTGGTCCACAAGCAATCCCGCATGATCCTCGTCGCTAAGCGCTCCGTCGTCGACGGGAAGGCTGCGCCACGAAGCCTCGGTGGCCGGGGCGCGCGTCGGCGTCTGGCCATCGTAATTTCCCGAGAGAATTCCGGCACCGATGCCGTAACCATAGCCACGAGGGCCAAAATTCTTGGCATAACATGCTGTTCGAGTGAATCACATCGACAAGAGGTGAGTACATTTGGCTCTTTCCGACTCTGACTTGCCTTTGCTCGCTCCACATGACTTCGACATGGCAAACGCAAGCAACATGAGAGAAGCGAACTTACTTTGGCAGAACGGGTTACCATCGTGCTCGAGGTGCTTGCCGAGCTCAATACGCTTCGCGCACGACGCGCAGCGAAAGCATGTCTTGTGCCACGTCTTACCGAGCACGACAAACCTGTATGAATATGTGTGCCGAGTCAGTCGCTGTCGCTTCTTTGTTTTCCTTGCCTTTGCTTGCTTGCTTGCAATCTCAAGAATTCGAGGACCGCTCGGACAACTAGCTCTGCTTGGCTCCACCCGCATACAGTGCAGTGCAGTGCAAGGCAATGCAATGCAATGCCATGCAATGCAATGCAGTGCAGTGCAATGCAATTCAATGGAGTGCAGTGCCGCGTGGCGCCGGCGCACTTACCTCTCGGCCATGTAGACGGGGTCGTCGCAGCGCGCGCATCGTGAGCTCGCCATCCTCGATCGCTTCTCTCGCCTGCCTGCCTGCCTGCCTGCCTGCCTGCCTGCCTGCCCGCCTGCCTAGCCTGCCTAGCCTGCCTAGCCTGCCTAGCCTGCCTGCTCGTCCGCTCGCTCCTCGCGACCTCTCCGCGCGTTCAGGTTTTACTTCAATCAACACCCAAGCGAGCGAGAGTGCCGTCGTGGCACGCGCGTGCCGCCGCGCGTACCGTACTCTACAGGCAGAAAGAAGGAAAATCGGAAAGGAAACTTGAAGGAAACTGAAAGGAAAGGAAAGGAGAAACCACTTTATCCACTTTGGGCCCCGGGGCCGCTGCACGCGCCCCTTCGTCCCTTGCTCCGCCCCGATATTGGGCACGGGAAGGAGGTTGCATGCGGCAGACTGCGGCTGTGGTTCGACTTGGTGTCCTTTGGCTGGTCTTGGCTTGGCTTGATTCGGCTGGGCTTGGCTTGGCCTGGCTCGGCGCAGCGCGCGCAGCACGCGCCATCGATGAGGATGGGTGCGTGTGTATGAATGTGTTTGTGGTGCAGTGCACACGTGCTTGCGCCGCGAAAGAAAAACATGAAAAGAAGTCAAGATGACTCGACCCACGCTGAAAAAGGGGGTTCATAAAGAATGTAGCCTCGCTGATGCAGGTGGAAACAAGGCTTTACGCATGCCGCGGCGAAGAAGAAGCAGGAGAAGCCTCGGACTGTTCTGTGTTGTTGACGACTTCCAGGGCATCGGGAACGACCTTGCACGGTGTACCTGCCAAAGACGACTCAAGTGCGGCCTGTGCTCGTCAAGGAAAACAGTGGAGTGAGCGTTAGTCCCCTACCGACAAGGACCGCGGCTGATGACCAGCCGTAGAATAAGCGAGGACATGAACAGTTTCGTTCAAACCATGGTGTACTCCAAAACGAACTCGCGGCGAATCGGATTGAGTTTGCCAGGAAAGCGAGCTTTGGAGGCTTTGCCAAACAAGGTTGCACTTTTGGTTGCATAAACGTACGATGATGTCAGGAGAGAGACCGTGCACGAGAACTCGTTCGAGTTTCGGCAGTTTGGCAATCGTCTCGAATGGCATGGTTTCGATAGGATTCTCACGAATGTCCAGCACGCGCAAACTTGCTAACCCAGCAATCTCAGGCGGGATTTCCCTAATTTTGTTTCGCGCGACGACCAAGGTCTCGAGCGCCGGGAGATGCTCGAAAACTGCAGTCGGAAGCGTATCGATACGATTGCTTGTAATGTCAAGCTCTTGAAGCTCTGTGAGTCGTGTTTGAGCCACGAAACGCGCCAATTTGCAGACACAAGCTTGTTCAAGTTTCTCGCACATAATATTTTTGCATTGTAAATCAGTGCTTTCTGCCAACGCTAGACGCAGCACATGCTCTCCTCGCGTCGCCGCCTTGGCTGCTGCCGCGAGCGATCGGGCTGTCGCCATGTCTGCTTCCGCTTAAAGCGAGCGAGCGTCCACACGTTACGAGCTCTTGAAAGAAAACCCGGCAAAAGCCTGGCGTCGCGTGACGTGACGTGGCGTCTCGATGCCGAAACGCAAAGAGCTCGTTCGCGTCCGGTGCGAGCTCCCTCTCGTGTCCTCTTTGCCGCCGCTGCCACTGTGCTTGTCTCACTGCCGCTGCGCCGACGCCGCATTTCGCCCATTGACCGACTCCGGAAATCCGCATTCTGCGCTACAAGCATTCATTTCTAGCCCCGTAAATTCGGGATATATCGTCAAAAGCGGCGACCTTGGCCGTGACGGCGCAGAACCGCGTGCGCGCGCGGGGAGGCGTACGTACAGACAAAAGGATCGAGGAAGTCCGCTTGCTGGATTGATAAAAGGCGCGCGTGCGCCTGGAAACCCTCCTCTTACGCCGCTTGCCTGACGGACGCGAGCAAGCAAGCGGCCGTGATGGAGGAAAACGGAGAACGGACGTCGCTTCGGGACGCGGCGAGGGACGGCGGCGACGAAGAAGAAGAAGAAGAAGAAGAAGAAGAAGAAGAAGAAGAAGACAGCCTTCTCGTTGCGCTTTCTTCTGATCTCGAAACCACGAACCAGTCTACGGAAACAGCGCACGTGGACCAGGCTCCAGGGAGAATCGAAACACAAGTCGGCACGCAAACAGCCATGGAGGTCGAGAGCGTGCAAGACACTTCAGACCTCGCCGACGATTCACAAAGTGGTGGCGACACAGACCAGGACCGGCCATGTTGGCAAGGCAGGTCAAGTGCTGGTCTTGGAAGGGGCAAACAAGCGGTAATTCCAGAACCCGGGTGCGAGATCCTCGCCTGCGTACTTCTTTTCCGCAAGATCCTCCTCATGCCATCCGAAACCATGCCCATTCGAATATCGTCAGAGTTCTCTCGCGAATTAACAAACGGCTTAGAGGATTCATCTCTTGTCACAATTACAGAACATATTCGATTTCCAAGGCTGGTTGGCCACCTTGAGTGCGGACATTCCCGAGGAGCAGACAGTGCACTCATTGGCAGAGTGGGGACGCTGGCTCGCCTCGAGTCGGTGGTGTCCTGTGCTCCATCAAGGCACGCCTCGCGCGATTCGAACGAGGGCGATATAGACGACGTAGACGACGGCAGCCATGGCTGGGCAGATGTGACAATATTCGGCGCAGCGCGCTTCAAGATTGTCGCGCTCGAGCCCACGAGCGGTCTCTTCCACGCCATCGCGCGCATCTGTGTTCTCCCCGATGAAGGAAGCGGCTCTTTAACACGCACTCCTTCTACTGCAACGAGTATTCCCGATTTTGTGCGGCAAGCGTTTGATCCAGTGTCGCTATGTGCACGAATCGTGGCGTCTGGAAGTCGCCTTCTCCGTCCCTTTGGCAAGGAGGATTTGGCCGAGAATTTTGTTCTCCCTCGCACTCGGGCGGAAACAGAAAAGTTTTCTTTTTGGCTTGCGCGGAATTTACCACTTGATATGCGCACAGTTCGCGCGCTGCTAGAGCTCAATTCAACAGAGCATCGTCTACTCGAAATTCTTAAATTTGTTACGGGCGTGGAGGAAACCCTTTCCTGTGCTTTTTGTAACGCCGCACTCGCAACCACTGCCAACGTCATTTCCATGTCAGAAGTAGGCGCTGCTGGCTCGTACATGAACGCATTCGGGTGCACGCACCAGCTGCTCACGCTCGATAAAGTTCCAGACGCTCGATCACGGGGCGCTCCAGTTTTGGAGCACACCTACTTTCCTGGGTACGCGTGGACTTGTATCTATTGCTACCAGTGTGAGTTTCACATTGGCTGGAAGTACGAGGCTGTTGACACTTCGTGCATTCCGCGCGAATTCTTTGGCCTCTTGCGCTCCGTGCTGACCACCAATCTACCTGGGCGTCACTGGCTTTGAAATCGCAATATATCTTCAAAGACAAAAGGAAAAACAGGAAACAAAAAACAAAAACGACATACACAAGGATCACCACAAGGTCTTTCGCCTGCGGGGCACTTCATCATCCTTCGCAGAAGGCGACTCTCCGTTCGCGTTTGACGGTCTGGCCTCCACTGTTGTATTGAACCCTTTGTCATTTTGGATGTCTGTATGCTTCGCCGAAGCATTTGGTATTCTTTCGACCTCGTCTGTATTCTCCACACTATGGGCGGGGTTGTCACTGTCAGCTTCGGGAGCCACTTCGGTATCGCCAGTGTTACGCTCGAGCTCGTCTGGATCAACTTGGAGGTCGCCTGAGGCCGCCACTGGCGTGGATGAAGTTGACGAAACTTGTTTCTCGACGTTTTGTGGAAAGCCATCGTTAAGCTTTTCTTCCGTGTGCGTCTGCTCCGCGTCATGTTCTTTTTCGTTTGCTAATGCAAAGGCCTCTGTGTCTTCCACAATCTGTTTTGTTTCCCCATCTGCTATATGTTGTAAAGATTCTGAATCTGCAAGTCCCGTGCGTGTCACGGTTGCGTCATTGACATTCTTGCCCAAAGCCGTCTCTTGTGCTTGTTTCGTGGCGTGATCAGCTTGTTTAGCAACACTGCCAGCGCCATGGGGTTCCTCTTCTTTTTCAATCCCTGCGCTTTGGTGCTGCGGCTCCACTCCCCACCGGAAATTTGCTGCTTCAGCAGCAACTCTTAGATCATCTGCAAGAGCCGTGACAGCGTCAGCGGCAGAAGCTGCGCCTTCTGCAGCCGCGGCAGCCCCACGTGCGGCGTCTGCTGCCCCTTTTGCAGCCACGACCGAGGCGGCAGCGCCTTCTGCTGCCGCACTCGCTGCTGCGGCAAAGGTTCCTCCATTTGCGTCCATTTGCCTTGCTTGACCGTCTTTCGTGCCAAAGAGGCTCCGATACTCATCTTCCAAAGAATCGTCCCAGGTCACAAACTGCATTTTCCGTCCCATTTGAATTGTGAGCTCATCAAGGTCTTGGCAGATTCGTGATGTGCACGACTGGAAGTCAGGAAAGGTGGCCCTCCACTCGCTTCCGTACAATTCACTTCGCATTTTGTCCACTTTTTCACTGCAAGACGGGCTTTCTGGCGAACTCTGGGTATTTTGACCCTGACAAACGGTTTTTTCAGCTTCTGAAAGTGCGACGAGCGCTGCGGCAAGAGATGCGTCTGGCTGTGATGCAAGAGATTGCCTTTCTTGTTGTAGGCGAGTCGCCTGTACTTCTTCATGATTATGTTCATCCCTTTGGGCGAGATGGGCATCCTCGTTGGACTTGTTCGCGTCTTCGTCTGGCTGGTTCACTTCGTTCATAAATCCTGTTTGGACTTCTTCTTCTTCTTCTTCTTCTGCATCTTTTTTTCCACTATCACTTTGGACTTCATGTCTCTCAACTTCTACTTCTGGAATTGTTCCCTTTTCTTGCCATACTTCTTCTTGTGCTCCTTCGGGAACGTCCTTTCTGCTTGGCGATGCTGAAGCATTCGCTGCTTTTATTTCGATTGGAAAGTCGTCGTCCTTCTGCTCAATGGAGTCCATCGTCCTAACTTGAATGGTTGGATCTTGGTGTTCTCCCAGGATGTTTTCGTCCGCGTCGTCTTCATCATTTCCCCCTCCAAGCGGCTCCGTTTGGCTTGGTTTTGCGCAATGTTTTTTCTCATGCATAGCCCCCTCGAGTGCAGACTCATTGCCATCGCCTGAGATGCCTTTGCGATCGAATATGCTGGAAGCGTTGAGTTCGGTGCCCATAGTCTCGCTTGAGCGTGGACCAAAGTCCGTGGCTTCGCTTCTGTCACTCAAGGGCTGTGCAGATTCCATTTCACTTCCTTCACTCGAGCGCGAACTCTGAAAGGAGCTAGATGATCCTGCTGAGCGTGAAGATCTTGGTCTGGCGCGGGGGCTTGCCGACCCATGCTCGAGAATGTCCCAGGTCTTTTTCCACGCTGGTTGTTCTTGCTTGGTCCACTGCAAATCCGTTTGTTGCTGAATCAATGGTCGTACCTGTGCACTTGTAGGTGTTGTGCGTGCTTGTTTCTGGTGTTGCTGCTTGTGAGATGACTTCTTCGTGTGAGTCTCTGACGCGGTTGCTGGTCGACGCGCCTCCCCTTCGCCTTTGTTGCACGAAGGCTTGGGTCGGCGTGCAGACTTGGGTCGCAAGCGCGAGCTCTTCTTCTCGCTACTTGCTTGAACAACATCTAGAGCAGAAGAAAGCGAGCTGCCCGCTCTGGAAGTTGTGCTCGTTCCTGAACTTGTTCCCGTACTCGAGCTGGAGGATGTGGACCTGAAAGTAGAGGCATGCAGCTGTAGTGATGCCTTGAACCTGCGATTCGCTTCCACTTTTCGGGCGATCTCGCGGCTTGCGCGACGTTCCCGATGAATTTTGTCTGTCTTTCGCTGCTCTGCGCGAATTGCGTCTGCATGTGCGCGTGCCTCGGCATCAAGTGCTGCTTGTCGCATTTTCAGCCGTTTGAGCTCGTCTCTTGTTGACTCAGGAGATTTGCTAATAGAGTGTTGAGGTTTGCCTGGTGAAGGTCTTCGCGAGCACCTGCGAGCGGGCGAACGCATGCGTGTCGACTCGGTTATGCGCTTTGCTGTCTCATTGCTTTCTGGCTCTGGAGCAGCTGTTTCTGCAAGTTCAACAAGATCATCGTCCACGAGATTGCCGGCATCGCTGGAAGCAATCGAAGGCTTACTTGCATTGCACCGCAAGGACCTCTCTTTGTCTTTTCCGAGTGCAGACTCGAGGTGAGGCATCATCATTTGACTCGGTTGGGGTGCCGGGTGAATTTTGCGTTTTCCTTTGCTTCGTCGAGTTTCGGTGGTGCGGGTCGTCTTTCGGGTCGTTCGTTTAGGACCGCCTAGACTTGCCTTTGTCGCCTCGAGCTCGGATTCGATTGCGCTTAGCTCCGTCATGTACATGTCGAGCTTGCTGCTGGCGCTGCCATCATTTTCTCGACGCGCAGACGCCAGGACCTTCATTGGTCGCGTCCGCGCAATACTGCGCGAGAACTGCCTTCCTATAGGTTCAAGGGGTTGAGTCTCTCGCAACACGGCAGGCGCAACGAGTGCGCGAGCGCTCCGCCACCACGGCCGTGCTTTTTCGATCAGCACGTACAAAGTTTGGGTTGCTTGAAGCAGCAGCGGTCACCTTCTCTTTGACAACGTAGCGCACAGCTCTCACAGTTGCCCTCAACTCGCAAGCACGTTAGCATGCAAGGAAAGCAGGCAAGCAAGGAAAGCAGGCAAGCAAGCAAGTAAGCAAGCAAGCAAGCAAGCAAGCAAGCAAGCAAGCGAACTAATACATCCGGGCCGTAGACTTCTCGTGAATAAGTGTTCGACGAGATCAGCTTTTCTGATTCTTGTAGGGAGCCATCTGGGTCGGAAGTCTATTTTCCGCCCAGGCTACCTCTCTTTGGGCGACTTGCACCCTTCGTATCTAAACCTTAACGCTTAATCTACATAGTAATCCGACTTATCTTGACCCGTCTAGCAAAGCACCAGATATCGGGCATGGATGGCCCTGCAACTCGGAGTTCAAGTTCTCACTAGACCAAAAACGGATAAGTTAATGCTTCCTTCGTGCGTCGCGTGGACTTGGGTTCCGCTGCCTCTAGAACGAACTTTTCTTTTTCTTGTTTTCTTTCTTTTTTCGTCCCATCGATGCCGCAGGGGGCATCTCAAACACGAAACGCCCGACACTGCACGGCGCCGAGCAAAGGCGCGGGGTGGGGGGGCGTGGTCGGCCTGGTGGACGGCGGCCTGACGAGGTCGCGAGCGAGGGTCGCAGACGCCTTGGAGAAAGCGCTCGCTTGGCTGCAACAAAAACCGCGGCGGCAGCGGCTTTCTTCTCTCGAAGAAGGCAAGGTGGTGGGTGCTGTGAGGTGAGTGAGAACGAAGGCAAGTAGATGTCTGGGCGGCAACCCGCCCCGCGGGACTCACTGTCAGGTAAACAGCCAGAAGCAAGAGCGGCTCTAAAGCTCAATGCCGTGCTAGACGGGCGTGGAAAGGCGAGCCCTGCGGAAGCAGAATTTTTGCTCGATCATGATGCAAACGTCAACTTTGATACGGACCCAATCGCCCGTGAGCTGCTGCAAAGCCTGGGTGTTTCGTCCGCAGACGCTCGGCAAACGGAAAAAGTCCAGAAAACGATTTTGCGTCTCGTGGCGGAAGCCCGATTTCGCCGCGGCGAAGCGCGCGAGTTGTCCCTTGCAGAGCTAGAAGTAGCCCGCTCAAATCTGGAACGCGAGCTTCTTTCATGCGTTGATGCCGCACGAAAAGTGTTGCTTGAAATGGACATCAACTTCATGACGCGAGTTCTTCAGGAGCGTGCGACTTGCTCTGCTGGGGAAAATAGAACTTCCACTCAAAGAAACAACGCTGCGGCATCTGCGCACGATGGGCCTCTGGATTTTGACGACGAGGAAAAGGTATACATTTCGCCCCCATCTTCGGCAGCTACTGTTGGCGGAGGGTTTGCGGCTGGTTCGCCACGGTCTGCATTAGGATCTCCAGCAGGTGCACGCAGCCCCACTTCATGGATTGACGGTGGCAAGGAGGAACAGGGTGTCGAACTCTGCACTGCACACAATCCTCAGACAGGTCAGTGGACACCAAGCATTGTCAGCGTGCAAAAACGCGTCATTGCCTTTTATGAGGTTGGACAGATTCGCCAAGACGCTAGCTTGGCAGGAGCTCGAGTCTCGCTCCCAACAGGAAATAGCGCTGCCTCTGCACTTAAGACTTTGCAAAAACAGAGTCCAAGTCAGACGTTTCTCGGAATGGAGTTGCGCCTACCGGCGCTTAACAACAGCAAAATTCTCCTTGCTGCCAGATCAGAACGGGAGCGACGCTCATGGATGGAGAATATTTCCTTTGCTTCAGCGTTCGATGCATCGCACGGGGACAACCGTGACTTCGAGGCGGCCGGGTTGCCCGTTTGTCTTGTCCAGGGCTTTCTTTTCAAGCGTTCGGTCGCTACTGGCGCTCTCTTCGGTGTATCCCCACGCTGGAAACGTCGTTTTTGCAGAATTGTTTACGATGCTGCCCGCCAGCTGTGGTCTCTGCAGTACCACACTGCCGCCCAAGCCCAAGTCCTGGTTCCCTTCAAGAATATTGCAAGTCTTGAAGAACAGTCGATCGAGGATGCGGGGGCAAGCGCTCTCCAGGCCAAGAGCACGGAGCAAATGGCGGCCGTCACCATTTTCTTGCGAAGCGTGACAGGGCGTTCACTTGTCGACCGCTTTCTCATTCCCAGATCAACTCTTTCCAGCTTTTTTGATTGGGTGCCGCTCCCAGTTGAGACTCGTTTTCTGGACAATGACGCAGCAAATTCTCTTGCACGCTTCGCAAACGAGCATCCACTCCCAGAGGACGATATTGCATCTGATGCAGCTGGACAGCCTAAGATCGCCTCGCCTCGTCCGCCTTTTGCCGAAGATGAGGATGAGACGTCGCCCTGTGAAGTGGACAGCGAGTTCGAAATGGGAACAGATCTCGGGACAGTCGATGAAGAGTCGCGCAGCGACCTTGGTTCTGATGCTGAAGGAGACAATTGCGAAGACATGAATGCAGAAAGGCTTCGCCAAGAAAGAAATGAGGAAGGTAGCAGCGATGAAAACGATGAAGATGATGACGACGATGAAGACGATGAAGATGAAGATGAAGATGAAGATGAAGAAAACGAAGAGGAGGATGAAGAAGACGATGAAGAAGACGAAGAGGAAGACGAAGAGGGAACGACCAAGGATTGGGAAACAAAACCGGTTACAGGTGTAACCGCACATGATCGAAAAACGCTTTTCGGCGAGCGTGTAGTGCGCGGCAACGACATCGTTCCGTATGTTAAACAGCAGCCGAATACTGCGAAACAGCAAAGGTCTTACTTGAACAAGACGCAAGATTTCTTGGAGCAACCATACGCAAGGTCTAGCGCCAGAGAAGGAGGGGAAGACGAGACTAATGGAAAGGACGATTTTGACGCAGAAGCAAAGAGTCTTTGCGCAAGAGTTCGCGCGAATACAGCCTCGTCAAGCCGATCTCGTGCGCGGACACGGACGCGCTCGCGCACAAACAGTGTCCCGACAGTCGACGTGCCTCTAGATGGCCCAAAACCCCGCGAAGGCCCAAGAAATGTGGATTCAAAACTACGAGACCCACCAATTTCACATTCTAGATCCTCAATGAATCCTGCCCGAAAAACAAATACGCTTGGTTCAAAGTGGCCCTTGGAAGCGATTGAACGCGTCGCAATTGGAGGTAGTAATGGTCGTAGCCCAAATTACGTAGACTTCCAGGGAATGCAGGGAGAAGCGCAACTGCCATCGTACAATCGGGACGCAGTACAACAAGCTCATCACAACTTCGACGTCTCGGAATACACTGTGGCATCACGGCAAGCCGCACAAAATCTCCCGCAGGCAACGAGCTCTGCCACTTCTGAAATTGATAACCATGACAATTTGGAGTCCCGAGCATGGCAAACAATTGCAAACGCTAGCAAGCTCGTACGCGAGGGTGTGAGCGAGGCACTAGATGCGCACGTGCTCGAAAAGTGTCGACATCTGCTGGCAGCAATTCATGAAGCCATGATTGACATCAAGACAGGTAGCTTTGTGGACCCAGCAGATACGGAGAGTCTAGCTCTCGGCCTTGAGCTCGTCATGGAGGCCGCTCAATGCATTATTGCTATCTCGGAAGTTGGCGTGCGACACTCAACTTCGCAAGTTCTAGAAACCGTAGACCGCGTTGCGATGTGTGATCTTGAGCGGTGCAGCGCAAGCGCAATGCGTACGGCTCGTATGCTTTTCGAGCTTGGCAAAACATGCATGGACGCGCTTGCGCAATCCATGGATGTCCAGGGCGCTGAAAACTCTCGCCGATCGAGCTTGATTTCAGCCATGGAAGACTGGAAGACGTGCCGTAGTGGAGACGATAGGGCTTCGAACCGGCAGAGTATGTCCGATGACGAGGTCTCGGCAATGGAAAGCACACCTCAAGTGCATAAATTTGAGGCATCGCCCAGTGTTAGCGCTCTCTCCGTCATGAAGCGCGAGAGTACGGGCGACAACGAAGAGGGGTACATGTCCGAAAACTTTAGTGATTGCGAGAGTGATGCGACAGGAATCGCCGAATCGCAAGCTATCACAGGCCAGAAGGGCCCAACATCCACTACAGCCACCACCACGACCACGATCGGAGACATCATCGCCTCAAGTCAGCGCTGCATCGCTCTTGAAAGGCTAACGGAGCAGGTCGCGGAAGACCTTTTGGGTCGGGGTCATGTAATTTTGCACAAAGTGCCAGACACCCCCATCTCGACCGGCGAGGAACTCGGGGAGTTTGGTATGGGCTATCTCGTTCCAGTGCCTACGCGGGCGCCTCCGCTGAGCCCGGCAAGCTCAAAAGAATCCGTGACAAGACAATCAAGAAATTCGCCACCACCTGTCAAATTACTACCAAAGGAGAAGCGACCACATCAACAAAGTAACAGGAAAAGCATAGAGCTGGCGTCAGTATCGAGTCCTGCGAAACCGAGCAACGTGAAAACATCTCCATCAACAAATATGCATTTGGCTCCCGAATCTGTGAGCCCTGAATGGATACTTTTGCGACAATTTAAGCATGCGCAGTGGACGCGGGCGTTTCTGTGGATCGATGAGGCCAGTGGAAAATTGTATGCGTCGAGCACGGGTCGTGTGACAGCGAGGCCTATATTTGAGACGGCAATGTGTGGTGCCAACGTAGAGGCACTGGGACGTGCTCCGCTGTTCAATGGCACAGATCGTGTCACGCGAATGTATCAGATTTCGATTACGTCACGACGAGACGGTTGGGCTGGTCTTGCCTTTTCAAGCGACATCGTGATGCGCAAATGGCTTGCAGCTCTAGACCACGTTGCGCGGCGCCAGGCGACCAACTTCACAACGAACGATAAGGTTAATGATCACCTGCAAAGACGAGACTATGGTTTAAGCCGCGTGCGCGAACGTCTCGAGCCAGGTCTCCGTCGGCTTGAGGCTGGACGTAGATATCGGGGGGCAGCAACTCCTCGCATTCGACCGTCCGTGCGTTCCACCCATACAGTTTTAGCCGATACAGGTTATGAGATTGACTCCGAGATCGGCACCGAGGACGTGGAATCAAAGGCAAGCACCGAGGATATCGAGTCAAAGACTGATGCGGAAGACGAGCAGGGGAAACCTTTGATGCAGAGGGAAGGTCAATCTCCTCCTCCAGGTGCGCACAGTAGGGAGAACGTTTCGGTCTCACATCGCTGGCAGGAGCGTCCATTTCGTCCGAGGTCGTCTACAATGGAGTCCGAAACCTTTTCAGCCCGGAGCAGCTCCTTCTCGTCCATCGGCGCCAAGAGTCAGAATTTGCGTCAAATTCCCATCAAGAACAGAAAAACGACGCGAGACGTTCAACGTGCCGTCAACATCATGCAGCAGGGGAGCACCTGGCATCATGTGCATCGCAAGCCAAGCAGATCTAGCGGGCTTGCCGAAGCGACATTACGGCTTACCAAGGACTGCTCCTCTCTGGAGCTCAGAACGAAGGGGCAAACGGAAATAGCAACGCGCGTAGATATCCTGGAGGTGACCCGCGTGGCACGCGGAGTGCCAAGCGCGACGCTGTTGAACGCAGCCGTGTCAGCGTGCAAGTGCATTCGTGAAAATGAAGAGGACGGGGCCAACGAGTCTTTGATCTCCCGCCTGCCACTTTCTGACGTGGAAATTAGCGCTACGGATGCTATGCTTGCCAACGAAACCGTAAACTGTTCGCTGCTGATAGAGTATGGAACGGGAGCCACTCGTTCCCGATTGGAGGTTTTAGCTCCCGACGCCGGAATGTGTGCGGTGTACGAGTATGGTATATTACAAGTGCGCAAGGTGATGGCGTCTCGCGAGAGATCTAGTTGTGGAAACGAACAACGCTTGATAGATTTTTAACGTTGAATCGTAAATATCTTGGAATTCATGGGAAATGCGAGCTACATGAGACCTTGAACTTTCAGAGAACAAATCATGAAGAACTTGAATCACTAGAAATCAACTTCTCTCCAAAAACGATCTCTCGAGCAGTGTTCTGCTGTTCGAACACTTCACGATAACAAACACAATCCTACCCAGTATACACATGCGCAGGCAAACTAAAAAGATCTCCCCCAAAATGTCTCAGCCCAGACTAACTAACCCGAGGACTTACTTTGCCTCAAATGTCTAAAGTTCGAGAGAAAGACTGTCTCTGCCGAAGTGGGTGCGCGCGAGGTCACGCAAGGCTTCGATGTGAGGAGCATAAAATTTTGCAAGAAGTTTCATCGTTTCGGCCTTGGGCTTGGGGGCCTTGGAGGTATGACTATTGGTGCGCGGCTTACTGCGCGCTTCTACTCTACGGAAGCTCGCCGCATCGAAGCCTTCGAGTCCTAGGAAGTTGATGGCCCTGTTGATCTCTTGCAATGGCTCCTTGAACAATTTGTCAGACTCGATGAGAAGGAAATTCTCAGCAGGGAAGAAGTTGAGCCAGTGGCGAAGGTGATGGTCGTACAGGGATGCTACAATCGTATCGACATCTTCTCGACCGGCTACACCCCCACTTGCGCACGTGTATGCGGCAGACGGATCGCCTCTTGGTACGAGCTGTGGGCATTTTTTTTCAATAAAGTCGATCATGAGAGGTACGTAGCTGTCAAAGTTGTTGTTGCACACGCCCGGATCTGATGCCAAATATTGCGTACAGATTTGACTCCCGCCCTTCATACTATAACGCGAATATGATCGCTTGACGGGATTGCGCAAAAGCACCATGAGCTTGATCTTTGGGTTAAGCGCCTTGAGCCAGACAGGCTGCCAGGCATCGACGTAGATCGACTTGATGGTGTTGTCCCCGACAAGGGCATTCGAGGGTAAGGAGGAAGTGCCCGCACCTCGCAAACAAAAGAGGTATGAGCGTACGTTGAAGTATGAGCGCTTGCGATTGGCGTACTTTTGCGAGGAAGAATACATGATATGATCGAAAAAGTGAATTTCCTTTCGGCACGCCCGACGAATATTTTTGTGAAGCGTGATTGCATCTGCGAAGAATGTGGAGCCTGCTTGGGAATAGCCAATAGTTGCATAAAAGGGAAGAGGCAGAGGCGTGCGACACATGGGCGACATGAGCGTCGGATTTGCCTGCGACGTACGGTCTGTTAGGCGAACAACATCCTGCGAACACAACTTTTCCTTGGCCTGGCAGAGGGTGAAGCACAAATCAGGGCCAACAGGAGGTGGCAATCCATTTGCGAGCCAGATGGGCGAGGACTCGGGAAATCGAAAGTTTGCGCGCAGCGCCTCCCAGGTGTCTCTGCCCCGTCTCAGTCGGCTGCTCGACGCGTCAATGTTGCCCAAAGGAGATGTGCTGGACGCGTTGAAGGGGTAGACGGGGTGCTGCGCAAGAAGAGCCGCGAAATCAACGTCGAGCATGTCACTACTAGTTTGATCCCTATCGCTGCTTTCATAATCTTCTTGCGACTCATCCATGTCGCGCTCGAAATCGTCCTTAAAGTTTGGCGCACCCTCACGTTTCCTTTTGAAACGGCCCGTGTGTTCTGTTGCAGCTGCCGCTGCTGCTGCTGTAGATGATGATGATGATGACGTGGTCGTGGCAAGCCATCCTGCATCGAATCGAATAGTCGTCGTTGGTTCGGACTGCAAGACGACCCTGCCGATGAGAAAGACGAAGACTACGCTGGCTACAGCGATGACTTGCGTGTACCTTGAACGGAGCAGCGAGCTCGACGCAGCTGCCTCTTCGGATGGGCTCCTACATGTTGGCATGCTCGGTTGTCGTCGTCCCCACTTTGTGGGAGCTCTGTCAACTCTATTCTCTACACCACCGCGCACTCAATGCTCGTGGGCGCGCATGCAGCGGGCTAGCGCGCGCGATGTCGCGCGCGAGTGTTGCAGAGAACGAAATGCGCGCCTTTTGTGAACTGCCGTCAACTTCTTCTGCAAGGGCGATTGATTGTGTCAGAAAGTCACTGTGCAAAAGAAGCGGTCTTCTGCTGCTGCTGCTAGCCTGGGCTGAATAATTTCCAAAAAATGACACACAGGACGGGAAACTGGACACCCTGCCAGTGCTTGGCATTGGTCAAACAAGCAAGCAAGCAAGCAAGCAAGAGCGGGCGTCCATCCGACCGACTGACCGACCCTCGCTTATGCTGGCCAGTATAGCGGCGTGACGACTTGAGATGCGATGCAATGTGAAGCGGCGCGTAACGTTGCTGATCGGGAGAAAGGGGGGACAATACCACTACAAGAGGATCGTCACGGAGACAGTCAAAAGGCCCAAGTTTGCTCTCATTTTTTATTCCTCTGTCCTGCTGTCAGCTCGCTGTTCCACTAATCGTTTTCATTGAACGCGACTTAACGCATCAATCTTTTTGGCACAGACCATTGACCAAATATAGCAAGAACGAATGAAAGAAAGAGCGCAAGAACGAAAAGAAAAGAAAAGAAAGAGCATGACGCTGGATTGCGCAAGGAGTTTCGTTGGAGAAGCTTGTTTGGTTGGAATCCTAATTTTATGCTTAGCCTACCTACCACCCTGATATAACACGTCACGTATCGTGGCACTTTATCCAAAGAAAATGTTGGAAAGGAGAAAAACTGCGCAAATCAAGAAAAACTGTGCAAATCAAAAGGTAATTTCTTCCTCCGGAATATGGAAGACGGAAATAAGAAGCTTGCGAAGCTCGTCATTGTAAGGTGCGTAGAACTGGCGCAACATTTCCATTGCCTCAGGGTGGGGCGGCGCCTTGTTTCGGGTGTGCGTGTGCGGGCCAATTTCGCTGATATATTTTTGGATGGCGCCGGGTTCGTAAGGTGGGAGCTCGAGGAAATCTGTTGCGCGGGACATGGCTTCCTCGGGAGATTTGAAGAGCATATCAGAGCTAATGAACAAGAACTGCTCTGGAGGAAAAAAGTTGAGCCAATGGCGAACATGCAGCTCGTAGAGTCCAGAAATAATGGTATCGTTGTCAAGGAGCTCGGTGCCGTAGTGATAACCGCACCTGTAGGCGTGACTCGGATCGCCTCCAGGCTGCAAACCCGGGCATTTCATTCTGATGTACCGGAGCATGGTGGTGACGTAAGGAAGCATGTCCCGGCAGAACTCCCGGCGAATGAAGCGGGGGCAGCCACGACCACCGCCCATTTGAGAGAATCGCGAATAGGTACGCTTGGTCGGGTCACGCAAAAGGACAATAAGCTTCATACGCTGGTTGATGGCGCGGACCCAGGATGGGTACCAGATGTCAGTGTAGATCGCCTTGACAGTGTGATCACCGATAATTTTCTTTTGATCAAAGTTGACTCGGCGGAAACAACCAAAGTATGAAGTGATCGAGCGAGGTTTGTCAACGCGATTCTTATGGTACTGTGCCCTCAAATAGAGGGTGACGTCAAAATAGTGGATCTCCTTGTGACACGCAGCACGCACATCGTTATGTTTCCGGATGACATCTGAGAAGAAGGTGGTTCCCGACTGCGAGTACCCAATGATAAAGTAGGCCGGGATGTTGTGACGCTCCCTGCAGCGTGGGCGCGAATACGAGGGGTTTTTGCGCGTAGTGAAGTCTGTTCGCTCAGCCATGTCTTTCTCGCAGACGACTTCTCCGCAGAGCTCAAAGCAATGATCGGGCGAGTACGGGTGTGGGATACCGCTGTATAGCGCGGCTTCGTTGCTTTCCGGGTAGATGAAGTTTTTGGAGATGGACTCCCAAGTTGTAGCGCACTCGGAATCGTCCGCGGCCGGCTTGATCGTGTGCGTCATGTTCACGCGAAAGTCATTTTCATCGTATTGAGGCCCTAGCTGGCCTCGTCTGACGCGCGTGAAATTGTCGTCAAGGTACCCTTCGAGTTCACTGTCGAGTGTCTGCACGAAGACGGCGCCACTCGCAAAGCCGTCGTTTTCCCGTACAAGGCTTCCGGGACTATAATCATCACTGGCCGGCGCTGGATTGTTGAACAGGACGACAACGACGAAGAGTGACGCCGCGACCGCGACAATGCCTGCGCGAGAGACTCTGCTGCTGCTACTGCCGCCGCCGGCGCGGGCCCCCATCTGAGGTGGAGCCATCGACTGGATCGGTATGGTCGTGGTCGTACTCTTGGCGACTCGACCTGGGCCAGATCGTTGCCGGCCGCTCTCGGACGGACTCCTCTTTTTCCTGCTCTTCACCGAGGGTGGCCGGGCGCGACTGGCCCCGGGCCCGCCTCGCGCTGCTCGTCTGCCTTCTCGCCTTGCCTGCCCGCCCTTGCCCCTCGCTCGCGCACGGAGCGGAAAGCCGAAGCTGCTTTGGCGCCTAGCAACCAAGCTAGCAAGCAGTAGTCTCAGACGCCTGCCGGCCGGGTCCAACCTGTGAACTTCAACTTGAGAGGCGAGGAGAGACAACAGCTTGAAGCAAAGCCAACTGGTTGCATGAAGCAAAGCCAACTGCTTCAAGCAATAGCCAGCTGCTTCAAGCCAAGACAGGGCCTGCCTTTCCTGTCCTGATCGCCTTGCCTTGCCTTGCCTCGCCTCGTCACGCGCAGTCACCGCTTACATACAATAGTCGCTCTAGAATGGAGCCTCGCCCTTACAGCAGCTAGATGCTCTCCGCCGGAGTCCACACGCGGTCTGGGTCCAACTCACACTGGCAATCAGCCTGGGCTGAGGCCAACTTGAAGTAGGCCTATAGGCCGATTAAAAAGGGAGAGGAAGAACTCGATGATGATGATGATGATGATGATGATGATGAAGTGGGGGGCGGAGAAGTCCAGCCAAGTAGGTGTCAGTGCAACTTGGAATGGAGGATGCACCTTGGGAGCACAGACGCGTGCGTGCCTGGGCACGATTGGGCGTCGGATTAGGCCCAGGACGAGTCGGGAGATTTTTACGAGCATTAGCAGTACTGGACTGATATATCGTAATTGGGCAAGACCGGCATATTCAAGGAGATGTTGACCTTCGCCCGCCCCCTGCTATCTTGAAATGCCACGGCGTCTTGCCTCGTACTTATCTATAAAGTCTTCACCGAATCGTAGAGACAAAGTAAGGTGTGTGTTCAAGACAGGCCGTGGACGGCATGCCAAAGCTGTGATGAACGAACGCATGAACGCACGAACGAACGAAACGAAATTAACGAAATTAACGAAATTAACGAAATAAGCGGAACGAACGAGAAATGCCACAAATGCCGCTTCATCTCGCTTTGCAAGAACACCTGAAAATAAGCAGGAAATATACTACTGTACAGACGCCTTCGTGTCACCCTACCATACCTACTGTGCAGCCGATCGAGACGGCATCTGGATGACAGCTTGCTCATTTCTCTTGCTCACATGCTGCCGGCTGATGCACGTCGCCAATCTTGTCGCGCAAGCCTGCCTTGCCTCCACATTAGCTCCGCGCCGTGACGTGGCGGTGCCGATCACGTGTCGGCCGAGGCCATGGCCCCTTCGGCAGTGCTTACCCCTCCCCTCGTTGAAGTGTTTTCCTTCCCGTCTGATTGATACCGGCTCCAACGAGTGAGTCCCCATGGTCTGTCTGCCTGCCTGCCTGCCTGCCTTTCCACCACGAGTAACCAGTAGGGGGCAGAGCAGAGAAGAGCACAAGGCGCACAGTTACGTAGTTGAGTTGACCGTGCTGGCCGGCAGTGGCAGAACGCCGTGGAGAAGACAGTCCAAGACAGACAGACATAGAGAGAGACAGAAAGAGAGACTACAGACGACCGAGGCCGGTCACCACCGGCGCGGCAGACCATCAAAACGCTAGTAGGTGTCGCGTGCTTGCCGAGCGAGGCGAGGCAAGGCGCGGCGGTCATTGCTGTGGCCGCAGGCGAGCACAGAGACTACGTGCAATCCGTGAGCTGTAGCGAGCTAGCTCTCTGCAAGAGAAGATGAAGTCGCAGCTGCTTGGAGGCGCGCGGAGGAGCGCCGCAGCGTACGATGAGGAGCTTAGGTCCATGCGACGGAGGACGTTGGTGGTCTTGTACATGACGTATGCATGCTTTTACCTGAGCCGCAAAGCGGACTCGGTCGTCAAAATTGCTCTACACGAAGAGGAGGGCTTTAGCGTCGAGGACCTGGCCATGCTGGACACTGTGTATCTCTCCGTGTACACAGGAAGCACCATGGCGTTGGCGGCAAGCGGTCTTCTCTCGGGCTGGCTTGACTCGGGCAAATTTCTTTGCACGGCATTAATGTGCCTCGCCATCACGAGCTGGCTCAAATCGAGGGCGCGCACGCCCACGGAGTTCGCTGCCTACCAGGTGCTCCACGCCTTCTTCCAGTCAGCAGGGTGGCCAACGTGCATCAAACTTGTCGGCATCTGGGTCACGGAGAACCGCGGCTTTGTCATGGGTATCTGGACTACCTGCCAGTCCCTTGGCGGCATCCTCGGCGCTCTCTGGGCGACCTGGTTCATGTCACACTATAGCTGGTCGTACTCTTACCTTTATCACGTGCCCCTCATGGTGGCCATGGGAGTCGTCTGCTACTTTACAATTCGTGACGACCCACCCAATAGGGATGACGAGGATGATGACGAGGATGGAGACGAGCTTCCGGAGGGCCCAACCCTTGTCATGAATGACAACACCCGAGGAGGTCCTGGCGACATGGAAATGGCCAAGCGTCGGGGCCGTGTGGGAAGCACTGGAAGTCGCAGCCGCGCTGGAAGCTTTCCCGGCACCGAGGAGGTGACGCTGTACAAGGTACTTCATATTCCGGGCGTGGTGTGGATTCTCATTTCATACTTTTTCCTCAAATTTTTGCGGTATGCTCTGCTGATGTGGCTCCCATACTACTATGAGGAAGGCTTGCACTTTGACCAATCGTTGGCTGGATACATGAGTTCCTGCTTTGAGCTTGGTGGTATGATTGGAACTCCCTTTATTGGATGGTTTTCGGACCAGGTTCTTCAGGGCCGACGCGACCTTACTGCTGCTTGGTTTCTTTCTGGCGCGTCCATCATGCTCATGGCTTGCGTGCTCGTCTCTGCAGCTGGTGTCACGCTCAATGCAGTTTGCATGTTCCTCGTTGGCATCCTTGTTATTGGCCCGGACTCCATCATTTCCGGTACGATTGCGCAGGATCTCGGGGTTGCGTCTTCCATGGGCAACAAAGCAATCGGGACCTTGGCTGGCCTCATCAACTCTGTCGGTTCATGTGGCGCCATTTTCCAGTCGTATGCCACGGCTTATATTTCGCGCGTCTATGGATGGTCGGTGCTCTTTACAATCTTTGTGGCATGCTCCATGTGGAGCGCCTGCATTCTTTTTGCTGTGGCACACCGAAATCGCGGCGAAGCGCTTTCTGGCATCACGAGCCAAAAGACCTCGATGCGAATCGTTACGGTCTGCGCTAGTATCTTCGTTCTCTATATGCTCGCTCTCAGTGGCAGTCAAGGTGCGGCCTCTGCAACGTCCAAGTAGACGGCCTGGTGAAGTTTCTTTTGCTCTTTATCTTTTTTCTTAGGAGGGAAAAGGGATTCGATTTACCGGTAGTTATGATTGTGTTTCTCTTTATTTGATTTGAGCCGATTGAAAGCTTCGAATGCTTGACCGCTTCAACAAATCGCTCGATCGGCGAAAAAGTCTGTGATTGGTGTTTGTTCGCCGCGTTATTCCCGCAACTTTCTCTGGCACCTGATCTATGCACTCAAGGCGACCCTCCCTCCACCAAAAGAATATCAAACAAATTAGGAAAAGCGGCTCCGTGCGCTGCAGCACTGCAGCACAAACAAGACCCTCGTTTCTATCCCTCAAGACACCCAACCAACCAACCAAACAAGCAAACAAACATATAAATAATGCAAATAGCGCGAAAGAGTTTTTCTGGACGCTGCACTGAACACAGGAATTGGAATTCATTTGAGAGTCTTTTGGTTTAATTTTTTTCTCTGTTTCCCCTTCGAAAATAGACAGGATGGAAAAAAGAAAAAAGCTGTGGCGGTGTGTCCAGCCTTTCTCGCTCTCCCTCGTCGCTCCCACAGCAGCACGTTGAAGGGCTAACACATAATGGAGGCAATTTGGACGATTCTGACGCGCTCTCTCCGCGACCTTGGATCTGCCGTCCCGCACAGTGTAACTTGGGCCGATGTTTTGGCGCTGAAAATAGTAGCTCCAGAGCCTGTGAATATCTGCAGAGTTGAAGTGCACAGTGGCCAGGACGACTCTGAGCTCGATTGGAGAGTCTTCTTGCCAGTGGTATATTCCGAAGCAAAACCCAAGCTGTGGCTTTCACCCGCACCTGACAAACTGTAGATTTTACCGACACTTGGAACTATTGTCAGCAATCGTTCCTCGGACAAGAGATTCTCACGCGTGGTCGCGCTTACTACAATAACAGCGGATTTGGCTGTCTTGACGAATAGCGAGTAAAGTGCCTTTTAAAAGCCTGTAAAAGATGTTGCCAGAGACCTGCAAAGCCCTTCTTGACATCATGAGAAAAAGCTACATAAAACCTGCAGACTCTTGAAAATTTTGCATTCGATCACCCACAGAGGCTGCTCGTTGCATGCAATTCTCATTGCATCTTATCGTGACCGGAAGCCATCTCGCGATGCGAGAGCTTGTGCTTCGCAGCGCTTGCATAGGATAAGGACTTGACCTAGCGCGCGCTCGAAACGGGTCGTCCATTTAGAAGAAGAGTAAGGACGAAGACTCAATCTTCGACTCCGAGTTATCTTTCTTGGCGGGCGAAAACGCACCGGGATCATAAAAGGGTTGATTAATATCCTGCGAAGGAATGACAGCGGAGTTTTCCCCTCTTGGCGAGTGCATTTGGGCCTGCTGAGGCAGAGTGGCAACGGAAGTCCGCATCATGTACAGAATAGTTTGTTCGACCTGGGCCCTCTGCTTGAACAGTGAGTCAATAAGCTGGTTTTGCTGCTGTATCTGCTGCTGTAATATTTGAATATATGTGGGGTCGGGTCTTGCCCCCGAACCGTTGACGGCATTCTGGATAGAGTTGAGCAAAACTGTTTGTTCGTCTTTGGTTTTGGCAATTTGATCGTCAAGCTGCGCAACTCGTGATCGCAAGTACGCTTGCTGAGATTCCACAGGGGGTTGCTGCACATTTTGGTATGTACCGCCGCTGCTACTCGTGCGCATGAGGACATTCCTTTGACTGCTGCTTTCACCTGCATTGTGAAGAAGCATGCTTTTGTTGCTATTGGCGCCACTACTTCGTTGGCTGCTATTTCGACCAGCCACGGCTGGACCCCCTTGAAAAGTTGAACGGTCTGCCGCGCTCCGTTGACGTTCGAGAGGGCCATGAACCCGTGAAGACAAAGAAGAGGTTCGCCTCAAGTGCGCATTCTGCACCGAGTTAGATCGACGGAAATCTGGCGGCCCGCTGGCTTCAGCTTGGCGCGCAAGAGATTCTTTGACGCTAATGACCTCCATTGAGCCGCGTCGTTGCCGATTAAAGTTTGCTTCGTTCATGAGCTCTCGTTTTTCGAGTGCCTCGACGCGCTGGCGAAGACGGAGGTTGCTCCCGTCGCGAAGTTGGCTTGAACTGGATTTGCCGCCGCCGCCACCGCCGCCGCCGCCAAGACTCATGGATCCAGACCTTCGTCCGTCACTGCTATAACTGGCGTTGGCAAAGTTTCCCCCAGCTTCGTTGCGCTGTCGGAGAGCTTGCTTGCTGGCACTGCTTTCCGTGACGCTTTCACCGCGCGCATCATTTTGGCGTAGAGACATTGCCGAGTTCGTTGTTTTCGCTTCTGGAGAAGTCTTGCGCTCGGCGTCGCGGTGTTTCGACGCGCCCCCCCCCATTTTGAATTTGACGTCGCGGTCTCGCCGCGCTCGCTCTTGACCCGAACGAATGGACGAAACGAATGGACGAAAGCAGTTCCTTTGAGGCCTCGAAGCCTCGGATCGTCCGAATTGCAGCTGCGTCTACTTCACAAAGGCTCCCTCCGGAGTCTGCTCGGAAAGTTGTCCGCGCACGACGCGAGGCGCGGAATCGCAATCGCAAACACTGACACGAGAGCACGAGCACGAGCACGCCTCTCCGCGAGCGTCGTCTCTCGACAAGCGAGTGCAAGCTCCGCGCCAAGTCTGCCCGACTCTGCCTGCCCAGCCGGCTGCAGCCGCACCGCAGCGCCGCTGCAGCGCGCCGCCGCCCCGCCTCGCCTCGCCCCGCCCTTGAGAACTGCGGCTCTGTCTGTGACTGTGTCTCTGTGCGTGTGTGCGAGTGTGTGCGAGTGTGTGTGTGTCCGCGGCGGCGCCGCTCTGCTCCGTCCTCCTCCTCCCCTCGTCGTTCCCGTTCCCGTTCCCTGCGCTTGCTTGGAGTCCTCTCCTCTAGGTGGCACAAGCAAACAAAACGCACGCGGGCGTGGGTGCTGTCATGCATGCCTCGCGTGGACGATGCTATGCAGTGCCAGTGGGGTGTGTGGCTGTGATACACGATACGTCACCACCGAGGTTCGCTTTTATCGCCGCCCTCTGTCACTTCACCGCGTCCGTGGCCGGTCGTGCTGCTACGAAAGTGCCCAGCTCGCGGCGCAGCACACACCTTCCTTGGACGTGCTGTGCAAGCCTTGTTTGTCTCAGCGAGCGCGCGAGCATTGCAAGCAAAGGAGGGAGGGGGCGGCGAGCCTCGGGCGACAGGTGTCGCTCGTCCTGTCGTCGACGCGGGCTGAGCGGGGAGCAGCATAAAAGCCTCGATGGCGATCCAACTTCCTGGTGCGGAGGGGCGCACACCGTCTTCTCTCCCAGCCAAAACGCTGTGGAAGGAGAGAACAGCAACCAGCGTCACTTCAAAAAACAAGATAAAAAGGGGGGAGGGGAGGAGGGAACCTGGAAGTCCGGTTTCCTGCTTTGAGCTCTTTCAGACTTCGCTCACGACTGGCAGGCGGAGTTAGATCGAGGCCGTAACGGATTTTCGTTCCGTGGGTCTTCAAGTCGAGGTCGGCGTTTTATTGGGAGGAGGCCGAGGTAAGGAGGAGGCTTGATTTGAGCACAACGAGACCGAGTCGGAATTTGGTGGCTGGCAAGCTGGTACGAAGGAAAGAGGCTAGAGAAGATGCTCGCGAAAGCAAAGTGATTCTGAGATGCTCCTCTGCGAATGGAGTCATCATCAGCTGATGCAGCGGATGAAAGAGAAATCGTGGGTCGGTGACTCTGACTCTCTGTCAGTGTATCAATCACGCGGGACTCGGCATGTTCGTCTCGTTGATGAACTTTTAAGCTTGTGTAGCAGGTAAGACAAGAATAAACGAGAAAAGATGGGTGAATGCCTCTATTAGGGAAATACTAATTCTGAGATAAAGCTTGAAATATGCCCGCACTAGCACATTCTGCTCTTCGAGAACACCCGGAAAAATGAGTCTACTTGGCCTCGTACCAGTCATTGGCAGCATCCGCGTCTACAATCATGTCGACGCCGAGAACGTAGTCGAGTGGGTTCTCCATGCACTCGCGTAAGATTTCCATGGCCTCCTTTGTCGACTCCTCGGGACCTTCTGCAATAATTTCGTCATGCACCTGGAGAATCATACGCCAACCAAGGTCGCGAAAGGCCTGGTTGGCGTAGAGCTTGTTCATGGCGCTCATGACGATATCCGCAGCGCTGCCTTGGATCGGTGTGTTGATGGCCGCGCGCTCGCTTGCGCGACGCAAGCTGGTGTTGGAACTGTTGATTTTCTCCAAGGGCCGACGCCGACCCCAAATGGTCTCTACGTAGCCATGGTCTCTGCAAAACTCAATCGTTTCTTTCTGCCATTCACGCACCTCTGGACGGGCGTTATACCAGCGATCAACAATAGCTTGGGCCTCGTCAACGGAGACGCCAAAGTCGTTCGCGAGGCCAAAGGCGGTCTTGCCATAAGCGATTGAAAAGTTGAGAACTTTTGCCTGACGGCGCTCCGAGGCGTATTTGTCCTTGATGAGGGGATAGGGGGGCGGCTCGTTGCCGTTTGCGGCCTTGTCCCATTCGAGAATGACCTCCTTGTCATTGGCAATATGGTCGAACATGCTGAGCGCCGTGCGGCTGTGGAAGTCACCGCCAGCGATGAAGGCGTCAATCATCGACTTGCAGTTGGCAAGGTGCGCAAGGACGCGAAGCTCGAGCTGACCATAATCAGCGACGATGAGCCGATTCCCTGGACGGCACGTAAAGGCCTTACGAATCTTATAAATGTCCTTCTCGAGGGCAGGCTGATTTTGCAAGTTTGGGTTGCTGGCGCTCAGACGGCCAGTGTCTGTGTTGAAGTTCAAAGAGGTGTGCACACGGCGCTCAACATCGGATTTGGCGCGCTGAATAAGGGGCTCGATAAAGGTGCCAATGAGCTTTTCGATGGCAAGAGACGTGGTGAGTTTCGAGAGACCCAGACAAGCCGCCTCGCCGGCGCCTGGATTTTTCTCTTCGAGCGTCTCGTATGCGATGCCCCAGCGAGGCGGATCCCTCGTAACGTCGCCCGCAAGAGCCTGGAGCTGGCCCGCGCCAGTCTTAGGCTGCTCCGTGGCTGTCTGTGCAATGACGGGAAGCCCAAGACCGCGAAATTGAACAGTGGTCTTTTTCTTCAGCCCGGGAAGCTCGATGATATCGGCATTCTCACCCATGCTTTTGGGGCCGTGAATGAGTGCAGCACGCTGCTTTGGTGAGTTCAAATTGATGTTGTCTGCGTCATCAGGGTTGACGAGCGCGTCTGATTCGCGGACCCAATTCCGAAATGCGGCCATGTTTTCTTCGAGGTCGGCTTTGCTCTGCACAGCTATATTTTCGAGATGCTCGACATCAATTTGAATACCTTCGCGTTCCATCTCCGTCAGGACGTGCGCAAACGGAAGTAGATTCTCTTCGTAGACCTGAAAGAGGCTTTTTGGTACGGCACTTTCTTCCTTGTCAATAAACATTGTCTCTAGCGTTTGACGAAAGGTGAAGTAGAGCTTGAGACAGGCCACAGAGTCAAGACAGCTGTATGCAATCCACTGATCTCGTTTTTCACCTACTTGGATTTCGTCAATCGGTGGCAATTCTAAGCTCTTTCCTGGCTTGCCGCTGGCCAGGATCTTGGGTCGCCCGAAGAGATCGAGCATAGGCGTTTTGCCGAGATCCGGCGTCTCGAGGAATTTCTGCGAAAGCGCAGCGAGAGAGTAACCTTCAATGCGTCCATTGTGAGTGAGACGGCCCATGTGCATTGTATCGCCGGCAAGGCCATGGCAGTCGACATTGTGGTTAAATAGAACGTGACGATCGAAGCTGTAGTTGTGCCACACCTTGCGAGGGCTTGTCTTGGCCTCGAGGGCTGGAGCAATAATCTTCAAAAGGCCCATGGGGTCGTGCTGAGCGCCGTCACCCATGACGTCTATCCAGGCACAGAGACGCTTCGGAGGTAGTCGCAGTTTGGCCTCGCCATTTGCAATACTGGGGAAGTTTTTCGCAAGGTCGTTCTCGTTGGTGTGCACTTGGGTGAAATCTTCGAGCGTGGGAAAGGCGATCGAGACGCAAGTCACGACGCCATTGCCAACGGGCGAAGTGTTTTTGATGTCGATGATGACCTCTGTATCGCATCCGAGAATGGCAATATCCGGAGGCAGGGCTTTGATGCGCGTCATTAGCTCATGAGCAGCTGACTCCGTTTCGATGGTCCACACGTCAAAACCTCCAGATGTACTAGGGGAAATAGCGAGCGGTTCGCCGTTGGAGTCGACCTCCCACGAAAGCATGGAAGAGGACGCCGTAGCCCCAGAAACCACCGCCTTTGGCGCGCGGGGATCAACGCGTGCCTCGGGAGATCTCTGCAAAGACCTCTGCGGCGATTCCGGCATTGACTTCGAGGGTTTGAGTGGCGTTTCAGAAGAAAAATGAGACAAGGGAGAGGGAGTCGAAGACTCGTTCGCGACCTCGGGAGACTCACTACGAGATTCCACAAGTGTTGGTGTTGCTGATTGAACGCTCGGAGGGGCAGCCACGTGATTCGGGGTTTGGAATTTACCTAAAATCGCATCCATGTAGTGCACAGACGCGTTTTGCAAATGACGGTCCTCAACATCGGCCAGATGTGTGATTTGTTTGTCGATACTCGAAACTTGCGCAAAAACAAGCTGGCGCAGGTCTGCAATAGTGCTTTTCGTTTTCTTGAGCTCTTCCAAGAGCACGCAAATTGGTGATGGCTTTATGATCGGAAGAGTCGATGAAAAATCGCCGAAGACATCATCATTCCAAATATTCTTCTGAGAGGCAGATGCCTCCTTGCCAGCAGTAGACGCGACTTTCCCTGATGTATTGGCCTCTTCCTTTGCCGCGGCAGCTGGCTTGGCCTCTTCCTTTGCCGCGGCAGCTGACTTGGCCTCTTCCTTTGCCGCGGCAGCTGATTTGGCCTCTTCCTTTGCCGCGGCGGCTGATTTGGCATTTTCCTTTGTCGCGGCAGCTGATTTGGCCTCTTCCTTCGCCACGGTGGCTGATTTGGCCTCTTCCTTTGCCGCGGCGGCTGGTTTGGCCTTTTCCTTTGTCGCGGCAGCTGATTTGGCCTCTTCCTTCGCCACGGTGGCTGATTTGGCCTCTTCCTTTGCCGCGGCGGCTGGTTTGGCCTTTTCCTTTGTCGCGGCAGCTGATTTGGCCTCTTCCTTCGCCACGGTGGCTGATTTGGCCTCTTCCTTTGCCGCGGCGGCTGGTTTGGCCTTTTCCTTTGTCGCGGCAGCTGATTTTGGCAGCTGACTTGGACTCTTCCTTCGCCACGGCAGCTGACTTAGACTCTTTCGTTGAAGCGGCGGCTGATTTGGCCTCTTCCTTTGCCGCGGCGGCTGGTTTGGCCTTTTCCTTTGTCGCGGCAGCTGATTTGGCCTCTTCCTTCGCCACGGTGGCTGATTTGGCCTCTTCCTTTGCCGCGGCGGCTGATTTGGCATTTTCCTTTGTCGCGGCAGCTGATTTGGCCTCTTCCTTCGCCACGGTGGCTGATTTGGCCTCTTCCTTTGCCGCGGCGGCTGGTTTGGCCTTTTCCTTTGTCGCGGCAGCTGATTTGGCCTCTTCCTTCGCCACGGTGGCTGATTTGGCCTCTTCCTTTGCCGCGGCGGCTGGTTTGGCCTTTTCCTTTGTCGCGGCAGCTGATTTGGCCTCTTCCTTCGCCACGGTGGCTGATTTGGCCTCTTCCTTTGCCGCGGCGGCTGGTTTGGCCTTTTCCTTTGTCGCGGCAGCTGATTTGGCCTCTTCCTTCGCCACGGTGGCTGATTTGGCCTCTTCCTTTGCCGCGGCGGCTGATTTGGCATTTTCCTTTGTCGCGGCAGCTGATTTGGCCTCTTCCTTCGCTACGGTGGCTGACTTAGACTCTTTCGTTGAAGCGGCGGCTGATTTGGCCTTCTCCTTTGCCACGGCAGCTGACTTGGCCTCTTCCTTTGCCGCGGCAGCCGACTTGGCCTTTTCCTTCGCCACGGCGGCTGATTTGGCCTCCTCCTTTGCCACGGCAGCTGACTTGGACTCTTTCGTTGAAGCGGTGGCTAATATAGCCTCTTCTTCCTTTGCCGCGGCAGCTGATTTACGCCTTGATCTGCGCCTTGGTTTGGGATTTTCTGGTCTTTCTTGAGCAGCTGATTTAGCCTGCTCCATTATGCCAGCGTCTGATTTGGGCTCTTCCTTTGCAGAGGTGGCTGACTTGGCATTCTCTTCCTTGCCAGCATCCAATTCGCCATTTTTTTGTTTACCAGCAGCCGGCTTGGTGCCTTTGGAGGCCAAGTCGCGCCGATGTCGCAGGAGAAAGAGTGGTTTCTGTGATACATGAAGTGTTTGATTTTTGCGCGCTTGCTTGGGACAATAAGCCACGAGAACGCTGCGGTGACGGACTTCTATCCGCTGCGCTTGTAGCTGCAAGTCAGGTTGCAGCGAGAGCTGGCCCGAGTGCTCGTGGCCAATCCGTTTCCACGAAGTCGGCTTCTGCCGCGAGGGTGGTTGCCACGGCGTGCCTCGCAGCAGTAGAGCGCCAGCTCGCGCCTGCAGATCCACTCCGCGTCGCGCAGCTCGCATGTGAGCGAGCATGATTGTTACCTAACTTCAGCCTTCGCCTAGCCACCAGCCCACGTCTGCCTGCCTGTTTGTCCGCCGCCCGCGGCCTGCGCCGCACCGCGGCTCCAGCCCGCCGCCTGCCTTCGCACTGGCGACGGCGTTGAGTGGCTCTGCTCTGCTCTGCTCTGCTCCTTTCGCTACTGCCTCGGCTGCCCTCGGTGAAGGCCTAGCTTGACGGCGGCGGTCGTTAAGTGATGTCGTCTCTTTGAGAGAGAGTGATTAGGCCAGACAGACGGCGGGAAAGAACTCCGGCAGGCCGGCCATGACGGGGAGGGGAAAGGGAAGCCCCAGCGAGTGAGAGCGAGGCGGGAGCGGGAGACAAGCTGAGCAGAGAGGCACACAGACAGACAAACAGACAGACAGACAAACAGACAGACAGACAGACAGACAGAGGGCAGACCCCAAAGAGGCGCAGCGACAGGCAGGCACGCCTGGCGCGAGAGGCACGCCGGCGCGAGAGGCTTGAGCCCGAGGTCGAGCTTGAGCCCGAAGAGGGAGCCCGAGCCCGAGCTTGCACGCGAGCGCGAGCGCGAGTTTGAGCGCGAGTTTGAGCGCGAGTTTGAGCGCGAGCTCGATGCGTAGCCGCAGCGCAACGGCGAGCGGGCTGGCGTTGGCGCTGGCGCTAGCGCTGGCGCTGGCGGCCAACGAGGCGGCCGCGCGCGAGGTGCGCTTTGTGCGCCTGGACAGCGTGGAAGATGACGAAGAGGTGGTCTGCAAGGGCAACGATTGCCTTGACAAGATTTGGTGCGTGTGCAACGAGCGTAACCCCATGGCGCAGTTCAGGAGCGTCTTCGGCGACATCACCTTTACCGTGAACGAGGACAACAAGGAAGCCGTCTGCCTGCACGGAGACAGTAGCGACTCGAGACTCCATGTCGATGTACTGCGGGAGCTCTTTATGAAATCCGATACGAACAACCTGCAAGGCCTCGAGTGCGAGCCGAAGGGTTCCTCTGGCGTGGTACGGCGTCTGCGCAAGTCCTTCGAACCATCTGCGCTCGAGGGGGTGCTTGCTAATCTTGTGCAGAGAGGCAAAAGCGCGCTCGGTATCAAATGCCCTACGACAGCATCCTTTTCTCCGTATGGTGTGAGCTGCGTAGTCCTCGATCGCTCTACGCACGCAGGCGGCAAGGAACCTCTGGAGCTCAAGGTGGCACGTCGAGTCTTCGACTGGCGCGGACCTGGACTTTTGGCTGCCGGTGGGGTCCTTTTGTCGTTTGCACCCTGGCTTAGCGAGCAACTCTTTCTTTACTACGCTTCTGGCACAACGATTGGTGTGTTTCTCTGCGTGTTTCTGCTAACGTGGTTCGTGCTCAAGCGCGTCTCGTCGACTTCGTCCAAGAATTCTGCATTTGTCATTCTCACTGCAGAGGCTCTGGCGGGCCTGGCTGCATCATATGCCTTTAGTATGCTGGAAGTGCTCGTTGAGTCGTACCAGAATGAGCTCTTATACTATCTCATTGGCTCAACTCTTTTGAGTTTTGCGCTCACCTACTACTTTTTGCGTGGCTCCAATGGCCAGCCGAGCGGACCGAGCGCGGTGCTGCGCGATCTTGTCCGCTGGCTTCTCACTCTCGTTGGGTACCTGTGCATATATCACTCAACGCGCTCCCTGCGCTGGTCTCTCCTCATTATTGCCGCGCTTTTGATTCGCAACGTCGCCATTCCTGCGTTTATGCGTCCTTGGACAGGCTTGCTCGACTTTGTTAGTCCAAGCCGGGGCATTGCCAGAATGAAAGTGCCCTATGTGGCGGGTCGATTTCTCACCGAGGAGGAATATAAAATGCAAGGCGAAGTCGAAACCCATCGCCAAACGCGCGAGCTGTTTGCTTCCAAACAATTTCAGGAATGGGTTGCCAAAAACGCAGACAGAATACACATGCAAACTCCAGACTATAGTCGGGAACCTGTTGTGGATGACGACGATGACTTCATGGATGACGAGTGAGCCTGTCGTTCTGTACGTCGCTCTTGAGCTCGCGTATCATTTTTAACAAAAACGAGAGAAAACATTCATAGCAGCTTTTTCTTTTCAGATGCAATGGAAAAAAATTGTGTTTGCGCATTGGATGTCTTCTCTCGATCATGTCAATGCCACAACTTTTTTTGTTGGCATGCGTAATTCTCAACCCTAACAATGCAAAGATCTTACTTTTTTTGAAATTGTCAGGCTCGACCACATTCTTTTGAAGCAAAAATTATGAAACATCGAATGCGTGGTGAGTATGCATAAAAGTACGGCATATAAATACCGTGCATGTCTGCATGCATATTTGCTTACATCGTTCAAACCCAAATAAAATGAGAGAACGCGCCCAAAGCAAGAACGACAATAAGAGACAAATAAAAAAAGAAAACAAGGATCTGCAAAAAAAAAAAAAAAAAAAAGGAAACTTCCCAATGAGGGGATCGAACCCTCGACCATTTGATTAAGAGTCAAACGCTCTGCCGCTGAGCTAACCGGGATACCGTAGAACCGGTGGGTAGCGAGGTGAATCGCCTATTTCCCATTGTTGAACACCATCAGTCCTTTGTCATTTATATAACAATAACGGAAATCGGCACAACCCACAACGTTGCGGCCTTGCTTTCCTGTTAGGGGCAAATAGGTTTTGGATTCACAACATTGTCAACTAAATTTTGGCCCTTCTCTTCTGCCGTGATTGATCTAAAAATGCAACGACGTGCGTCAGGAGGTGTGTGTCGAGTAGTTTTCGGCAGCAATGATCAGCGGAAACGCGAGCAAGGCAGCCCTTTAGCTGGTCATAAACCCGCCCCCACCCCAACAAAAGGTCTAGATGGCCTTTCATATCGCAAATTGCTTGTCGACATGAGTTGGTTGGACAAACACAAACTATGCTGCCCGTATGAACATGGTACTACCATTGTTCGAAGGATTATCAAAATGTGTCAGCCAAGTCTCAGCTATCAAAAAGCTAAAAACATAATTCGAAATTTCGTGGATCGCGACGTTGATATTGCAACGAGCCGCTTCACGCACTTCAGGAGACGGCGACAATTGCGCACGCTTACGCACGTACGATGTCCTCCGTTATGACAAACTGGGAGCCAACTTTTCTTATTTAAAAAAGTAAAAAAGGAAATTTCCCAATGAGGGGATCGAACCCTCGACCATTTGATTAAGAGTCAAACGCTCTACCGCTGAGCTAACCGGGATACCGTAGAACCGGTGGGTAGCGAGGTGAATCGCCTATTTCCCATTGTTGAACACCATCAGTCCTTTGTCATTTATATAACAATAACGGAAATCGGCACAACCCACAACGTTGCGGCCTTGCTTTCCTGTTAGGGGCAAATAGGTTTTGGATTCACAACATTGTCAACTAAATTTTGGCCCTTCTCTTCTGCCGTGATTGATCTAAAAATGCAACGACGTGCGTCAGGAGGTGTGTGTCGAGTAGTTTTCGGCAGCAATGATCAGCGGAAACGCGAGCAAGGCAGCCCTTTAGCTGGTCATAAACCCGCCCCCACCCCAACAAAAGGTCTAGATGGCCTTTCATATCGCAAATTGCTTGTCGACATGAGTTGGTTGGACAAACACAAACTATGCTGCCCGTATGAACATGGTACTACCATTGTTCGAAGGATTATCAAAATGTGTCAGCCAAGTCTCAGCTATCAAAAAGCTAAAAACATAATTCGAAATTTCGTGGATCGCGACGTTGATATTGCAACGAGCCGCTTCACGCACTTCAGGAGACGGCGACAATTGCGCACGCTTACGCACGTACGATGTCCTCCGTTATGACAAACTGGGAGCCAACTTTTCTTATTTAAAAAAGTAAAAAAGGAAATTTCCCAATGAGGGGATCGAACCCTCGACCATTTGATTAAGAGTCAAACGCTCTACCGCTGAGCTAACCGGGATACCGTAGAAACGGAGGATGGCGAGTTGAATCGCCTATTTCCCATTAGTGATGCTCGGCAAGTCCACTGTTCTTTATGAATAAAATTTACAACTAGCAGCGAGTTTTTTTCATTATAATTTCTTCTCTTCGGAGAAATTGTACCTGATCCGCGCACGCTCGCACGGAGAATCTCTGGATTGCGCGTAACATTTGGCCACAGAAAACCTTAATTCCCGACGAGAGCCCTACGACATTTCCCCGATCAATCCACGCGAGCGCGCCCCATATCGGCTTTGCAGTGTGCAGACTTTCAGGTTGAGCCCATAAAGGACGCTTCATGTGCCAATTTGTCTGGAGAATTTTCCCGTCAATGAGACCGTCTCTTGCGCTGAGGAGCACTTCACGTGCAGAGAGTGCATAGGTCATTCAATTTGTGCCGCAGCTCAGCCCGATGCGCACGTCAAGTTCCTGCGCGATGGCAGTACGTGTTGTGTCACGCCAGACTGCGATCTTCTTGACACAGGACAAACCATTGCAGCTGCTCTTACAGAAGACTTGGCAAATTGGCTCCGCCTGGTGCACAGATATTTCGAGCGAGACGCCGCTGCCGAGCAGGAGCGCCAGCTTCGACTCCTTCTCGACGCAGTACTCCGTGAACATGGGCTGGGCACAACGACACACATTCAGAATGAGGTTCTCTTCATGTCTTGGCTGCGCTGTTCAGCGGTCTTTGCCGCCTTTGATGACTAGTGCGCTTTCCAGTGTGGCGCTTGCCCGTGCTACTTTTGCGCATGGTATTTGGAGGATACAGGCATTCAAGATCAGGATTGTCATCAGCACGTGGCAAAGTGCGCGCCAAAGCCTGCAGGAGAAGTGGGCCCATTCTACAGCGATTTCACCAAGCATGGACTCGGCTGCGAGCACCCCGTCTTCACGACTACATGGCGAGGCACATGCGAGATGCAGATGTACGTGCCAATGTGCAGGAAAAGTTACGTCCTCTCCTTACGTCAGATGTCGTCGGGGAAGATTTCATCTTTGAACGACAAGTGTTCATTTGATAAATTGACTGCTCGTTGTAGACTCCCTGAAGGGCTTCCGTAAGTTGTGATCACTGCTACTTAAATCCTCTTGAACCGGTTCAAGTAAAACGCGGCCTTCTACATTAAGGACGCAAGTGCCATGTGAGGTGCACAATGTCGCATTCAACTGTATTCAGAGTTTTTGGAGATAAGCACGAAGGAACTTACTGCATGCCGATGAGGAAGGAGGTCGACCGATGCGCCATATTTTTTTTGCAACGGTCGAGCAATGCTTTGGTCCGGGCGATGAGTATCCGGCCCATCGCATCTTTTCCAGCACTGGCCGAGCAGATCCTAGAAATGAGTACAGTGAGGCCTTGGTTCGAAGTATCTGAACCAATTCAAAGGATAATCAAGCCATCAACTCGAATACAATGAGCGCATGTCACGACATGCGTCACGATTTGTTCGGACCACAACCGAAGCTTTCCCCCACACGCCCCCTTACATCCTTTCTCCAGAATAAGTCACAGAGTGGTGAAGCGGGTGCCTTTGTTTCGCGGAAGACATGGTTTGGGCGGCAACGAGGCAGTTGCATGTCACACTTCACGACAGAGGACACTTATGACAAATCAACTGCCAAGGTACAGAAATAGTGAGGATCAGTATAACAAAAACGATGCGTCAAAGGCGTCAGCAAGATCCTTTGAAAGGGTTCGGAGCAATGCCAGCCTCACGTGCATGCGAAAAGGAAAGAGAAGAGAGGAGTGCCCTTTGTCGACAAATTCTCGACCATAGAAAAAGACTTACGTCGAGGAATGCCCAGGCTCCGCCACCAAATCTCAATTTACAAACATCATCATCTAAACAATGAGAAAGCTCTGATACGAGAGTATACGCCTTCATCGACGCATAGCTGGATCGCCGCGGAACACATAGAGAGTCTTCATGAGCTGTGTACCTGCATTTCAGTTCTGCAAACCGTTGAAGCAACGAGTCAATCCGATTGCAACACTGAAAATTTCGTGCAGCTTTTATCGTGTGAATATCTTGGTCAAAATTGTCCCAAAAAGGAATGCGCAAGAAGGCATCTGCAGGATTCATTCATCGAACAATGAACAGATAATTCAGAGAATTACACATGAAAAGAAAGCGTGGTGAAGTGGAAAAAATTTAACAAAAAATATATCTTCCCAATGAGGGGATCGAACCCTCGACCATTTGATTAAGAGTCAAACGCTCTACCGCTGAGCTAACCGGGATGCCGTAGAAACGGAGGATGGCAAGTCGAGTCGCCTATTTCCCATTGCTGAAACTACCAATCCCTGTTGACGTATATATAGGTAAAGCACAGATCTGGTCTCGTGATGCGAAGCAGTGAAAGATGAGCTACACCTCAAAAAATATTAGGCGCGTATACTCTCTATCCAAAAAAGTGCGTCGGCACGCGGTGTAAGCAAAAATATCAGAGCAAACGACGCGTAGACGCCAATCAATGCTTGATGCGACGGCTCATCTTGGCAATGCTGCTTGAGTGACGATGTCGTACATAAAAGATGAAAGTGGAGGATGGTGTCTCGCACTTGCTAGAAAGTCCGCAAAAGCTTGCTTGCTTGCTTGCTTTACTTTATAGTGACATGATTACTGCTGGACAGAATGCTCTTCCTACGAGGAAATAGAGGATACTTTCTTGACGCGTGAGCGCGAAAGCAATTCTTCTTTGCCATCTGAGCGAAGCGAATCCCTTTGACCCTGCGCTTTTTCTTCTAATGCTCACGCTTGCCATTTCTTAGCGCAAAAAATATAAGCGCAACATGAGGGTCTTGAGCTCCGAGCTTGGTGGCCTGATGGTCAAAAATAGAACAAACATCTTTGGAACAACCATGAGAGACTGACCAAAAGAGAAAAAAATGCAAAAAAAACAATTTCCCAATGAGGGGATCGAACCCTCGACCATTTGATTAAGAGTCAAACGCTCTGCCGCTGAGCTAACCGGGATACCGTAGAAACGGAGGATGGCAAGTCGAGTCGCCTATTTCCCATTGCTGAAACTACCAATCCCTGTTGACGTATATATAGGTAAAGCACAGATCTGGTCTCGTGATGCGAAGCAGTGAAAGATGAGCTACACCTCAAAAAATATTAGGCGCGTATACTCTCTATCCAAAAAAGTGCGTCGGCACGCGGTGTAAGCAAAAATATCAGAGCAAACGACGCGTAGACGCCAATCAATGCTTGATGCGACGGCTCATCTTGGCAATGCTGCTTGAGTGACGATGTCGTACATAAAAGATGAAAGTGGAGGATGGTGTCTCGCACTTGCTAGAAAGTCCGCAAAAGCTTGCTTGCTTGCTTGCTTTACTTTATAGTGACATGATTACTGCTGGACAGAATGCTCTTCCTACGAGGAAATAGAGGATACTTTCTTGACGCGTGAGCGCGAAAGCAATTCTTCTTTGCCATCTGAGCGAAGCGAATCCCTTTGACCCTGCGCTTTTTCTTCTAATGCTCACGCTTGCCATTTCTTAGCGCAAAAAATATAAGCGCAACATGAGGGTCTTGAGCTCCGAGCTTGGTGGCCTGATGGTCAAAAATAGAACAAACATCTTTGGAACAACCATGAGAGACTGACCAAAAGAGAAAAAAATGCAAAAAAAACAATTTCCCAATGAGGGGATCGAACCCTCGACCATTTGATTAAGAGTCAAACGCTCTGCCGCTGAGCTAACCGGGATACCGTGGAAACGGAGGGTGGCGAGGTAAGTCGCCTATTTCCCATTGTTGTGCTGACCTGACTCTTCTGACATATATATAATAATTAAACATTAGTACCTTGACACCTCTCGTGCTTTTCGCTGATGTTTATGCGCAGGTATCCTGATAGCATTCTATGCTCATGCGCCATGAAGTTAGGATAAAGCGAGGAGCAACGCGCGAGAAATAGGTCTTTGAGATATAGTCGATGAGCAGGCGAGAATCTCCACAGAACCAGTTATATGCTCTGGGTTTAACGTAAGGTAAGAAGGGGGGGGGGGGCTGTCGCGACGGCTCGCAACTTCGGCCTGCACAGCGTTGCGCGATGTTCTTTCATGTGGCGAAAAGAGCAACACAAAATACCTCTTTTCCCTTGCCGTTCTAACAAGATGCAGTCATAATTGATGCCACCCCATGACGCACAAGACCTTCGTTAATTCTTTGGGAGAATGTTAAAACGTCGGGAAATAGCAAGTGGCGAAGTAAAAAAGCATGCTAGATGGGCCGCCTACCCGGAGTGGATGTCCTGTCTTTGCATCACGCTGGTTTAAGGATTCGTTCAGTATGCACACGAAAAAACATTCTCTTCCTGGTCGATCGGTAACTCTAGCACGATTGGTTGCCTCAGGTTTCGGCTATAATCTGTTTTCGTTAGATTCAGCAGATCCGCTCAGCGTCGGGCTGTGTCTGCGCGAGCTGTAGTTTCCTGTTGGCCAGGAGGTAAAGAAAAAAAGAGCAACGGGCATTGATTGTTTTTCTTAATTTGGACTTCTGTTGACAACGCGTTGACGACCTTGCTTGATTGACTGTTCTCTTTTGACTATTTTGGAGCGCTTTGTTTTGTATTGTGCAGGATGGCGAGCAAGAGTCAAAAAAGGACGGACGAGTGCTACATCCAATCTTCCCCTATCGAGCGGAGAACCCTGTCGACCAGGAGCGAGCAAGCTGGCTGAAGAACTCTTTGCCACATCAGGAATGTGCTGAGAAATTTGCTACTTTCAGACGACTGACAATAATGAGCTTGCGCAATGAAAGCAAAAACGACGGGTCGGCAGACAGACTTGAAGGGAAAGTCTGTGATACTCGGTGAATCAACTCGTGCGCTCATGAGGAAAAAACAACTCTCGCATCGGCCCATTCTTGCACGCTACTTTTACATTTCCGACGCAGCGTTACACAGGAACAAACAAGGCGCTTACGTCCGTCGAGGTTTCGTGGCCTGCGACTTACAAGTTGTGACCTGAAAGTAATCGCAGCAAGCTCGTCGCTCCTTTTTGATGTTGCTCTCGCCTCAATTAGCCACGCTATAATTGAAAAAAGATGAAAAAACCAAGCACAAAGCACGAACTAAAGTTGGAAGGTATAAGTTGCTAGTGAAAGCATAGGGAGTCAAAGCAGGCGACGAATTACGACACTACCGCGCAGGACAAGTCCATTATCTGTCTCGGCCGAGATCTAAGCAGCCCAAGAAAGTGCGAAGAAGAGTCGCTCATGCCGAAATGAAGATACTCTCCTCGATTGTATATATAATCTGCGCAGCGTCATCTGCATGCTGGAGCGCCTGAGCAAATCATCCGCTCCCTTTGCTTGCGGCGCTGAAATCTGCTGGGCTATGTATGTCCTTTCCTCAAGTGGTTGTACGAATGACATCGTTTCCATTTTACGGCCCGTCCCTGTTCATATTATGCTGCTATCCGTGCCGAGGTAACTAGAGTTAGTCGGAGACAGCCTCTAGCTACTTGTTTATTTATTCACAGTGGACCGATCCCAGGATACTTGTTTATTTGTTCACAGTGGACCGATCCCAAGATAATCTTTATTATAACGTGCTTGGATTTTGCAGAGCAGGACTTTGCTTTGAGAATCCCGCGAAGGCCCGAGTGGGTTGATTGAGTTAGATGGATGGCACGCGTCTGCTGGGGACGTCTACCTGTACGCGCTCACACTCGGCCGCTCTGGCCGACACGACCGCTAACTCAGACAAGGAGATCTCGAAATCGTTCTCCGCGTTACCCGCTGCCTCTTAATTTTTTCAACACTAATTGTATCGAAGTAGGACGTGCACACCAAATAGATTACCTATCTACCGCCTGTAAATCAAAGAAGCGCGCGCACGCCACGCCATCTAATTAATCGCATTAAATTAGCGCAGAAAGCCAGCCACGCAGCGCACTCCGTCTTCTCTCTCCATTCTTCGATTCATTTTTTTTTTCACCTTGACAAATAGATTAACTTGTTTTGTTCGTAAAGTTTGATGCGTTCGGTTTCTTGGGCAACCATCTCTGCATTTTAACGAATAGAGCGTGAGGTATTCATTGACATCGGTAGTTCTGACGACCCAGCACAGACGTAACGTTGGATAACATCAAAAATCTAGATCTCTCTATTCGAATAATTCTACTATCACCATTTCCGCGCCTCGATCACCTACCTACCAGCACCTAAACGAGCGCGGGAATCCCAACATAACGACTTCATGCTTGTCACGAAGTCTAACCGTTAAAGAACCAAGGGAATCGATTTGCCCGTCCGGTCTCTCGCAGGAATCAGCACACGCGTTCGAATATCAAGAAGCGCAAATCACAAGATCACAAAGATGAAAGGAACGACAACTGATTCGCACATTGGCAAACGTGCAGTGAAAGATTCAAGCACACACATTCACCACAAATGGTTGCGCATAACTCCCCTGGTCGAATGCTGAATCAATGAAGCTGCCGGACTCCCGGGTCCTGACTGCGCACATGAAAGATAGATAGATGTCCAAGCCTCATCATGTCGCAATATAGTCCTGGCCTTTGTCACGTCCTCTATATGAGGAAAGAGAGAAAAAATTCCTGGCCTCACATCAGATAAATAAAATCAATCACATATCTCACTTCATGATCACCCGCTTGACAGCAGCATCTGAGACTCCTGCAACTAGACGGCTGCGTGAGCGCCGGCTGCCCAGCCGCGTGAACGCCCATCTGCCCGCACGGGCTGAGCCGGCCGTCGGCGCCGGAGAGAATTCGATTCGAAGAGACATCCATCAGGAATCTCTGATTTCTCTCTTTCCTACGCAGCAGCCGCTCTTCGGGTGCACACGAAAGCGAGCCACCGCGAGCCTTCGCTACGCGACGGAGACCGAAGGCGCGCGACAGCTCCGCCTCCCCGCGTGCAAGGACGCGAAGAGTATTCTATTAAGAATCTTAGTTTTCGGACGTGAACATATCACGTTCGCCCCGCGCCTAGCTTGTACGAGTCTTTCGACGCGTACACGCGCGCCGACTCCGGCTTGATCGGGCTTTGCCGGGCGCAAACACTCCAACATGGAAATGATCAGCGTGATCTCAGCTTCATTTAAAGAGAAGTAAAAAATAATTACTCTTTTGATATCATAAATGTACAAGTTCTTCAAAATATAGTAAAAAATTAAATATTAATGCAATTTTGCAATGAAGTGAAAGATTTAAACGATTATCTAATATATAAAATTTATTATTAAGGTCTAATTGGATAATTATACAGTATATTAATTTATTTATTGAATAATTATTTTTTTTCTTGTGTGATGGTTAGTCGGAGTCGGCGCACGTGTACGCGTCGAACGACTCGTACAAGCTAGGCGCGGGGCGAACGTGATATATTCACGTCCAAAAACTAAGATTCTTAATAGAATACTTTTCGCGTCCTTGCACGCGGCGAGGCGGGAGCTGTCGCGTTCTTCAGTCGGTCTCCGTCGCGTAGCGAAGGCTCGCGGTGGCTCGCTTTCGTGTGCACCCGAAGAGCGGCTGCTGCGTAGGAAAGAGAGAAATCAGAGATTCCTGATGGATGTCTCTTCGAATCGAATTCTCTCCGGCGCCGACGGCCGGCTCAGCCCGTGCGGGCAGATGGGCGTTCACGCGGCTGGGCAGCCGGCGCTCACGCAGCCGTCTAGTTGCGCTGAAGGAGCAGAGTCTCAGATGCTGCTGTCAAGCAGGTGATCATGAAGTGAGATAAGTGATTGATTTTATCTGATCTGGGCCAGGAATTTTCTCTCTCTTTCTTCATAGAGGACCGGACAAAGGCCAGGACTATATATTGCGCCATGATGAGTCTTGGACATCTATCTATCTTTCATGTGCGCGGTCAGGACCCGGAAGTCCGGCAGCTTAATCGATTCAACATTCGACTAGGGAGTCGTGCTCAACCTTTCGTGGTGAATGCGTGCGCTTGAATCTTTCACTGCACGTTTGCCAATGTGCGAATCAGTTGTCGTTGCTTTCATTCTTGTGATCTTGTGACTTGCGCTTAATGATATTAGAACGCGTGTGCTGATTCCTGCGAGAGACCGGACGGGCAAATCGATTCCCTTGGTTCTTTAACGGTTAGACTTCATGACAAGCATGAAGTCGTTATGCTGGGATTCCCGCGCTCTTTTAGGTACTGGTAGGTAGGTGATCGAGGCGCGGGAATATTGATAAAATCATATGGCACATTCTACAGCTCAATGCACAATCCTTGCATCTCCAACAGGTGCACGCTAGTTCATTCACTAGTTTAAATAGGCAACATGGCTGATAGTGACGCGAAAAGTCGTGGTATCGTCTCGTTACACTTCTATTTTGAAAAGTGTCATCAATCTGACTGGCCTGCCTGCCTCCTCTCTCTTCCCTTCCTGTTCGAATCCTTGTCGGTCTTGCTGATCATCAAACAAGTCAGTGTCTCCTTTACTTTACCAGAGGTTTCCTCACCACAGTGCGCGGCCGCCCGATACACTCCAATATATTTCTTGCTGACTACCATCCGCAAGGCAAAAGATCCGCGAGAGGTTAGTGTTCCCTCACTCACTCTCCATCTCGCGAATCCCCTGCATCGACTCTAATTTCCTTCTTTAGGAAGCAGGCAGATTTGCTTCGTTTGGAGGACCCAATCCATACATGAATGAGGGAGAAAGTAGTAGATCACATTCTGAGTCATACATGGTGTTATTTGCAAGCAAGACAAATGTCCAACAATTGTGTCTGTCGGTCTGTTCGTCTGGGCCAGCTACGCTCGAACACGTATGCAACAATATTCATTTCTTTTTTCACGCCCTTTGAATGTATCTTGGAAGTACGATCGGATGCGTCTTCGATTGCGGAGACGAAGCGAATTCTTAGATATGCACACACAGATGAAGCTACCTAGAGATTGCAAGAAAATTAGCAGCAAAGATTTTTGGCCAAGAGCAAAATATCGCTCGCTGACAGACGAGTTCTTCTCTTCCTTCTCATTCTCATGCACATGACAATGACCCAAAGTAAACGATCGCAAGATAGAAAGAAAAGCCAAATTAAGATTTTGCTGGCCGGCAATACCTGGGTCAACCAGCTTCTTCCTTCCTGCCTACCACAAACTATCTACGCTACAAACCTCATTAATCACACTTTCCCTTACGCAGTTCGATTGAGCAGACGATGAGCTGTAATGGCTGTCCCATCGCTCTTGTACAACGTGTTCATGGAGTGGAATGTCTTGCCTCCATCATCGAGAAATCTAACAATGCGTTGGTGATGTCCTGCTCGCTCTGTGAATGGATGGATGATAGGATCGATGCATTTACGTGCACTGTTAGTCTCTCATCTATCGTGACGCGAATGAATCGAATACACAGTCTGGTCTAAGATCATGATCACGCCACTCTCTTATTGACACACTGTCAAGCATCCATTCCGATTAGGTTTTCTTCCTTCGAATCGAACTAGAAAGCACGTTCATGGCGCATGCAGTTTGTTCATATTTTGTCTCAAATTGGATAGTCTGTTTCCGATTCTCTGGCCAGTCAAACCTTTTGACGAATCACTTACCATATTCACCATAAGAAACGCAGCAGACGACGACCGCGTCTGGGTCAGAACCTAAATTGCAAGGTTCAAGTTCGCGAGCGAGAAAGCGCTCCCAGAGTGTGACTGTCAAAACAGAGGATCCATCAAGCGGTTGCTTGCCAATGACCTCGCGTCCGTCCATAAAGAGTTCCACAACATTTGTATACATTCCACCAAGCTGAGTGATTCGTTCTGTGATCAAGGTGTCGTCTTCTGCCTGCTCGACAGTCATGCGCGAAGGCGACCATCGACCCATGCGCAATAAGTATCCCGGCACGCCGATGGCAGTCATGATGTCAATCATCTCGTCATGTTGAGATCTCTCTTGATCAATCATCCATTGACCCGACATGTCCGGCGCTCGCAGATCCTGCAGCGTGCGCGAGAAACCTGGCGCTGGAACAGGGAGCTCTTGGGCCCACTTCGGTTTGGCGCCGCTTTTGTCTTCGCTGGGACGTACTGCTGACGCTTCTTCGGACTGAAGCAGCTCCGCGGGCGTCTCGGCCGTGACGGCTGTGACGGCAACTGCGGCGGCTGCAGCTGCAGCTGCAGGAGTGTCTGACGAAAGGTCTTTTCCATTTTCCTGAGGCCGTGCACGCGCGCTGCCGGGCCACAGGTCACGACGGTTCGTGAGTTGCACAATCTCATCCTTGTGCCATGCTGCCGTCCCCACCGCTGCAAGGACTGCGGATCCTCCTCCGAGTCGCCGCGCCAGGTGTCTCTGGGCCATCGCGGGCGGTCGAGTGACTCCCCGCCGCTCTGCAGGCAACTGGCGAGTCGCTCAAGAGGCTTCGTTCGCTCTTGCAAAGAGGTGATGGATGATGAGACAGAGACAGCCTCGTTTGCTTTTTGCCTTCCCTCTTCCTTCCTGGCTTCCTTCCTTCCTTCGACGGTGGATTGATAGAGAGAGAGAGAGACGGAGAGGTTAGATTCACTGTCGTGGCGGCACTCCCTCCCTCCCTCCCTCCCAGTCAGTAGGCGGCAAGCACAGCTAGCAAGCACAGCTAGCAAGCTGCTTAGGCATCAGAACAGATCGGGCCAGGCGAGGCGCGCGCCGGAGGTCCTGTGAGGCAGGCAGGCAGGCAGGCAGGGAGGCAGGCCTCGCGCGAGCCAGCCGTGTCGGGCCGCGTGGGCCAGGCGCAAGACCCAGCGGGAAGCAGCGGACTCCGTCCATCCATCACTCGACCGTGGCGTGGCGTCACGTCACGCACAGGCGCACCAAGCCAAGCTACCGCGGAGGAGGCTCTTCTGCTCCAAAGTTGTCAAAGAGTTGCAACAAGAGCTCCACTAGGACCGAGCGAGACATTGAGTGCGGCTCACACCCTTTTCGACAATCGCAGCGACACGACCCTCTTAGAGGCCTTTTGGTATCTTTCGGCTAACTCTGCATCATGGCGACCTTTTTCAAGGACATGTTCGAGCCCAACGCTAGGAGGAAAAAAGACAACAAGACACGTTCCACCCAGGCGACAACGTCATCGTCGTCGTCATCGTCTTCTTCTTCTTTAGCACAACAACAACGCCAGCAAAACCAGACCGCCGCCTCGAAGGGCTCCGCGACTAGCGCGGGTGCGACGGGGGCTGCCGGCTCTGCCTCTTTCTTTCGCGACATTTTCGCCACCAACGATGACAAAAAGACCTCGGCCGCTGATATTGATCGCCTGATTGGACTTCCTTTTCGAGATGAGCAGACTTCCTCCGGCCCGCCTCGGGATGCTACCGAGGAGGCGGCGGCTACGGCTGCAGCGATTGCCACGTGCAAATCGCTCATGCGCTCCTTCCTTGCCAATCACCCAGCATCACGGCGCAAACTCCAAAGCTTGCGCCAGACCGCAGCCCTCGAGGGGCGATCCTCGAGCTTTGACGAGGCTCGCCTCCTCGATGAAGCCTCGGTCGACGATCACCAAGATTCAAGTGCGACGATTGTCAGTAGCTTGGACCAAGGCTTCTTCCAAGATGACTTTGATCCTGTGGCCCGCGCACTTGAGGGGTACTCTATTAGTGATCCGAATGGGGAGGCTTTTCTCATGGAACGCATCAACACGCACAAACAACAGGATGATGCCGTACATAGCGAGCTACTCTCTATTGTTCAAGAAAACCATGCCTCACTTGTGACTGGCATGCGCCAAGTTCAGCAGATTGACATGGAGCTCACACGTGCTAGCATCAACGCCAAAAACGCTCGTCGTCGTTTGCGACTCGCTCGCGACAATCTTGTCCGCGGTGATTTGCAGGTGGTAGGCCTTTACCGACGTCGTTCGCGCGCCCAAAGCATTCTGGCCCAGCTCGAGGACATGGCGGAGCTCATCTCGCGCCGTGCGAGCCTCTTCAAGGCCGCTGATCGGGACGAGGTTCCCGCCGCAGTCAATATCTGTGTCTCGACAATGCGCGATCTCGACGCAAAAGCGCAACCACTCCCCGCGGCCCTTCAGGAACTCCGAGCAAACATGACAGCTGCGCTCCCCACGCTTCGCGCCCGTGTCGACGAGAGCTTGCGCACTGTCTGCGCGCGGACCTTTGCCGACGATGCGTACAAGCGCATTGTGCTAGCTTATGTCTCTCTGGACACAGCCATGGCAGAGTATCTCACCGAGGATCATCTGAGCCGTTTGCAGTCGACACGAGGTGCGCTCGTCAAGCAAGCACTCGGGTCAAGGCTCGACGGCGTTTCCGGGCTTGCCCACCGCGTGCAACGGGTGTTTGTTGCCCTAGTTGAACAAACGCTCAAGAAGGAGATGATTGCTATTCTACGCGCCGCTCACCTTGTTCTCGCCAGTCAGACGGAGCAAGCTCGTCGCAGGGGAGACGAGGCCCAGGATGGACACGGCACGAAAAATGTGGCAAACGCGAAAAGTACCAGTACTCCCGAAAAGTCGAGAAATGGAACAGAGACCCAAGCTCAATCCAGCGATGGCGGGTCGAAACTCAGCGACAAAGCAGCGGGAGGAATGCTCAGTGTCGCGCGCGCACAAGGGCTCCCACTCCGCGAAATTTGTGATCAGCTCCCCACGCGAACCAATGTGCGTCCAACCTTTGTTCGTCGTCTTGGCAGCGCCTTCAAAGGGGTCTCTGACCTGTTGCGTAACTATGAAGCCGTCGTCCACTGGCACACACACAACGCGGAGGACGCAATTGCTCAAGACGAATCCATCCTCCCTTCATCAGAATCAGCACAGCGCGAACGCGTCGTCAGCGACCTGGCAGCTGCAACCGAGTCTCTCGCGAAGAATCGGCGTCTTGTCTGGGGCGGCGTGCTCTCCCATATTGCTACCGTGACCAAAAGTTCGTGCGCACGTTATCCGGCACTCAAGCTTGATGACTTTGAACGTCTCGTCAAACTTCTCGAGCTTCTTGCGTTGGAGAGCGAGGTTTTCGGTGGCGACAACTGTTTGCTCGAGGCGCGAGCCTTTATCCGGGAAACTGCAAAAACGTATGCTAAAGACTTTCACGCCGATCGGCTCGAGGCTCTGCGCAGCTTTTTGTTACGAGAGCATTGGGATATGCTTGGCGTCTCTCTCGCTGCCCTTGGAGGCGCCCAGGGTCTCGTCAATCGTGGTGCAGATGCAAAGACTCTTCTGCGTTCGCAGTCTCTAGATAGCGAGGAAACTGCATTCGACATGCTTGCTGACCCAGCCCTACAGCCTGCAGGGCAGCAGCAGCAGCAGCAAACTTCGCTCGTTGATCGTCCAAACCCGTTTGAAGTTTTAGCCCTCGACCCCTCTGCCCTTGTCCAAAGTACCGACGTCGACGCTCGAAAAGACGACGAGGAGCTTCCTGCGAATGGTGCCGACGTGGCAGCAAACTCTCGACCCGCAGAGGTGCAGCAGGGCTCGAATGGTCACGGTGCAGAGGACGACGATGGTGATGCGGTGCTGACGAGCACGGTTGTCAATTGTCTCGCCAAGGATCTTGGCAGCTCACTCGTCATGATGGAGCGTCTCGCCGGTGTGGCAGCAGAGATTTTTTCCAAAATGTGCAGTCTCGTGTGGACGTATTTGTACGCTATTCTCACCAACTACGTGCCAACCTCTTTGCTCTTGCAAATTTTTGAAGATCCCAACTCGCGCCTTGGTAATGATTTCAGTGCTCTGCGCAAACGTTTCGAGCGCACACGATGCGATCTTGGTCTCGACACACGAACACTCCGTCTCAATGTTGCGGCTGTTGGGGCAAACGGGGCTGCCCAGGGAACGACTTCGAAGCCTATATCTCCTGCCACGAAACCATTTTCTGTTAACAGCTCAGCTTTTGCTGGAGCTGCATCTTCCTTCAAGGTCACGTCCAAGCTACGCAATGATACTGGCACAAGCTCCAGGGATGTTCGTCGCACGTCTGCGCCCTCGGCTACATTTTCATCGCGGCCAGAAGTCAGTCTCACCAAGACCAAGATCCCAGCACCATTCTCTTCACTCTATCATTGTGAGGACGCGCATGATGCGCTGAGTGCCTTGAGCACGCGCATTGTGGCTGCAGAGTCGAGCGCTTTCATATTCCGCATTATGCGCGCCATGCGCTCGCGCATCGATGCAGCGCTGCCCGCAGTGGAGCGTATGCAAGTCGCGGGCGAGGCCTTTGCAGAGCTCGAGGCCGTCACAAGCCAGTTACGCATGCTTGTCCACCGCGGCGTCGCCCGCGCGCTTGTCAACAACTTTTCCCACGACAGCGCCGGGCCTACACATACTTCGCAAGCCGCTGCTGCCTCGAGCCTGCCGAATCAGAAAAGTACCTCTGTCGTGACCAACATGGTGCTCGAGACCGTAGACTGGGCGAAGATTCGCAAAATTCCAATGCACTCGAGCCCGTATGTTGACAAGCTTGTCATGCAAATGCGCAAGATCTGGTCTCATTTGCAGCGCGAGTGTGCAGAGGGCGCCAAGTTCCCCCTCACAGCTATCCCGCTCGTGTGGTCGCGGGCCGTCGAGGAGGTTTTTGACCAAATTCTGGATGCCATTGCGCGCATTGAAAAGTGCGGCACTGAGGGTCGTGCCCTATTGGATATGGATCTCAAGTCGCTTGCAAGCGAGCTTGCTTCAGTGGCACCCGTCCGCGCAGACATTGTAAATCCAGCGCGTCAACGGGTCGACGATTTTATCAAGGCCTTTTACTACGACCGCTTCAAGGACCTTTGCGAATGGATCAAGAACAATCGCAGACGGTACGACCGATGGCATTTGGAGAATCTGATTCGCTTTGGAATTGGAAGTACTCAGTCTTCTGGCCAGCTAAAAGCTCTTCTCGTACAGGCCGAAGACGTCCTCGCGGGCACAGAGAGTTAGGCAATAAGGCTTCGACTTTGTTAATCAATCTCTCATTCGTTTCGATGTTTCTCTTTTCTTGTAAGAGCTGGGGGAAGGAACGAAGGTGGGCTTAGGCTTTTCCTACACAAGAAGAAAGCGTCTCTTCTTTTTTGTAGTTCGTTTTCTCGTTTCTTTGCTTTTCATTTGCCCTAAAATGAAAAGATGAAAGAAGAGACTTGGGATGAAGTAAGCCAATTAATTATTTAAGACCAATCCTCCTACACTAGCATTCGCAAATTTGCCTTTTGCACCCCTTCTCGTCCCTTTTCCCCCCGGGGGCCCGGTTGGATCGATGGATAGAGAGTTGTAGAGCCCAAACTAACGACTGGGAAGGACCCTTTTGGCTTATATGACTGGGAAACTTGCAGATTTTTTTTGTTTTCTCTTTTATTATTATTATTATAAAGTTGAATCAAGGCGAGTCGGATCACCGTCCCCCTCAAAACCCCATTGTGAGTTTAGCGGCGACCTTTCTTGCCACGCTTCTTGTTCGATGTCTTGGACGAAGATGCGGATGCCGTGGCGCTAGCTCGCGCGTCAAGACGAGCTGCCTCCTTGGCACCAACTGCTCCTCCTCCTTGTGCGCCGGTGAGCTTGGCACCTCGCTTCTTGCGAGCCTTGAGAGCGGCTTGACGCATATTCTTGGGGATCCAGCGCTCAGGATCAACCTTTTCCTTGGCCGGATCAAAGTCCGGGCCATTGCGCTCCCGAAGCACGGCAAGATGGGCCTCGCGGCGCTTTGCACGCTTCTTGAGCTCCTTTTTGCGTTTGTTCTCCAAACTGCGCATCTTCTTGGCAGCATCCTCGGCAGCCGGGGAGCGCGGGCCTGCGTCGCTCGATGCCGCAATGCTGCGAACCCGGCGAGGGCGCGCCTTTGCTTTCAGCAATCCCGCTTCGAGGCTTTCGACATCAACCTCGTCAATTCCGGCAGGCATGGGCAGTGCCTTGGCCTTAACCTCTGCAGCTTCCGTGTCAAAGAGGGATGCCGCAAGCACGTAGTTGGCCAAGGCCTCCATGCGCAAGTCGCCATCAATGGGACCGAATTTGCCCGAGAGGATTGTGTCGTAGATCTCGACAGCCCCCGCCGGGTCTCCGCGGCGAGCAGTCACCTCGGCACGCAAGAGAGCAACCCTGACTTCGGCGCTGCGGTCGCCCCCGGACGGAGTAGATGCCAGGGAAGAATCGTCGGACAAAAGGGCGTCCGCCTCTTCGTCACGGCCGGCATGCTGGCAGAGCTTGAGAGCAGCGTTAAGAATGCTAGGGTGCGACCTGAGTTCTGGACGGTCGCGCAACGTCCCCAGCGCCGCATCGATCTCGCCTACAGAGATCTGTGTCTGGGCGCGGGCGAGGGCCAGCTTCGCTGCGCGGTCCAACTCGTTGGCTGCCAGAGCGTTTTCAAGTTGGCTCTCCAGAAAAGTATCGCGCTCGCCGGCCTTGCCGTCCTGTTCGAGCAAGACGGCCTCGATGAGATCGAGACTTGCGAGGTCGGCAAAGGAAGCGGCGCGCAGGTCAGCGAGGAGCTTGCGGCACTCTCGGGTCTTGTTCATTTTCAACAAAAGGAGCGCGCGGTTTACGGCAATCGTCTGCTGTGAAGACTGAGGCAAGGTGTCGAGGTTTGTCGAGTCAGCGGCATGCAGACGCATACGCTTGAAGGAGTCGAAGACCTCGTGGTCTCCGCGAAGCGCCAATATATTGTTGGCCGCAACAGCACTGACGGCCTTGTCTGGTGCGTTCGCAGCCAGGGCCTCGTGCAAGAGGTCCATCGTCTCGGCGGCGAGATCATCGTTCTCCGGGCTCGATACCGCTGCCGAGAGCTTGGTGAGGCCTTGCTGCAGCGCGAAGGCGCGCTGGACTTTGAGGATTGCGAGCTCGGCAGCGACATTGGCGTCGGTCAGGCGCTCGTCCGTTTGCAGAAAGGCCTGGCCTAGCGAGATCGCCGATGCCAAGGCGTCTGCGGCCCCGTGGGAGTCCCCGACAGCGATGAGCGCACAGGCCTTGTTGTACATGAGCTCAAAGGCCTCACCTGCGTCGCGACCAACGTTGGCAGCGCGGCCCAGCGCTTCCATCACGCCATCTGCGCTTCCTGCGAGGACGCTCGAGGCAATGTAGTTGGCCACGAGTTCGTTCATGGCGCCGTCTCCAGCACGGGTCACCAAGTCGTCGTAGTCCGCGCGAGCTTCGTTGTAGTCGCCCATGCGATAGTTGAGCTGGGCGCGAAGATGAGCAGCAGCCGGCGATGCATTTTCCGCGGGGTCGAGCTGGTCGAGCAGGCTGAGAGCAGCCTGCGAGTCCTTTTGCTTGTAGAGCACGAAGGCCTCTTCGAGCTTAAATCCCTCTTTTTGCGCGATGGTGAGCGCGGCGTCGAGCTTTTGCTGTCGGATGAGGCAGACGCATTTCGTTTTCTGTACCTCTCGCACCAGACTCGAGTCGGTCTCTGCCTTGAGGATCTTGTCGCAGACCGCGACCGCCTTGCCGTCGAGGCCCTTGGCGTCGTACTTGCGCAGCCGCTCGTAGGAGCTCGCCAGCATCTTGGCGACTTCGTCCGGGCCCGCCATGGTCCCGCCGCGAGCGCGCGTGCCGTGCAGCGAAGCGGGCCTGGTCCGCGCGCAGACGCGACCTTCCCCGCGCCGTCTCCTGCGTTCGCTGTCTGTCTGCCTGTCTGCCTGCCTGCCTGCCTGCCTGCCTCGCCCTGCTGGCCCCCGTCCCTGTCTCGCCTTCGCTTCCTCGCGCCGCGCCGCGCCGCGCTCCTGCCAGACTGGTGAGACAAACAGCACTCACTCACGGAGACCAGAAGCGCCACTGTGGCGGGCGCGCGCGACAACAGAGCCCAGGCGCGCCACAAGTCGAGTAAAAACTTATCCCGGGTTGTGAACGAGCTAAGCGGCTGGCCGGCCAGGTCAACCAGGCAGGGAGGGCTGGGCGCCGGCCCTCCGCCAGGGTCGGGGCTTGACGGTCGGTCGAGGCGCTGCGCTTGGCTTGGGTTGGGTTGCCTTGGGTTGGCTTGGGTTGGCTTGGGTTGCCTTGCCTTGGCTCGCCTTGCCTTGCCCTGCCTTGGCTTGGGTTGGCTTGGGTTGGCTTGGGTTGGCTTGGCTTGCCCTGCCTTGGCTTGGCTTGCCCTGCCTTGGCTTGGCTTGCCCTGCCTTGCTCGGCAGGGAGAAAGAAAGGGAGCGCAGCAGAGCCGCTCGCTCACTCACTCGCTCGCTCGCGAAGGCGCGGCGCTCGCACTCACGCGAGAAGGCGTCGCGATGCTGCTGCTGGCGGCGGCGGCGGCGGGGGCGCGGGGGCGGTCCGCGACGAAGGCGACGCCGCTGCTGAGGAAGCGGATCCTCTGCGGCGGGCGGGAGCAGCGCCAGGTGCGGCGGCAGCATGTACCAGCAGCAGAGGGTCGTCAGCGGCTTCGGCAGCAGCAGCAGCAGCAGCAACGAGAGCGCTGGCGGCGACGAGGCCTCGCGGGGGCCGCGAGCGCGGGACTCGCAGTCTGTTGTCTGACAAGCCTCGCGTGGCAACAGGGCGGCGTGTCGAGATGCGAACGCTGATGTTGCCATCTTCAACAATAATGATGGCGGGCTCGCGACGGCGAAGACCAATAGCATTCTCAGCAGCATTCTCAGCAGCAGTAGTAGTAGTAATAGTAGTACCATGATGACCAAGACTGATCAGAACGAAAAGCACAAGGAAAGGAGAAATAGCAGAGCGCACGTGGCCCTCCTCGAGGACACGACCCAAATCTCCAGCAAACAACGCGCCGAGGCCCTCGTGGTAGATGGCGTACGCATTGCGCGTACGGTGAGCACCTTTTGTAGAATTGCGCTCTTGTACAAGTGGAGCAAAGTCCAGGCTCGACTTGCCGTCATGTTGGAGAGCGATAAAGGAGAAAAGGACAACGACAAGGAGAAGGTGAGTCATCGCGAAAAGGCACATGCTCGTGGTGCGCAGCTTGCGCTCGAACTGTGCCGCAAGAATGGCGGCGTCTTTGTCAAATTCGGGCAGCACGCTGCAAGTCTCAAGGGCGCCTTGCCGCGGCAATACATTGAAGCGTTGGGAACCTTACAAGACCGCGCACAAGCGCGCCCGCTCGCCGAGGTGATGGCCACTTTGGAAGAGGAGATTGGTGCAGAGGCCTTGCGCGACCTCGTAGCCCACGTGGACGAGGAAGCCGTCGGGTGCGCCTCCTTGGCGCAGGTACATCGCGCCGAACTGCGAGATGGGCGCATCGTGGCGCTCAAGGTGCAGCATCGCGATCTTTTGCGCGTGCTGCGCAGCGATTTGCATCTTGTCAAATACCTGGACGCGGCAGCAGCCTGGCTGTTTGCCAACGAAGGGTTTTCGCTGGCGTGGGCTGTGCGCGAATTCGAGGAGAACCTGACGAGAGAGCTCGACTTTCTCGAAGAAGCACAAAATTGTGAGCGGTCCGCTGGGTACTTTGCGCGTGACCCGCGACTCCGCGGCAAGGTGCGCGTGCCGGGCGTCCACTGGGAACTGACGACGCCGCGGCTGGTGTGTATGGACTACATCAAGGGAATCCCCATTGCCAAAGTAGATGAGCTTAAACGCGCAGGCGTGGAACCTTCGCACGTGGCATCAATAGTGTTGGATGCCTTTGCAGCGATGATCTTCGAGTACGGTTTCGTGCACTGCGATCCTCATCCGGGTAACCTCTTGGTGTGTCCAGAGAGTGATTCGTCCAAGGAAGTTTCGATTGCGCTTCTGGACCATGGCCTGTATCGCGACTTGGGGAGCAGGTTTCGCCGCGGGAACTGTCAGTTGTGGGAGGCGATGATCTTGCAGGATCAGGCCGCGCTTCGCACAGCGTGTGAAGATATGGGCATGCCCTCGTTATGGGATTTGATGCCCTTTATTTTTGTAAATCGTACGGTGGACACGCGAGCCACGCTGGGTGACCGCGCACGACTCACAAGTGCGGAGTTGCAGGAGATTAAGGATCGGCTGGGGATCGCGGACCTCGGTCTTGCCAGCGTCGGGAGCCTCGCAGACAAGCTTCCCGACGATATGGTGCTTGTGCTCAAGACGATGCATTTGGTCAAGGACCTAAATGATATGCTTGGCGGAAGCAACCGGAACCGTTTTCTTGTGTATGCCAAGGCGGCCGTTCGCGGGGATGATGCGGGGATGACGCCGTACACGTTGCGTTGGAGTCTTTTTCAGGCTCGGTTTTACATAAACGAGGCTCGTACTCGCGCGTGGCTCGACGCCTCGGGTCCTTCTTCGCAGGCTGAGCCCGTGCAGCAAAGCCTATCGGCCGTCATGTCCGAGTCTTTTGACCCATAGTTGCGAGCTGTCATCAAATTCCTCGCCACTGACGTGGCTAGTTACTAACCGTTATCAGCAACGCAGAGTGGACTACTTTTCCCCCTTTTTCATTCGCCTGTTCTAAATTCACTCATCGATAGGCTAGCGTCTTGAAAGAATAAAGAAGGCCATGCAAGGTAGATTGATGATAGGCCTACTCCCCTCTTCGTTCACCTTGATGAGTGAAAGAAGAATCAAAGCAAGGTGGACGGATACTCTGGCCCAAAGCGGCAGCAAATGGTGGCACGATGCACACCTTTTCGTTCGGCCTGCCATTCTCATGTATTTACTCGCAGTTGCCGCACAACAAAACTGTGGTTCATCCAGTGCATCGCTCAAGCTGCGTATATTCATCCCGGCCAGCATGCGATGTGCGTCTTTCGTACTTTCTAGAAGAGCAGACCAAAAGAAAGAAAAGGAAGAAACTTTGTTTGAGCTTGGTCGCTGAAACCAAGAAAAGCGAGCTCTACCGAACGCGATAACTTGAAAGACCTCAACCTTTTTCGTCTTACTGTCAGTCAGGAGCACTCTTTCGATCGACGCACAGCGAAACGCTTTTTCTAGATTCAAGTCTTTGTTTCTTTTTTTCCAAGTCCCGGTGCGCCATCAACAAATGCAACGCAAATCAAGTACGTTGTCAAGTCGATTCGACTCAAGTCACGTCGTCGATCGAGTGAGTGTGCGTAGCGCGTATTCTATCCCCAAAATGAATCCCAACCACTTTTTTCCTTGACGCTCTTGACGGGCCACGGCCGTGGAGGCTGCCTGCGCTCACTCAGTACGGAGCATACGACTGTATACCTCCTTGGGCCGATCGGATTTGCATTAAGCGGCAGCCTGACTCCTCGTTACCTCTGTTTTTTGTCCGTGTTCGTGTGCAACACGCGTGCTCGCTTGGCATGCGCATCGCAGCTTCCTGCACGGCAGGGGTTGCTCTCCGTCCTTTCAGCACGTGCTGCAGCGGTATGGGCATCGGCAGCGGCGCGGCTGGGGCGGGCAGGCTCGTTTGCGTGTGCTCCAAGCTCCGTCAAGTGCCGAGGCCTTGCCCACGGAAGGTATAGCTAGCTGCTCTGCACACGCACGCACACCATGCGGAGCTTCAAGTTCAAGTTTTTTTTAGAACAGGCGGGGCAAGATAGGCTAGGCTATACACACATAGGCCTACTACGCTTGGCCGTTCGCGCTGTGCACACCAACAACACTGCCCGCGGCAGCGGCCGTTGCACAGCTCAAGTTCACTGTGCATTCTGCCCTTTCTTACTTCTTTCGCCTTGCTTCGCCTCCCTTCCCGTTCCGCTCGCGACCGAAGAGTGCGCCGAGCTAGCTAGCTAGCTCCGCGCAGCTTTGTGTCCCGCAGCTGCGGGGCGGGGCGGAAGAGAGAGAGAGAGAGAGAGAGAGAGAGAAAGCAGGATGGTGGCGCCGCGCGCACGTCGGGCCTGGGCCGGATCCGCGCGCCCCACATCCAACCCGCAGCCGCGGATTGACTGCCTTGCCCTTTCTTTCTTGCCTTCTTTCTTGCCTTGTTTCTTGGCGCCCTGCCTCGGTTTGGCGGCGCGGCTTCCGTCGTGCGAACGTCCCCGGGGCTGGCGGTAAGGCTCGGCAGGCGAACGCTTGCTGGCTGGCTGCCACTGGTGGCAGACTGGCCGAGGCCTGCCGGCACGCCTGCGGAAAAAGAAGGTCCGCCTGCGTCAGCCCGAACTTGAAGCGGGCTCCGGCGGCCCAGCCTCTGGTTCCGATTTCCTCCTTCCCGTCTCCCCTTCTTCCCTTTTGCCCTTCCGCGCAGCAGCAAGTAAAGGAAGGCAAGAGCAACAGCAACCATAAAACGAGGGAGCTCGGCATCGTTGGCCAATTTTCGCGCCGTCGGGACACAAAGCCATGCAAGATCCGCCAACGGGGACTGGAGTGGCAGGGTCTTGAGCTGTTGCGTTGCATTGCGTCGCCTCGCGTCGACCCGGCTTCGCCACGGCCGGCGGCGTTTGTAGGCGGCGATGGCGAGTGAATGAATGAATGAATGAATGCATGAATGAATGAATGAACGAATGAATGAATGAAGGAATGAAGAAACGAATGAACGCCAGCCTGCAGCGCAGCTGCTCAGCTGCTCCTTCGCCTCCGCCCGCCGCGCTCCTTCGTCGCCGCCTCAGCCGTCATCATTTTACTGACAGTCAGCAGAGCAGCGCAAGGCAGCGCAGGGCAGGGCAGGGCAGAGCGGCCCCACGGCACTTACAGGGAATGAATGAATTGCCTGTGATGCGGGGAGCCGTGGGACGCTCGAGGCTCAAGGGACCCGGAGCCAGGGCGCGGCCATGCTGGACGGAGGGAGGGAGGGAGAAGGCCGCGAGGTCCATCCGCACCGTGCACGCAGGGCTGCAGAGGCTGGCTGGCCTTTCGGGTCTCTCGCGCTTCGACCACCGCTCCGTGCCGCACCGCTGGCGCGCCCTCAATTCAGTCAGGTCCCCGCCACCGCTCGTGTCGCGAGCACGCGCCGGCGCAGGAAGCAGGGACACGCGAGGTCTTCGCTCCTGCTGCTTGCTGCTGCCGGGTGCGTTGAGCTGCCCCACGTCGGTCCGCGGCCGACGGCGACTCGTATCTTTCTTCGCGCTCCTTCTGGGCTGCCGACCGCCACTAGCCTTGGTGGCTGCAGCTGTAGCTGCTGCAGCTGCCTCCATTCCATTCTTTCTTGCTTCGGCAGCACGCCCTCAAAGGATTCGGCGCCGCGCAGCTTTTACGGATTCCGGACACCGCGGCATCAATCATCGTGACGGTTGCCGTCAGTGCGTGAACCAAAGGCCGCTCACGCACGCACGCACGCACGCACGCACGCACGCACGCACTTGCTCACCGCCAGCTAGGCTAGGCTAGTTCGTGCTTGCTCCAGCAGCACGGATCGGATGGCGCAAGAGGCCAGTCAGGCCGCTGAGCCTTCTCGGCCGGCTCGTTGCACTGGGCCGGCGGAGCGGGCGAGAACTGCTGCATGGCAAAATGGATCCACCAAGCCATCTTAGAACTTGAATATCTTGCAACGCAGACGGACTGCGACGCGGACAGACAGACAGCCAGCCAGGCAGCCAGACAGCCCTCCCTCCCTCCCTGCTTGCTTGCTTGCTTGCTTGCTTGCTTGCTTGCTTGCTTGCTCGCTTGCTTGCTTGCTTGCTTGCTTGCTTTCTCTACGTCACTACCGCCGCACCGGCAACTTGACGCGGCGAAGGACCCCCCCCCTGCTCGCCCCGCTAGGCGCCCGGCTACCGCACAACCTAGGGCCGGACCTCGCGCGAGGCGCGCGTGCGTCCCCAGTCGGTCCTGCTAGGGGCGGAGAGGGGACGCGGCTGCATACGTCCCTTCTGGCGCCCCCGCTGAGGGACGCGCCGGGAGACCCTGCGAGGGACAGCCGCTCTCACATGTGAGAGGCCGCGGCCGCGCGTATAGCCGACTTGCCGCGGCCGCGCGTATAGCCGACTTGCCGCGGCCGCGCGCAAGTGGCGCCGCGCGGATAGCCTACTTGTCGCGGCGGCAGTGAGCGCCGAGTTCGGTTAGCCGACTTGCGCGCGCGGCGGGGGCTTTGTTGACTTGCACGCGTTCTCAACCCCACTTGCAGCGGAAATTGTGCCAGTCGAGCAGGAGGCGTGCATAGTATGAAATTTTGACACACTGGAAGCGAGCGGGCCAAGAGACTCCGATGAAACGACCACTCACACTCAACAAGGATGAAAAAGGAAACAAGTAGGAAAAAAAGAAAGAAAGAAAGAAAGAAAAAAAGAAAGAAGATGGAAAGGTTCTCTTGCGTATTCTGGTCTTTACGTACGCTTTGCTTATTTATAAATGATTTGCCACACTGACTGTCGGATCGATCGCCGTAGAGGCCAGTCGCATGCATGCGCGGGCCGACCGATCAGCGCGCGCTCGCACGAACGCGAGCTGCAGCTCGAAAGAACCGAGACGTACGTATTCGTACGTACGTTTGTGTACGTACGGTCGGTCGTGCATTCGACCGATCGATGATCGACGGGCTGAAGGAGAAGGAGGCCGGGTTTTCGAGCCGTCCTGCGCGCTTCGCTTGCTGTTGCCTGCATCTTCAGTTGGTTGCGGGAGGAGACACGTAAAAAGGCACGCAGTAGTAACGAACCTACCAACCATGTGGAAGCGAGTGCTCGCTTGCGTCAACCTCCCCGTTGGCCATACCAGCGTTGGCCATACTAGTAGGGTGCCTGGCCGACGGGCCGCCGTAGCCTCCTCGCGAGGCGTGCCTCTCTCGCCTCGCCTGGCCTGGCCTGCTGTCGTGGTCTGCTCCCTCCCTCCCTGCAGTCACATCGCGGCACCCATCCACCGGCGAGGATGATCGTGGGCACGGTCAGCTAGCTAGCTGGTTGGCCGCCAGCCAGCACTGGTCGCCCCGAATGTGAACCTCCGTCCTTGCGTGTGCGTGTGCGTGCGTGTGGTAGCCATGGCAGGCGCATAAGGCAGTTGGTTACTGGCGGCGGTCACGGTATGGGCAGGCTGTATGCATGCATGCCATTATGCATGCATGCACGCACGCGCATGCATGCATGCATGCTGATGCTTCTGGCCAGTGCCAGTAAAAAGAAAAGTAATCAAGTTATGACTTGCTTGGTTAGTTGGTTCTTCTGCCCTTCGCAGGCAGGCAGGCAGGCAGGCAGGCAGTGGCCATGGTGGCTGGCTGGCCGGTTTTCAGCCTCCGCGACGCCTCGCGCTCGTCTCCCCCGGCGGCGGCGAGTCCTCCTGCCGCCTCGTCCTCTTCACAAGTAGGAGCACGAAACCAACAACACCAAACAAAACCAAACAACACAAGCGAACGATGCGGCGCGCCCGAGTCGAGCGGCGGCTGCTTCGGGATGGAGAGGGGCAGGGGCAGGCGAGAAAAAGGAGCGGTGGGGGCGTCCGGGAGAGACAGCGCGCGCCGGGCCTCTCTGGCGCTCCCACTCGCACGCCGCGTCTGTCTGCGGGGGCGGCGTCCCCCCTCTTCCTCTCTCTCTCCCTCTCTCTATCGCTCCGCCCCCCCTTCTTTCCTTCCCTATTTGGAGCTCTTCTTCTCCCTTCCTCCTCGTTTTCATTCCTCTCTCCGTTCCCCTGCTTTTCACGCCCCGCCGCCGCGCGCAGTGGGACGGGGCGCGCGCGTCCCGTGGAGCCGAGCCGAGTCGCGGCGGGGCGAGTCGAGCCGAGCCGCGTCGAGCCGAGTCAACCGGCGAGTCTGTCTGTCTACTGAGGAAGCGAGCGAGGGCGAGAGAGAGAGAGAGAGGGACGCCTGGCTGGCTGTGCGCGGGCGAGAGTTTGACTTGCGGACGGCGCGCGGCAAGTGGAGCTCTGCGCGTGCCAAGTGGGCGTTGCGCTTGCAACAGAAAGAATGGGGGTTGAGCGGGCGGGCGAGGCGGGCGAGGCGGGCAGACCCGCTCCGCCTGGGCCCGAGCGTCGCATCGCCTGCGCGAAGGCTAGCTAGGCAGGCAGGCAGGCACGCAGGCCAGGCAGGCAGGCAGACGGGCAGACGCGCGCGCCGCGGAGACGGTCTTGGCTCTCGCTCGGCGGGCCGGACAGCGCGCAGGCACGGAGAGAACGCGCGAGCGAAAGAACCCGCGAGCTCAGGTCACCGCTCTCGCCAAGCGTGCGTACACAGACAAAGAGCACAACGCCACAATCAGCTTAGCTTATTCTACTGCGTAACAATAACAACAACAACAACACAACGCAAGCAAGCAAGCAAGCAAGCAAGCAATAAAGCAAGCAAACAAGCAAGCCATAAAGCAAGCAATAACTTAAGCAAACCTTCGCAAGCGCCATTTGCAAGTGGCCGAAGTCGAAGCTGGCAGGTACGCAAGTCACACAAGAGCAAGAGAGCAAGCGAGCGCGCTCTTTCGCGCCGAGAGCGTGGCGAGTCCGGCTCATCGATCGAACAGATCAGCAACGCCCACACGCAGCACAGAGAGAGCAGCTAGCTGAAAGGAAAGGACCGGAGGCAGGCACAAGCAGGCAGGTGCAGAAAAGGCAACGCGCTGCCGGGAGAGCGAAGCCAAGCGACACTTCGACCGGGCAATCAATCGCTCGATCGCATCTCGATCCATCAGTCAATCAATCGATCAATCGATCGATCGATCAGATCGATTTGATTGATTGATTGATTGATTGATCGCCCCCTCCCTCCCTCCTCCCTCCTCTCAAGTTCCTGCTCTTCCTTTCTTCTTCCTCCCGCGAGCGTGCGTGCGAGCGTGCCTGGGAGAGAGAGACAGAGACAGAGACAGAGGGCGAGAGAGAGAGAGAGAGAGAGCGAAAGAAGGGTGTTTAAAAAGAAAGAAGGAAAGAAGGAAAGCAAGCAGGAAGAGGAGGCGCCGGAGCCGACGCCTCGTCGAGGCAGAGCCGCGCGTGGCGGCCCGGCCTCGCCTCGGAGCGAGCAGAACCGCCTCGCGCCCCGGAGCAAGACGCCGCCCGCCAGCGCGAGCGAGAGGCCGAGCGTGAGAGGCAGGGCGCGCGACGCGGGAAGGTGTCTCCACCACCCCCCGTGCTGACCGCTCGCGGCCGCGCTGCGCTGCCGCGCGCTGCCTCGCAGCAGCAGCAGCAGCAGCAGCAGCAGCAGCAGCAGCAGCCGCAGCAGCAGCAGCAGCTCGAGGAGTGGGCGTCGGCGGCGTCTCCGCCTTGGCCTGCGCCCCTTCGTCGTCTCCTCCTCCTCCGCCGCCGCCGCCGCCTCCTCGCCGCGCCATGACGAACGTCGCGCCTTGCGTGGAGAACCCGGTGGAGCCGCCCGTCGCGACCCCCGCCGTTCCCACCATGGACGCCGAGGGGGCGCACTGCCGGAGACCCGCCGCGTCCCCGCCCGCATCACCAACACAATCGCCCCTGCACGCACCTGCTTTTTCCTCCCCTTCCTCCTCGTCCTCGTCCTCGTCCTCGACCGCCGCCACCGCCGTCGCGCCCAGCGCCCTCTTGACGCGAACGGCCGCGCACGCGCACCAGCATCGCCTCCCGCGCAGCTTCGACGAGAGCGATGACGCAGGGTGGAGCCCAGCGCAGACTCACGCCCAGACAGCAGGCGCCGCACCAAGGCATACCCGCACGCGCTCCAACTCCTCGCCCGTGAAATACGAAGGCCTCGGCGCGCAGCGGCAGCATGTTGAATACGAGAGCTACGAAGACGCCGACGACGAAGGAAACATGCAGTACGACGACGACGACGACGAGGACGACGAAGACCTCTCGAGTGGCGGCAAGCGAAACAAAAAGGTCGTTGAGTCCTCGCCCAAGGGCCGCTACGTCCGCTTCAACGATCTCCTAGGCGAGGGATCCTTCAAGCGCGTGTACCGCGCCTGGGACTCCAACAAAGGCCGCGAGGTCGCCTGGAACACTGTCAGCTTTGACTCGTCCGCCTCCAGCTCCGGCGGCGCGCGCCGCGTCATCCAGGAAATGCAAATCCTCCAGACACTCAAGCACGACAAAATCATAAAGTTCTGGGGGTCCTGGCTCAATCACAAGAAAATGACAGTCGTATTCATCACCGAACTTATCTCCAGCGGCACTCTGCAGGATTTTATCCAAGACCGACCCGTCTGCCTCAACGTCCTCAAGCGCTGGTGCCGCGACATCCTCGACGCGCTCGTCTACCTGCACGGCCATCAGCCCCCCATCATCCATCGCGACATCAAATGCGAAAATGTCTTCATCAACGGCTGCACCGGCGACCTTCGCATCGGCGATCTCGGCCTCGCCTCCTGGCGACGCGACAATCTGCGCAAGCAGAGCATCCTTGGCACACCAGAGTACATGGCGCCAGAGCTCTACGACGAGCACTATGATGAAAAGGTTGACATTTACGCCTTTGGCATGTGCGTCATGGAAATGGTCGTCAAGGAGTCGCCATACAGCGAGTGCGACAGCGCCGGCCAAATCTTTCGCAAGGTCACGCGCGGAGAACTCCCAGCAGCCTTTTCGCGCATCACTTACGAACCGCTCATCCGCTTCATCGGCAAGTGCATCCGCCAGCCCGACGAGGGCGCAAGCCGCCCTTCTGCCGCAGAGCTTTTGCAAGACGAATTTTTGCAAGAACAGGACTCGGACGAGGGTCTCGACTGCGCCACCTTTGTATTTGCTTCACCCGACGACGAGGCTGAACATACGCCAAGCGCGCCTTCCACCCCGCCCCTTGTTGCTCACGAAGAAACAGAAGAGCTGGCGCCTTCCCGCCCTCCCGGAACCTTGGAGCGCTTCAACTCGGAAGCCACCGAAAGTCTACCCATGAGTGACTCCGCCAGTGCCGCGAGCGTGAGACTCGATGGCGACGCAGTTGTCGTCTTGGAAATGGAGGAAGAGGCCGTACCTGACGATCATCAGCACAATCAGCACCAGCATCAGCACCATGTGGAGGAGCAACCCGTTCCTCAGGACGCCATTGAACCTTCATCCTCCCCTGTGCAGCAGCAGCAGCAGCAGCAGCAGCAGCCTCAACATTATCAGCAGCCTCTACAGCAGCAACATGTACAGGTCGCGCGCCAAGACGCGGATCCTCTCGTTCGTCTCGCCAGCGCGCCTCCGATCCCCGTCGAAGGCGCTACTCAGCATCATCACAACAACCAGCACAATCAGGCCCTCGCCTCTGGACACCTACAAAGACCATACGTGGCAGCCCATCATGATCTCCCTCCCTCTTGCACGCTTGCCACGCACGCGGACGGCACGGCCTCGCCATTGTCGTACTCGTCTGGCAGCACCTTTCTCAGCATGGAGCACAGCGCAGGGTCGGATCCACTGGCCATCTCATTCGACGGCCAGACGGTGCTGGCGCCGCCAGCCGTGTCTACCGGGACAGGCGCCCCCGTCGCCGGCCACAGGCTCTCGAGCCTTAGCTCACCGCCACGCACCGGCGCGCATGTCCCCTTGCATCCTACCTCGTCGGATCCTATCGCACATTCTGGACACCAACATAGAACCAGCATTTCTGGCACGACAATGCCCGGACCGTACAACTCCGATCACATCGCGATCCTCGCTGACCAAGCCGTACGCTCTTCGTCTACGGGAGAACTACCGCTTCCCAGCGAGTCAGGTTACCCGGTCGAGATGCGCTCGCGCCGCGACTCGGACTGGCTTTGTTCGGCGCACCCGAGCGAGACCGTACCCAACAGCATCCAGGTGGTGCTGACCATTCGTGTCGAGGGCAAGCGCCAACGCATCGAGTTCGCCTTCGATCTCACCGAGTCCCCCTCCGAGACGGTTTGCGAAATGGTTCGAGAGGGCGCACTCCCGTCCAACATGCCCGAAAGCGAGCTCAAGGTCCTCACCTCGCAGCTCGAGCACTTTCGCACCAAGTTCTCCCAGGCGGGGTCTACTGCCCGGCACAGCACCTTTCGCGATCGCTCTTCAAGCTCCACTTCTCTGGCCTCGGGCTCGTCCGGATCCTCTGCAGATCAGGACGAGGCTCTTCGCGAAGACCTTCGACGCAAGGCCCGCGAGCGCATTGCCGCCGAAAAGGAGCAGGAGCGCAAACGCTGCCAAGCCGAGATCGAAGACTTGGAGCGCAAGCTCAAGGAGCCCTTTTTTATGGAGTCTGCGGGCCTCCTTAATTCGAATGCATCCCAATCTGTCATTTCCGGCGCCAGCAGCGTCTCCTCCTGCAACACGATCAACAGCTCTGGCAGAGAGACTGGCTGGCCGGCGCCGCCGCGGAGCATTCGATGAACATACTGTATTCATAATCCGTTTTCAACACTTCGTCCCCCTTGCTCATGCTGTCTCTCGTGCGCGCGCAACAGTTCAAGCCGCATTGCAGCGAACCTATCCAAAGCGAGTAAATGAGGTCTTGGCGTCTGCCCGCGAGTGAAAAGTACGAAGCCACGTAGATGCAAGAGCTTAGGCTACGCTTACCCCTCCACATTTGAACAAAAAGTAGGCCTACTGTGTTTCTGTTTTTTTTTTTTTTTTTTTTTTAAAATCTATGTTTTGTTCAAGTCTGAATGACTTTCATTGCGAAAGCCGCAAGAACAAGACGGGTATGACGTCCATCTTATCTGCGCAAAAGCGAATTTCTTCCATTGCAACAGTAAAAAAAATGACGAGCACGAAGACAAGGCAGTCGCATTGCCAACAAAGCGAGTCATGAGGTCTTGGCGCTTGCTCGTAAGTGAAGAAATACAAAGCCTCACCGACGCAAGAGCGACGGACAAGAGCTAGACTGCCTTCCTTGAGGCGTTCTCTGGCTTGCTCATCAAGGTAAGTTAAGGTAAGGCAAGGCAAGGCAAGGCAAGGCAAGCGATTGGCGCAAGCAACACACGGATCAACTTCAATCAAGTATTTCTTCCCTTCTGATTTCAAGCACACACTTTCTCTCTCCATCACTCCTATGCTTCACTTGTTTGGAAAAGGTGTCGTGCTCACGAAATGTTTGGACGCGCCCCTTAAGTTTTAAGCGTACATCACGCGTCGATGCATCGTGCGCATACTCTGCCATTGGCATCGAATTCGACGCCTTCACGGCGAAGTTGCACGCTTTGCCGACTCAGTGGCGAGGACTCTGCAAGTTTGCCCGAGGCGTCCACCACACGATGGACACCAGGGACCGTCTTACATGAATCCTCGCGCCCGATGCGGGTCAGACGTCGCACTTCGGAGGCTACCGTGCGAGGATTCGAACCGATCTCGCGCGCCACGGCTCCAAAGGTCCACACACGTCCTCGAGGAATGAGCCCCAGGGTTGACCGCAGTTTGCACGCGTACGCGGCAGTCTTGGGCAGCAAAAACGCACAACCTCCCTCATACGCATCGTTGTCTGCGCATCCATCTGCTTTGGATTTTCGTTTGTTATGAAGTGTGCTCCTCTGCTTCTTGCTGGTGGCCAAGGAGCCCTTGGTCGCGCCTGGACGTCCGCGCTTTGCCCCTCGGCGCGGTAGCTTTGTAGCTGCAGATTCAGGATTTACTACGGAGCACTCATTCAAGGTCGCCAGAGCCGTCGTCGACGTGGTTGTGGTCGTGCAGGGCGTGCGACCGGTATCCTCCTCGCGCTCTGGCGATTTGCGCTCTGGCGACTTGCGCTCTGGCGACTTGCGCTCTGGCGACTTGCGCTCTGGCGACTTGCGCTCTGGCGAGGGGGCAAAATATTTCGATGCTGCGGTTGTTTTCAGTGGCGTCAGGGACGCCTCCGACTGCCGCGTTACCGGCAAGTCTGCGCCAGCGCCAGCGCCAGCGCCAGCGCTAAAGCTGCCAATATCGTCTTCGTCGCTGTCCTCGATCTTACTCGGCGAGAGGCCGTTGTTGACGGCGTCTTTCTCGCTGACAGACAAGCGGTCTCCTCCTGCGTCCCATCCCAGGCCCTCCTCGTCGGCCTCGCCAGGCGCGGTCGACCGCGCGTCTCCCAACCCTGCCATGACCGCTTCTTTGCTCTGCACGCGTGCAAGGACGGGCAAGCGGGCGTCTCGCAAACCTAATTTGCGCGACGGTTTGTCAGGCGGGCCAGCCGCTTGCCGCCAGTGCAGACGGGGTTTTGAAATGCAGGCCAAGAGTCCCAGCGTGCACCCCGCAGAGAACGGCGGCCAGGGCTGCGACAAGGAAGGGAGAGAACAGGGGGTCAATTCAGATCTTTACTTGCAAGCACGGCGCCGCACTGCATGCAGGCTGGAATGTAAAAGGCTACCAGATCCGCGCTGGGCGGAAGTCTCTTTATTTGGTTTGCACGTGGATCCACGCTTGCGTGCATCGCGCGGACGAGCGCGCCCGACAGCGCGGCCGCGGCCGGCCAAGACAGTGGGAGCAGAAAGGCCACTTCTCCTGGCCGGTCCCGCTCAGGTGGACGAGGAAGAGGCGCCTGCGGACTGCGCCAGCAAGGAACTGGTCGGACCTCGCGTCATGAAGGCCTTGAGCGCCGCGTCCTTGGACGTCGGAGACACGAGCGCGCCTTGCGAGAGCGAAGAATAGTCCTTGGTGTCCTCGAGGAAGGAGTCGACCTGCGCAAAGAGGCGAGGACTCCGAAAGCCCGGGCTCGGCAAGTTCATGAGGTCCGAGTCCATCTTGGACTCGTGGTGGGCCCCGAGCTTGCCGCTAATCGAAAACGAGTTCTTGGGAGAGAGCAGGAACGAGCCCTTTGGGGTCATCACAAAGGAGCTCTTGGGCGTGAGCGTTGCAAGTGGTTTGAGATCGCGCGGGATCGAGCACGAAGACGAAGACGAGGCGGATCCGGCAAAGCTCGAGGCGTGCGGAGCCCCGCCATTATCGAAAGCGCGCGAGTTGAGGCCGGCGAAGCGGAAGTTGCTGCCGGCCAGGCCCGCGCCCCCCATTCCCGCCCACTGGTGAGGCGCAGAGAGACCACGAGGCGTCTGCAGAGAGGCCTGGAGCAGGTCAAAGTCTTCCTGATTAAGGTTGTTCCCACGAGGGGTGACAGAAATATCCACAAAGGAGGACGAGTGATGCGACGAATGGTCTGCCGCAGGCGAGGTCCAGGTCGCCGTCGAGCGGTCTGACTCGTCCTTGACGTGAGCGTCGTGGGAGCCAAGAAGACCTCTGCTCCCGGCGCGCCCGAAGCGCTTGTACTCGCGGTCGACGAGAAAGTCCTGGTAAAAGTCTGTAAACAGCTTGAGGGCAAAGACACTGACATTGTAAGGGTCAGCCGTTTTGAAGCCATCTGGGTGGCGCTGGGCAAAGTTGGTGAGCTCGGTGCGAAACGAGCCTTGTTGCAAGAGATAGAGCGCAAAGTGCTCGCAGGCGTTGAGCACGGCGTCGGCATCCTCGTCCGAGGGATCGTCGGAGCGCACCATGTACTCGTGCACGGCGTACGGGTAGTGCGGGGGCCAGATGAACTGCAGCTCTTGCCAGTGCACGAGAAAGGTGCACATGCTCTGAGAAAAGTGGGCCATGCGGCTTCCGTTAAGCGAGAATTTGTGCGGGACCAGCGACTGCGGCAGCCCAACCTGCTTGATGAGCTCGACGAGACGCTTGAAGCGCAGATCGGCATAGAGGCCCGAAGGCGACGAAAGATTGGGCAGCGGGGCGGTGCCCCGCTGTAGCGAAGCGAACTGGGCGTCGTAGTCCGCGGCGCCCTGGTGGTCGAGCGAAATGGAGCCAAGGTCGAGACCATCGGCGCGCGGGTCCCCCAAGAGGTTGTCCTTGAGCGAGCTGGCGCGACGGCGGTCTTCCGCGCCCAAGGGCGGCGGGGCTGGAATGGAGATGGCCTTGGGCCGGCGCTTGAGCGAGGAGGAGGACTCTGCGCCGCTTTGGCCGCCGCGGCTGCGCTTTATTGGTTCGGTGCGCCGGAGAAGGTCCTTTGAATCATGGTTGTGGGCATGCGCGCTGCTCGCACGGGCGCGGCCACGGGAGCCCGAGGCCGCCCGGCGCGCGAGGGCCTTTGCGGCGGCGGCTTTGCTGGCCTCCTCGTCGATCTGGCGCTGGATCTGGAGCTCGGCCTCGGCGGCTTCAGAGGCCGAGGAGCCCACGACACGGCGGCTCTTCTTTTGCACAATGTGGTTGTACTTGCGCCTGCGGCAGTACATTTGCCAGGGCGGGGACTGGCACATGGCGAGGACTTTATACTTGGGCAACTCTGCGGGTCCGACGCCGTCCTGGGCTCGCTCGAGCACGTAGGCGCGGAAGACATGGTACATATTGCGCGTCTTTTTGGACCCAAGAAAGCCGTAGTGCCAGCCCTTGAGGTTGCGGTTGAACTCGAAGAGGGACTGCGCGCGGCCAGGGCGCGGCTTGAGACCGCTCTCGTGCTGCTGCTGTTGCTGCTGCTTGTTAAGGACAATGTGGTGGCCCTTCATGTAGCAGAACTGCTTTTTGGCCTCGTCCTCCGCGCCGTGCTTGTTGATTTGGTCGAGAGTAATGAGGCTGCCGATAGCATGGGGCCTGCTGCCGTCGACGGCGAATTCGCTACAGGCGATGAGAGCGCTGGCGTTGATCGCAGAGGGCGCATAGTCGAAGACGACGGCGATGGACTGGCCGCAAAAGCCGTCCTGGTGGCCGAAGCCGAGGCAGCAGTTGGGAAAGCAGCGCAGGTTCTTTTGGTCCTTGGACTTGTTATTGCGCTGGTACGCGAGTTTCCAGGTGGTGCCGGGCTTGAATTCGAGCGAGGCCTCGTCACCAGTCTTGCGAAGCTGCTGCGCGCTGCCGATGTTCGCGCCTGTGCCGCCGTGCATATCGGCGTGGTCCTGCAGTGGACCGAGGCCGCCGTCTTGTGACAGCATCGACGAAGTCCCGAGCCCAACGGGGGTCCCGGACAGGTCGTCAAGGTCTGCGAGGCCATGCTGGGGGTCCACCATGTGCGGTCCGTGCACGTGCGGCTCGACGCTGTCTGCGTCGCAGCCCACCTCGTCCTGGTACGAGGCCGACATGCTCGAGCCTAGCGAGGACCGCCGGCTGTATGAGGAGACGTTGCTGTTGCTGCTGCTGCTGCCGTTGCCTTGGGTTAGCTCCATCGTGCTTTCTTACTTTCTTTGTTTGTTTGTTTGTTTGTCTGTCTGTCTGCTGGGTTCTTCTTTTTCCACTGCCTCCCTCCCAACTGCCCTTTCGGGCCGTGCTGGCCGCGTGGGGCGCAGGGCGCGGTTGGCGCGGGCGCACGGGGGCGCGCTCCTGCGCGGCGCCGCTCCGCTGCCTCGGCCGCCTCGCTCGCCTGGCAGTTTGCGTTTGCGTTTGCTTCTGCTTTCTCGCTTCCTCGCTTTCTCGCTTTCTCGCTTGCCTCAAGCGACCGTTCGTTCGTTCGTTCGTTGGTTCGTTCGTTGGTGCGTCCCTCTCTCTCTCTCTCTCTCTCTCTCTCTCTGAATCTGCGCGGCAGGGGCTCCCACCAGCCAGCAGGTATGCAAGCAATGCAGCACGCAGGTGAGCGAGCGCGGCCGCCTCGAGCTTGTCTGTTTGCTTGCTTGCTTGCTCGCTCGCTTGCTCGTCTGTCTGCCTTGAACCGATCGAGCTATCGATCCACGAATGGTCGCTCGCTCGATCGATCGGTTGCCGGATTGGCTTGGCTGACTGTGATTGATTGGCGATTGATTGACCGATTGACTGACGCCGCTCTGGCCGGCCGCGGTCTTTCACTCTTCCTTCCTTCCCTTCCTCCTCTCCTTCCCCTCCTCTTCCTCCCTGCTGCTGCTGCTGCTGCTGCTGCTGCTGCTGCTGCTGCTGCTGGATTCCTACCTCTTTGCGGACGGCGCCGGCTGCAGCTCGTCGGACGCGCGCCGTCTGCGCTGCTGCTGCGTGCGCGCGCGCGTGCGTGCGTGCGTGCGGGCCGCGGCGCCGAGAGCGACGAGCTGCTGCCTTAGCTCCGCGTCCCTGCTTGCTATCTTGCCCCGTCCCTGCAGTGCTTGCTTGGGCTCGCCCTGCGCCCGTCGCCCCTACCGCCTCTTTTGTTTCTCGGCCACGCGGGAGCCGAGACGAGACGCAAGCGCGCAAGCGCGAGAGGCCGCGGCGCGACGACAAACCCACGCGGCACGCAAGCACGTCAGCACGCCAGAGAGGCGAGCGAGCCGGCGAGCCAGAGCAGCGAGAAAGCGGGAGAGCGAGCGTGGTCTGCGCTTTCCGCGGCCCGCCGGGGTCCTCGTCCTCGGCGCCGGTATGGCCGCGCTCTGCAGCTAGCTGCTAGCTGCTAGCTAGCTAGCTAGCTAGCTACTAGCAGCTAGCCCCTGCCCCGCCCCGCCCCGCAGCCCCGGCGGCTTCCTCTCCTCGCCTCGTTGCCCTCAGGCCGCGCGGGTCTTTCATCCTCCCTCCCCCGCATCGCTGTCGAGCGCGGTGCGACACAGGGCGCGCGCGGGATCCGGCAACAGGCGGGGCGAGTGAAAGGAAGAAAGAAAGAAAGAAAGAAAGAAAGACCTGCCGCGCCGGGAGCAGCCGCCGGCCGCTGCGGGCGCGACGCGACGCGACGCGCGAATGAATAGACGGACGGCTCGCGGCGGCCAGGCAGGCAGGCAGCAGCAGCAGCAGAAATCGCAGGCAGGCGGGACGCTCGAGGCGAAGTCGACTCGAGTCGAGTCGAGTCGAGTCGCGTCGAGTCGGGTCGGGCGTGGTTCGGTCTCGGAGGTTCGGCCAAGGCAGGCGGGAGCGGGAGTAGGCGCGAGGGCCAGCGATCGCAGCCGTGCCCTCTCCCCACGCGCAGTCTCGCGCGATGATCCAGAGGTAGCAGCAGCGCAGGACGCGGACTGTGAGCTAGCAAGCACGCGGCATGCGACTGCATCTGCAAGCGCAAGGGCGCCTCGGTGCTTTCTTATTGCTCGCCTTTGGTACGCGTGCTTGCGACGGCAACGCACCCCGCAGTGTCCACTGGGGCCCCACGCCCCCCTCTCCGCAGCAGCTAACTCCCCAGCTTTGCCGAGCCAGCCCTTGCTCGCCGGAGGTCCGTGGCCGGTCGATCATTCTTCACAAATGCCAAAGTCAAGTTCAAGTTCAAATTCAGGTTCAAGCTCAAGCAAGCTCCAGTTCGAGCTCAAGCTGATGGCCAAACATAAGTCAAAGCTCAAGCCCAAGCTCACGTTCAAGTCTCTCTCGGCTGGTCCCGCCTGGGGCTGTCTGGTGCTTGGCTGCGTGCCTGCGTAGCTGGCTGGCTTCCGGCCAGGTCTCCCGCCGCACGTGCTGCGCTGCGGCCGGTCCACGTCGCGGCGCGGGTTGATCGACCGTTTGCTTGACTGGCCGGTCGAGCGATCGATCATCACCCATCGTCTTTGTTTCTTTTTTCTTCTCGTGCATTTGCAAAACCGGCTGCCCGCTGACAATCAGGTCGAGCACCAGCCCGGAATTGGCTTGAATGGCCGGCCGGGCCGGCAGCCGCCGGAATTCCGCTCTCTCAGGTAGCAAGTTCGACCAGCCCGCTGGACGGACGGACGGACGGACGGCCAGCTTGGCTTGCCATTGCTTGCTTGCTCGCTTGCTTGTTTGCTTGCATGCATTGCGGCTGTCGTTTGCTGTTAGGCCCCAGGACAGACACGAGCGAGGTCACGCTCCGATTCGCGCGCGTCCGGGGCGCCCTCGGAGGCAAAGAGGCAGAGAGGAGGACTCCGCAGCTCGCGCTGAGCACAGTACAGCTGGCGCGGCATCGAGGAACTCGCTGCCGAGGCAAGAATGAGCTCGGAGGCAGGGCGGCGACCGATCCCTCGCCATGGTCGCTGTCTCCCTCGCTGTCTCGCTCCCTCCACACAGACGCGGCGGGTGAGGTCTTTCGAGTCTTTCACCAGGCAGGTCTTTCAGGTCTTTCGCCCCGCCTTCCGCCTGCTCCGCGTTGCGCCGGGGCCACAGCTTTCACTTTCGATTTTACAGCGACGAGCCCGCTCCAAGCTGGCGAGACCTCACAATCACGCCCAGCCGGCCGGCCGGCCAGCCCCGGCCGGCCAGCCCCGACCAACTAACTGCGAGCAGCCATCCCTCGGTGCCACCGCCAGTGCAGCGCAGTGCTTCTCACGGCCACTTCGAGGCGCAAGCAGGGAATCTTTTCTTTCTTTCGAAAAAAAATGCAGTCAAACGAACTTGAAGGCCTCCTGCTTCTTGGGCAAGAAAGAAACTCGCATCAAGCCTCGGAAAGAAGGGAGGAGAGAAAAGAAAAGAAGATAGAAGAAAACTCGCCGCGTGCATGATTGGCGCTTCTTCGCTTCGCGTCGCGTCGCGCCGCGTCCGCGTTTCGCCGACCGCGCGATCGATCGACGGCGACCGCGACCCAGCACCCGCCGCCCGCCAGCCTGACGGACACGGCACGTCGCGCCCGACTCATCGCGTCTCATCGCGTCTCATCACGTCGCGTCGCCTCGCGTTTTTGCTGCGGCAACCGCTGCGGCGGACTCGGAGGAGGGAGCCAAAGTGGCGCGAGGACGCGGCGACGGACCTCGGTCTGGCAGCTGGCCGCGGGCGAGTATCGCTCGCTTGGAGTTCCTGGCTCGAGCAAGCAGCGCTCGACACGGAGAAGACCAAGGCCGTCATAGACAGCAGCGACTGGCCCCTGCCGCAACCTCACGTTTTGCATAGACAAAAGACGGCATCGCCTGCTGTAAGCCCCGTCTCGGGTCGCTCGGAAGTCGAACCCCCGGAAGCCTCGCAAGCCTGACCGGACGCGACCGACAACTCGAAGCCCGGCGGCTGTCGCTGGCGCAGCAGGTGAGCAGGCAGTCGCCCGGGCCACATCCGGCGCCGCGACCTCGCATCGTCGGAGCCGCCGCCGCTGCAGCTAGCTGATGGAATGAAAGACACGCCCGCGCAGCTGCTTTTTTTCTTTCTTTCCTTCTTCCTACCCTTCTCTCTTTCTGCTGCGCTCACTCTCTGCTGCTTCGCCTTCTTCGGGTCCGCGTCCTCTCCTCGCCTTTGGGCTTCCTGACGTGAAGCAGCAGCGCCGCCGGCGGCCAGCAGCGCCGTCGCCTAGCTGCAGAAGCGAAAGTTCAAGGTGGGCGGGCCTTTCGCGACGAACTTGGAGGCGGCCGTTGCCTGCTTGCTTGGCTGCATGCGGTTGGTTGGTTGCTCCGCTCCGTACACTTTGCCTCGCTGCTACGGTGGACGAGCGTCGGAACGCAGCTCCGCGCGTCGGAGCGTCCGGAGGGAACCACGGAAAATGTTACCGTGAGGCCCGTCGACCGACCGACGCACGGTGATCGATCGATCGATCGATCGATGGTGCCGGCCGAGGCTCGAGAGGAATCCGTCCTTCCGTCCGCGCGACGGCCGGCCCGCGCTTGGTTTGGTCTGGGCTGGCCTGGTCTGGCCGTGCGTTCTTTCGTTCGTTCGTTTGTATGTCCGTATGTTTCTTGCTTTGGTTGTCCACGGCGTGACGTGAGCGGCGTGATTTGGGCGGTGTGGTGTGTGGGGGGGGGAGAAGGACAGCCCGGCCAGCTGGCTTTTCCGAACTCGCCAAATGCAGCAAACTGCTTCTTCAATCCGTGACGACGTGGGCGGTGGTGACCGCGGCCGCCGTTGTTGTGACCAATGATGATGACAACGTCAAGATGGGGCGAATGAAGAGGCCCACTCGAACTGGCACACCGCGACGCTCGTTGCTATTGTTGCCATGCTTGACTGGCATCGTCGAGTCAATACAACCCCCGTGGTCTCTCTCTCTTTCTCACGCGCAGATCTTCTCCCTATCGCGACGAGGGTCGATAAAAGCGCGAGGGCTGATGTTGCAAAGGGCCATCGACAAAAGATGCCAGATTACACTTACTTAAAAAGTAAGTCCAGCCCTAAGCCACGAACCGCTTGATCGAGCGAACGCGACGGGCCCCGAAGAATCCGCCACTGCTCTGCAAAGCTGGCCGCAATGCTCTGCTCTGTTCTACCTCTCTCCTCACTGGCACGCGACTGCGTCTAGTTGGACCGCAAGCGGCAGTGTTTGAAAGACACCTCGCTGACATCTCTTACGTATGGACGGTTGGGACATGCCGCGCCGCACCGCAGCCGCGAATGAGGAGAGAAAGAAAGACGCGAAAGACCCGACGGGGCTCCTTCCACCATGGCCACTGCCACAAGCGTGACTTCCTCATTCCCCTTCCCCCCCCTGTTTCGGCTTCCTCGCTTGGGGTGGCCTGTTATCGGCACGGCCGGTGGGCGAGGCTGGCTGGCTTAAGATGGCTGGCTGCCTGCCTGCCGAAGGCGGCTGGGCACCTACCTACCTGTGCCGTCATGCAACCAGAGTGAGGGCGAGAGACCACAGAAGCTCATGCATACGGCCTGCTCGGCGACACTGTGATCGGTTGGAAGTCAAATGGAGCGGGCAGAAGGTACGCAACGAGACCGCTTGCCAAACGTGCGTGTAGTAGGCAGTCTGCGCGGCCCAGGGTTGAATCCCTCTAGCGGAGCCGATCACGAGAATGGGATCAGGAGAACTTGGGCTCGTCCAGTCAGTGTCAGTCAGTCAGTAGGTTGGACGGACTTGATCTTTCAGCGAACGATCGATGGCGAGCAAAGTAGAAGACAAGGACTGCTCGAGTCAGGCAGAGTTGGTGATTAGGTTAACAATGATAGTCTGAGCCGGACGAAGCTTGCTGGATGCCAACGTCGACACCGTCCTCCCCAGATTCCCTCTCTTCTATTCCCTAATTGTCCCTGTTTGACAGTAGCCGCCGCGAAAACATGTCACCAATAGCGGCTTCTCGCCAGCCTCGAGATTACTGCGGAGCAGAGGCTGGCGGAACGTGGAGTTCCAGACATACTCGCAAAAGTCGAGCCATGTCGGGAGACAGGCCCGGGATGTGAAGCAAGTCGCGCACAAATCGCTTGGCAATAATGTCCCCGCTTGTGGATCCCGCAATCTGATCGTCCGAGACCATCAATGACGCTCCTGGTAGAGCTACTGGCGCGCCAGCGACATTTGCGAGTTGGTTCGCTTGTACAAAGGGCTGCGCATGGTTCTGTGCTTGCGGAGAAGTAACGGCGCCCATTTGCGCAGGGAGGGCAGACGGCGGTGCCGTGGTCGTCGATGCCCCGGCTGCAGCCGCCGGCGCCTCCGTCGGTTGCGAAATTTTGAATGGCGATGACCAGACGCGCAAGAACTCCTCATCTTCGTCCGCACTTACAAGCATGGGTGCAAATTGCGGAACTTTGCCGCTCGTCTGCGGCTTGGAGCCCGTGTATCGACCCAGCGAGAATTGGTGCGCAGCGATGACGCTGCAAGGCATTACCATGAGGGCGTTCGGATTTCGCTTCCAGGCCAACGGGTTCAAATTTGGAAGAAACCATCGCTCAATCTTGCCCGGATCTCCCTCCTCGCCATACCGCGTAGCAGCAAAGAGATAAGATCCGCACGCAACGAGATGCGTGGCAAAGATACTTGTCTCGAGCACTCGAACGCATTCCCAGGCGCGATTGTAGACGCGAATGTTAAAGTCAGCCGACGCTGCGACCACCAGATCGCTTGCGGACTCCGTCTGGGATCTGGCCTGCGCCTTGTTGCGCGATGGCTTTTCTTCTGTTTCATTCTGAGCGGATGCTTGGGGCATGTCAACATCCCCGTCAGTCGCGTTCGCCGCGCCCTCGTCCGCCTTGACACGGCACAAGGCGCCCACGAACTCTGTGTTATCCTGGATGACATGCTCTGCTTTTTTAAGCACTGGCGCGCCCGAGGCGGCAGACGCAGCCTCCGACGTCCCTTCTGGGGCGGCAGCGACAGCAACAGCAGGGGCCTTTCCGGCGCCCGCCTCCGCGGCGGCCTTGCCTCCCTTCGAGGACGAAGATGAAGAGGATGAGGACGCTGGGGCCGTGGTTGCAGTTTCCTGTTGGACAGACTTTGCTTCACGCAGGCACTTGGCAATATCCCATACTCGAATGGAGCAGTCATCCGAGCTGCTGACAAGGCGAGCCGACTCTGCATCTCCAGCGAGCGACGGCAGCGTGAGCAAGCACAGCACACTATCCTCGTGACCATTGAGCATGAAGAGGCACGACCACGTCGAGGCGTCCCAACAGGCAATGGTTGCGTCAAGAGAACCAGAAAAGAGCAAATTGCGACCCATCGCGGATTCATTCTCTAGACTTGCCAGAACTTGCACCTCGTGCGTGTGTGCCTCCTCGATCGTGTATACGACGTTAAGGTCGAACAAGCTCACGAGTACGATGTCGCAACCAGCGCCCGCCACCAGGAGCGAGACCATGCCGTTCGATTCTTTGGCCTTTGCTGTGAGAGCAGCTCTTGACGACTTGGTCGAGCGCTTGCCTTTTCCTGCCTGAGCAGGAAAGTCAATGCCGCCGCGCATCTCGATGAGTCCATATACACTGGCGCCTTGTTTGAGCTCGAGACTTGTCACGCTTGCAAAGGAATTCAGGCAGTCCCAGAGATCAAGATTGCCGGCTTGCGTACCTGTGCAGAGAAGTGCGCAGCTCCCTCGTGCGCATCGAAAACAGCGTCGCACGGCTGCGTCGAAATCATCTTCACGCTTTTCGAGCACGAGACACGAGAGCACGTGTCCGTTCATGGGCACCTCCGCGCGTGCTGGCGTGAGGCTCATCTTTTGTCGCTTGCGGCGGACCTCCGCCTCCTCGCGCTTCTTGATTCGCTCCTTCTCCTCGTCCAGCTTGCGCTTCTCGCGCACCTGCTCGAGCTCCTTGCGTTTGCGCTCAATGTCGTCAAGCTTTTTCTGCTGCTCCACGATGCGTTCCTGGCACTTGGCGAGCTCGTCCATGGTTCCTGCGCGCCACGCCGGCGCAAACCGCTTGCGCGCCCCTTTTCCGCGTTCTCGCTTCTTGCTTGCCAGTGTCTTTTGCCCGTCTCTCGCGCACAAGCGGCCACGCCCGCGCGACTTTTTGTTTTCCGTACTGTACTTCGGACGAAACCCAAAATAATCGCAAACTCAAGGGTAGAAGGCCTAGTTCTTTCCTACCGTAAACCATGGATCACGCCAGCGAGGGCACAACACTTATCTCGCCTGTAGTAGCCTACTACACGTTGCAGTCGACCTTTGAGACAATATCGACAAATATACAAGCGCTTTCCTTCTTAACCTCTAGTTTTATTTTGAAAATGAAGTCAACGCGTGCCATCTAGCGGAGCAACCATTCTCTAAACACAAATGAGCCAGCTCCAATGTGAGCATTGGCAGGCTAAAATGGCCAGACTAGCTTCTATACCGTGCTCTTGATTGGTCTTGCTCCGAAAGCCAAGACTACCAAGATTGGATGCAAAGCTGGCAAATTTCTTTTCGAACAGCCAAAAATGCATCCAAGTCAAAGCGACACACTAAAAAATATAATAAGCTTGACTATGCTTTTGGTCAGTGATTTTTCGAGGCCGACGCTGGAAAGAGTACTTGCTAGCGTCGCTCATTTTAATGGGCTGCTAGTGCCACAAAGGCCAAACGCTCCAAAGAATGCGTCGCTTTCCCGATACGCATCGAGAATCTCGCGACAGCGTTGCTCGTGAGAGATTGCCTCGGACACACGAGGATTGACTTCAGCTTTGCAATTTGGCACAATCTTGTCTTCCCTTTGGTCGCCATCCTCTTCATGCTCGATATGGCTCAAAAAGCCATCAAAATAGTGTTCAGGACCAGCAGGATTCCCAACCGCGGACGGCGCCTCGATTTCATCTTCTTTTCCAATCTGCCAAGACTCGTTTTTTACGGCACCGAGGCCACGACGCCGCGCCGGGGTCCGTCGACGAACGGCCCGAGGCATGGGGATTGTTGAACTACCTCTCGTGGTCGTCGGTTTCTTTTCGATGTTTTGCACCAAGCGTGCGCATTCTTCCGGACAAGGTACCCATCGTTGCCTTACATATTTGTCACGGATAAATTGCTCAATGTCTTTGCGATCATGCGTGGCGGCGCGGGGCCGGGGTCCAGGTCCGAATTGCGCCAGGTAGATGCTGTTTGCGCGGACGTTGCCCATTTCCTGCATGCACTCGACCTCGTCTGCATACCATAAATACGTTTTGGTGGTGAATGACTTGACTTGACTAACGTCGCGGCCTAAAGAGCGGTGAACCTGGGCACAATCAATGCAGATGAAAATGCCGTGCGGAAGTGCAGCCCATCCTGGTGCCCGGGCCTCGCAGTCCGCGCACACTCCGTTTCCACCCTTGGAGCGTAAGCCCTTGAGCGTTGCATGGCTTGTATCGTCTGCTCGCATTGCATCCTCCTTTTCCTCAGCGGTCCGGTGGCAAAGGCCCTTGACTTTCGGCAGCACGTGCAGGACCATGCTTGCTTGCTTGCTTGCGTGCTTGGCTTGCTGGCTGGTGCGGCGTTGGCTTTTGACGTCTTGGCTTCGATCTGGCTGCTCGCTTTGCAGGTTTGCTCGCGGTCGCGCTGTCGGCCCCGCGCGCACGCCACCGCGCCATGCCGGCCACGTGGTCTTCGCTCGAGTCAGCTGCTGGTTCCCCACTGGAGGTGGACCTGCCTGCGCACTCACGATCAGCATGACGTGGTCCGGGCCAGGGCCGGAACCGAGCGAGCCTCCGCGTCTCTGCGCGGAAGAGCCGCGTTAGCCACGGCGCGGACGCGGCCGGCCGCAAGCCAGCGCTCCTCGTTGGCGCCACGGGCGCCTGCCGCCCTCGTCGTCGCGCGCAGCAGCAGCAGCAGCAGAAGCAGCGCGAGCGGCGGTGCGTGCCAGGAAGGAGCCAAGTCTGCGCAGCGTCAAGCCTGACCTGCGCAGAGGAATCTGCGCAACGCAAAGCCCGGCCGCTCCCGAGGAAGAAGGCGTCGCGCCTGCCTGCATGCAGAGCAAGATCAACGTCGGCGATCGCGATGGGCGCGGCGCTGGCGGAGCAGCTGCGCGCCGTGCTCGAGGGCGGCGCGCGCGCGGAGGAGGTCGCGGCGCGGGCCGCGGAGCAGCGGCGGC